>OZ010577.1:95121023-95141023 GCA_963932145.1 Acanthosepion lycidas | reverse complement strand
CCACCAGCATCACCACTCTCTGACTCATTCATCCACTCACTCAAACCGCCAACCCATTCGAACTATGTTCACATTGTCTAATCCCGCTAATACTCACCACCTTCTCCGGACAGTCTTTTTTATCACCCACATATTCAACGCACATATCTATTTCCTGTTCAACGTTATATCTATTTACTTACCCTTTATTCCGTTCAACATCTGGTTTATATATCATCGGCATAAAGGGATTATGTATAAAAAGATAAACTAAAAGAATTATTAGGTCGGTGCAAAAATAATGACGTAATAATGTCGTTTTTTGACGTTAAAAAATACGTCAAAAAACGACATTACTACGTCATTATTTTTGCACCAACCTAATAGAAGCAGCACAATACTATGTGCTTTGGTTATTTGTTTTGTTTTACTATCTTTTATGTGTCGTGTCCTTTCAGGACTTTGGTCTTCATGAATTTTCATAATTTCCTATCCCTTGTAGCTCTTAATAAATGTTGACTTTTCCCACTCTTTCCTAAACTCTGTTCCGCCATCCATTTGCTTCAAGCTCGACAGACAGGTTATGCTTTGATTTATTCTGTCTCTCTTGTCTCTTGTTCTAAAAGTGTCACATTTTCCAAGCATTCTTTCTTCATTATATGACTAAGAAATTTAAACTGTCGCTTCCTGATGTTTGGTTTGGTTTGGTTTGTTTGTTTAACGGCATATCAACAGCTTATGGGTCATTTAATGCCTAAGGTTTTCTTATAAGGTTTGGTTTATTTGTTTAACTGCATACCAAAACCTTATAGGTCATTTAATGCCTAAGGTTTTCTTATAAGTTTTGGTTTGTTTTTTTTAACGTCATACCAAAACCTTATGGGTCATTCAATGCGTAACGTTTTCTTATGAGGTTTGGTTTGGTTTTAACGGCATATCAACACATTATGGGTCTTTTAATGCCAAAGGTTTTCTTATAAGATTTTGTTTGCTTGTTTAACGGCATACCAAAATCTTATGATAATTTAATGCCGATGGTTTACATATATGGTTTGGATGGTTTGCTTAACTGGATATCAACACCTTATGGGTCATTCAATGGTGAAGGTTTCCTTATATGGCTTGGTTTGTTTGTTTAACAGAATATCAACTTCTTATGGGTCTTTTAATGCTGCAATTTTATTTTCTTGTGAGCTGTAGCAATTTTTCACCAAAAATATTTGCTGGTAATTTTTAATCTTTTTTTACTATGAAAATTTATTGCTGGTAATTTTTTCTAATGTAATTTTATATTTTCATATTTGGACTCCAGTTTCGGGGCTAATTATTTGCCCATAGCTGAGACCCTAGCAGGTATTACCTTCTTGGGTCAGAGTGCATCTGAGAACAACACCAATTAAGATGTTTTTCCCCGCTCCTTAAAACCTCTCAATCAGAGGCATTGCTGCCGGAATTAGTTTATTGTCATACCCAGGACGAGCTTTCTGTTGTTAATTTAAGTGTTCCCTTTTGTTGCTATTTTTCTAGAACTTCGTCATTGATCACATATTCGGTCTCTGATATTCTCGGCATGCTTCAGTAGAAATCCATTTCTGCTGCTTCTGATTTCTTCATCTGTGAGGAAAATAGCCAGCATTCGTTGCCATATAGGAGACTCAAAGTAGAGGACTACTGACTGTGCTGTGGGACATGAGAATAAGAAGAGTGAATTGGCAGTGGAGATTATGAGAAAATGGCGGAGAAATAATGATGTATCCAGACACCGAGAGTAGTTCCACAAAGCAGCAGTTCTTGGGGCAGAATCTTTTGAAGTGTGATGTCCTGATTGCCAAAGGAATATGTAGGGAATGAGAGCAATTTAACCATGTGAAGGCAGCAAGTTAGATTTTGATGTCAGGGTTTGAGCTTGTGGACTAAATAATGTACTGAACATGTGTCATGAGAAAAGCGATAGAGAGACTGTGGGGTGTAAAATAATTCATTACCCACAAGGCAGTGTAAACGATTCTGTGCTCTGTTAAGGCTACAATGGGAAGATTGGGCATCTCCAGGTCAGATATGGAACCGGTGCACAATTTTTGCTCTGATAAGTTTCTCTAAAGATAAATCATGGGAAAAAGAATCAAAAATCGGCCCAAACCAATGATGTAAGAATGACGTAAAAAAGTAGTGTATATGGCAGTATAGCTATAACAACAATAAGACGCGGACATGATTTAACACAGCAATATATCTCCGAAGTGGAAGCAGATGTAGGCGTTTTCTCAAGCTGCTGAAACAAGAATATTTGAATTATATAGAGTTATCTCTGACGACTTCAACGGTTCAATGAAGAAGAACACCTTTTCCACGCAGACAGACGAGTTCGTATGTCGAGAAGACCGCATGGAATTCTGAATCTAACCTTTGCAAAATGGCAGTGTTGTGCCTGCTGGCGGTGTTTTTAAGAACAGTGAAACATACACACATCTTATTGCAGACAATTTGTATTCTTTATGTTCATCGTTTCCCTGCCAGTAATTTAAACAAAACTCTTTCCAAATGCCAGATTTAAACCCTACTAAGTATGTATGAAACATACTGGTGATTTTAATAACCTCGCTTCATCGACATCCAACAATCACAACTCAGTTAAGGAACCCCCTGGAAAAATATACCCACTAGACTCCATGTCATGTCACCTAGTCGCTGTTATTCCGGTGAAATGAGTTGCTACACGGTACCAGGGAGCTGTTTAAATGTTTTGGTACTTCCTTTCATATATTAGGTTGGTGCATATTTTTGGCTAGCTTACACATTCTATAATACAATGATTATATTGAATCAATTGCGAGTTCTAGTGCTAAGAAAACTTTGTTCACGGTGTTGTACCATACAATTTCTCTCGCCTGAATTCATTTTGCACATTTATCAATCTGTCACTGGTCCACGCATTCAAAATTACTCCTGAGCGACCACACTTTCTGATCCTTACTAACTAATACAGATGTCCCCCAGGGCTCAGCCCTTGTTTCTACTTTGTTTTTTATGTTCATTAATGACCATCCTGAAGGAGTCAGCACTCACCTTGATATCTTTGCTGATGGCACAACTATTTACTTCTGTCTCGATAGTAAGTACGATCAGCTCGATAAAGTCAAATTGGTTAAGGATGTTGTTAAATGGGGCAAAAGATGGCTTATAAATTGTAACGCCTCCAGAATTAAACTCTATTAATTATCTGAGAGACAACTCTTTCTTCTATCAGCATGGCTGATGTTAACCTCCAGGGTGGAGGCGTGACTTTTACTTCCATGTTATCAATAATCAATTGCTAAGTCTGCAGCGAGTAAAGTTGGTTCACGCTGCCGTGCTAGACAATATTTCTCTTCAAATAGATTGTTAATTTTAACATCTCGTTATGATAGCAAGAGTTTATGAATTTAAGCGCAGTACTAGACTGGCTACGGGGTCTGAACAGTTTACAGTTAGCTTGGCTAGATGTAACCGTAAATTCCATGCTAACAGTTTTTTTCTCGCACTTCTCGCTTGTAGAACACCTTTCCATATTTTCCAGCCAAATTTAATCTTCAAAAATTTAACTGTAGTGTTCATCGCTATCCACTGTTCTTCTGATTATTTTTCTTTTGTTCGACCTCCTAATAATGCTTTTTTTTCTCCTAATTCTTCCACACCCAATAATCCCTTGTGTCTTAGTGGCTTTAATACCGTGCTTGGGATGATCTCGATTTAAAAAAAAATCTAGTCTGGTTTTCTTACTATGTATCTCGAGATTGTTTACAAAATTCAAAGAAGGGTTTGTAATGTGCTCGACCAATCACTTTCCCGCCGCTTCCCTCTTTGTTTTCTACAAATATTTTCATACACTATTTACATTATTCGGACTATTGTCCTCATCTTCGTCGCCATATTTATTACAATGTTTCGGCCGTTGTACGCTCCGGCCTTCTTGAGGTGTTTGGCATGTCGAAATGAACCCTTTATTTTGCTCACTGGGGTAGACTGTACTAGTTTCACGTGCCACGTCTAATGGATGTTCAGTTATCTCCTGTTAATTCTCCTCTCCAAGTTCTCCACCGCCTTAACCAGGTACTGAACTCACACTCTTTGGGTCCTGTCATTGGATCTAACTAACGCCTTTATCCACTGGGCCATGTGTCCTCCTCAAATGTTTCGATACTCTGTTTTCGTAATTCTGTCTCCTTTGTAGTATTTTCCCCATATTCTCTAACACTCAGATGCATCTTAGCGGCTTTATTACTTTACTTGGAGTGAAAAGATTAAAAAATTCTTTTTGGTGACCCAACTACATGAATTAAGGCGTGTTATTAGATTGGCTACATGGTTTCACTGTGTATTCTATTCTAAAAATGTCTGTTCTTCAAATTCTGCCTTGTAGAACTTACTTTTAATTTCTTATATACCTGCCACCTTCAGTCTTCAAAAGTTTAAATGCAATGTCAATCACCATTTTCTGTCTTCTTGAATTCTCTTCTTTTATAGCCCTTTCTCCTCACTAAAGTTTTTCCATTGTCTTACATTCCCTTGCGTCCTAAGGTCATATTTTCTTGCTTGGGGTGAAATAAATAACACACACACACACACACACACACACACACACATATATATATATATATATATATATATATATATATATATATATATATATATATATATATATATATATATATATTGATATGTCCCGGAAAGGGATATATTTGAACGAAGTAGCTAAGTAGATTTGGCTACTATAACCAAGTAGAATACGGTAGCAGTAATCGACTGGTACGTGTCGTAGTCGCAGGTAAGAAGTGTAGATCAATGGCGTAGTCCAATGGGCGTCGTTATAGACTTAGTTCTCAGACTAAGGCACTTCACTCTGTCGTACCTACACGTCCGTCGTTATTTATGACGGACACCAGCCAATCATATTCCAGTGAGGGGAAACACAGGTGTAGGCATATTCCATAATATCATATATCATATATCATATATATATATATATATATATATATATATATATATATATATATATATATATATATATACATATATATATATACATATATATATATATATACATATATATATATATACACATATATATATATACATATATATATATACATATATATATATACATATATATATATATATACATATGTGTATATATATATATATGTATATATATATATATATACATATATATATATACATATATATATATATACACATATATATATATACATATATATATATACATATATATATATACATATATATATATACACATATATATATATATATACACACATATATATATATATATATACAGATATATATATATATATATATATATATATATATATATATATATATATATATATATATATATATATATATATATATATCCTCTAGTTGTGTTTTTTTACCAAATGAAGATATGCTTACTAAATACACATTCCCACATAATCAAGAATGGAGCAGTGGTAGTTTATGTCTAAAAGGTCAATGTACACAAAAATACGCACACACATTTTTACAAACACACACAAAGGCATCACCTATTGTACAAGCGCTAGATAAGAGTCGGTCTGCTGAATTGGTATAGAATTAGCCAATTTGGTTAAATTTCAAAATCCAACACTAATAAAAAAAAAAGTTACAACATTATTTTGGTATTCATTAGAGGATGTCGTAAGCTGAACAACATAAGTTACGGAGATGACACAGAAAGAAAACTGCAAGGACTGCTTGACAAGGAAAGTGAGCAGAAATATCCAATCATTAGCAAGAGAGACAGTCCAAGGTGTAAGCTTCTTATTGATAAGTCACAACAGCCAAGAACAGAAACTGAACTGAGAAGTGTTTTAAATGAAGACAAAATGGGATACCGAAATGCGAAGTTACAATGGGATAGCAAATGTTGCCCTTCAAAAACAACAACGTATTAAGAAACAGCTAATTTTAGTTCTGAAGATAGGAAAGAATACTGAACTGCCATATAATATCAATCGTCTTCTGTGGCAATGAATGCTGGGTAATTTTCTCACTATTAAAGGTGAGACTTACGGTAACACAACTATAGATTTACCGAAGGATATTGAGAATACCAAGGATGAAAAATATATGCCAGGAAGCTATGAGGAAAATGAAAATAAAAAAAATATTATAGTTAAAATCAGAAGGAGACATTTGAAATTACTTGGATACAGTGATTGATTATTTTTCTACGGCTTACCAACCCCTTGCAGATGAAAAACTGAAAATGGTTTTTAGAAGTGCAAGAAATTATTTTAGATAATAATTTAAATACTTTTTGTATGCAATGTTTTATTTTTTGCGACAATAATGGTTTTAGTAATGAAAGTAATTGTAATTACCGTCATGGGTAGGACGATAAACTACATCCGCGTCCTGGGTAAAAGAATAAACTACGTCCAACAGCAAGGCCTCTGATCAGGTTTTGAGGAGCATGGAACCACCTCTTAATTGCTGGTGTTCCCAGGTTCATCCTGACCCGGGGTGGTAGCACCTGTTAGGGTACCAGCTATGGGCAAATAGTTACCGGGCCCAAACTGGCGTCAAAACACTATGAAAGTGTACAAATAGGTTTTAATACCATAAATAAAATGTAAAAAATATTACCAGCTATATATTTAAAAAAAAAAAAAAAAAATCTATTACCAGCTATACATTTTTTGAAAAATATTACCAACGATAGATTTTTAGAGAAAAATATTACCCGATATAGATTTTTGAAGAAAAAAAAAATTGCTAGCAGTACATTTTTTAAGGAAAATATTATCAGCAATAAAAATTGCCGGCATTAAATAACCCATTGTGGTTGATATGCCGTAAAACAAATCAAACCAACCAAATTATTGTAATTAACCAATAGTTGGGGAGAGAAGAGAAAATTCATATCTAAAGGTATTTATACGTAAGTGGTTATAATGTACTCAACAGGAAATTAAATTCGGCTCGCCGATTAAAAATTCAGAGACATTATTCAATACACCACCCCAATATCCAAGCTTACAGCACCTGTTATTCCCAAACGGTTGCCCGTCAAAATATTGACTAGTCTGAACATTGCTTAACATCGGTCATCGTACGGGAACGTATGCTTTAAAGTGATGCGGCCGTAAGCCTTGTATATAAAATGAGAAAAGATCGTTTTGTGAATTTGACACTCAAATAAAATAATGAAGCTAGGAGTTGCAGATGGAGTAAACTACGTAACGGACATATATAAATAGATAGCAGAACAAAGACCGGGAAGGATAGTAAAGAGACAAATACTGCTCGGAGGATAGGAAGTTGTGGAGAGGCATGCTCGTCAATGACCTAAATGGACACGGCGTATATACGAAAAAGGCTAAGCGGAATAGTAAACTGAAATTCCCTTGCTGAGAATTTAACTCAGTTTGCTGATATCTCGTTCCTTGCTGGTAACCACTGGTCCAACTCGCCTTTCCCTGTTTATATTATGCCGAACTTAAATCCAAAAACGTGTACATTTCGCGTGGCCATTGGCTAATTTCAAGTCAATAAACGTAGACTCCGCCCTGTCCTTATCTGCATTGTGTCTTACTTTTCCAACGCTTTCAAGCATCAACGCTGACCCCGTGACATACATTAGCGCCAGCACTAAGTAGTTCCCTCCCTTCTAGTCGTTTTTCGGACAGCACTGGTCACGTCTTCCTCTAGTGAATTTGTAGTGATGTATCATTCCCCCACAGGACAGTTACTGCAAATCCAATTTTGTTCCAAATGTGCACACGTGACCTCAGTGGTTCAGTGATGGAAGCAATAATTTCATTAACTTATGCCTGGGTCCAGATCTTGTAAAAGTACAACATGCATATCATTTTATTTATTTGATTCTTTCTTCCTTTCTTTTTCGTTCTTTCTTTCTTTCTTTCTTTCTTTCTTTCTTTCTTTCCCATTCTTCTTTCTTTTCTAATTCATTTCCATCCTTCTTCATCGTTCTTTCTTTCTTTCGTTCTTTCTTTCCACCCTTCTTCATTTTTCTTTCTTTCTTTCATTCTTTCTTTCTTTCTTTCTTTCTCTCTTTCTTTCTTTCTTTCTTTCTTTCTTACAATACCACATTAAAATACAAAATAAAAATATTATCGTTTATTCATTTTTCCTTTTTTTTAACATTCGATCATTTTCTTTCCATCTTTCTTTTTTCATTATTTCAAGAACTCATTAAAATACAAATTTTTCTTTCTTTCTTTTCCTAGCTTCTTTTTCTTTATTTATTTCTTTTCCACCCTTCTTTCTTTCTTTCATTCTTTCTTTCTTTCTTTTCCTTTCTTTGTTTCCTTCTTTTTCTTTATTTATTTCTTTTCCACCCTTCTTTCTTTCTTTCTTTCTTTCTTTTACTTTGTTTGTTTGTTTGTTTCTTTCTTTCTTTCTTTCTTACAATACCTCATTAAAATAGAAAATAAAGATATTATCGCAAATTCTATGCTTATATCAGGTCACCGCCTGCCCGGCTCATGTGGCCTGATTTACGCGCATTTGTGTTCTGTTCATGCAGACGCTGCTAAAGAGCGGGGCACCATATAATATAAAAAATTAATATTTAATCCTCAACTCTAAGAAGAAAACGAAAGTGTATTCATCAGAATTTCTACAGCGCCTCACTGTGGGGCAATAGTTAGCAAATTAGTTCTGCAGATCATTACACTCCTGCACGTTGTTCAAACAAAGTTTTGCTCCGTATTAAGTAAGACAGAGAAACTATTTGGTCACCAATCTTTGGCCCATTAGTTAGCGAATTAACCGTCTTTATTAACTTAGTACTGAGTTAGATATTCACTGAGTCTTTGACGTTTTTTAATGACGGTAAGTTAAGCAAATATTTTGGGAGCTCTCTATGAAACAATGTCTAGCGAATTATTCTCCTATATTTTTGATAATGGCTTCTATTATTGCATTTAGGACTTTAGGTCGCAACAAATAAAAGCAAAAATGATCAATAATCATATTTGTAAATTTACATGTTTTTTCTAGTAGATAGTAGTTAGTTGGATGTTTTTTATTTAGCGGCATATCGACCTCTATGATTTATTTAACGCCATAATTTAAATATTTTGTACGCAATTTTATGTCATTTTTAGAGATAATATTTTAGTAATGTATACCTTACTAATTAACCCATAGCTGGGGGAAGAAATTGTGGATTAGTACCTTTCCCAATAGTATTTACCTGTAGGTAAATATAAAGAAACTAACTGGAATTGGAACTCGTCTCCACGATCAAAAATTCCGAGCTATTCTACGTTACACCACCCTCAAATCCAAGCTTACAGTACCTTATATTCTCAAGTACCAATCGAGATACTGATCAGGCTCAACGTTGCTTAACTTCCAGTTTCAACGGGATGTGGCCCCAAGTGAATAGAGAACTTGCAGGTGTTTTCATTATGTATTGTAATTGTATTTGTATTGCCATTATGCCATGTTACACCTTGGGATTAATAGTGGAGTGGTATCCCGTTGCCTTCTCCACGGTGCTTTACGGAGACACCACCTCTAATTAACTGGTCGTTGTATCAGAGAGTTCTTCCGCCCTTTGTTCTGTTTTATTTTTTGTCCTACTAGCTCGCTAACAAGCAGCCTCACTTGAAAGAGTGCGGTGGTCGGTTTAGTCACCGACATTTCGACTGTGGAATACTTACCCTATGCATATATATATATATATATATATATATATATATATATATATATATATATATATATGTGTGTATTATTTTCTTTTTTTTAAAAAATATGATTCCATCGAGACGCAGAAGTGTCTATGTTTCAAAATTGATTCGTTGTCAAGCGATGTTAGGAATCTTAACATCGCTTGACAATGGAACGAAACTCTGGATTTTAAGTTTAATTTTTATAATTAAATTTACAACTTTAGTTTCAGTTTTGAAACATAGATATTTCTGTGTAGCGATGGAATCGTATTTTTTTAAAAAAAGAAAATAATTATATTATTATCCTTTACTGTTTGTATCGAGCACTGTTTTTTAATCAAAATAATTGCTAAGAACACCGGATTATATATCTTACTATTCTTTCTTATTATTTTAATAAATTTATATATATATATATATATATATATATATATATATATATATATATATATATATATATGAATTACCTGACCCCAAAAGAGATAGAGTGAAGTGGAGTGCCATGATCGTCTACATCCTGAAGGGACACGGCACACAAAAAGAAATTACCATTATGTGCTATGTATTTACCACTTAGTGTGTTACAAAATTTCGGATGCTAAGGCACCTAATACAAATCGAACTTATTTGTAGTATCTATGGTAATAATAATGATAATATTAACCATTTTCTTATAAGGAAATATGCAACATTCACTGACCGATTACCCCGTGTTTCTTGTCGTTTGAAGTTTATAAAATTTTCTCTTAAAATAAATTGTCAATAAAATAGGTTTCCCAAGTTGAGTATTCATTGAGGTTTCCTTCTTAATCTTTTGTTTGAAGTAGTATGGAACAACAACATATTGACTATTCTCTCAAGTGCTATTTATTTTAGTTGTCACTGCTGTGGAAAGTCCTCAAGTCAAGTGATTTATGTTACTCGCTATAGTTCTTTGTTTGTGATTCATAGCACCTGTCCACAAGGATAATCCTCGCTGAGACGATCACTGGCTGGAAGCTATTTCAATCAGTGATCTGAGAATGAGGTTATATACAGCCGACAGTTTCGATATTTCTGAACGAATTTGACGTCATGCATGACATCTATATGAAAGTTTCGATCTGACAAGATTATTTAAGAGAAAGACTCGCGTATTCGGTTCATATCATGGTTTGGTAGCAATTGCAGTTTTGGGCGAAACAACACTAGTCAACGAAATTATTAGGTTGGTGCAAAAATAATGACGTAATAATGTCGTTTTTTGATGTTAAAAAATATGTCAAAAAACGACATTATTACGTCATTATTTTGCACCAACCTAATACATTGTCTGACACTAGTCAGATTTATCAACCAATCAACAAAGCCGTTGGAAATGCATCTGCCATCGTTGTCATAACAACAGAATATCTCCTCATTACTTAGAAAAATACAGTTAACTATTAATTTCATTTTATATCTTTTTTTTATTAGCCTTTGATGGATACTTTTATGACTTAAAACGTTTTTAAATCACATTTTGTCATTCTTTAGCAAAGTCATTTTAAAGTTGAACTGAAAGGTTCTCAGCTCAACCAAAAAAGGATTAGGAAATCTTATGTTTGGGAAATGAGTCATTCTGAGAATGTTTTCTGCATTCTTTCGTACCTGCTAACCTTTTAACCTCCGCTCTAGCCTATAGAGCTCTAACCTCATCATTCTGTGCTACTGTAGTGGTTTCTGTAAGAGTGGTGTTTACGGTGTTCTCCAGCTATCCCCACGCTCAACCGATTTTGAATTATGAGTCGTCCTTCTCCTAGGTTGGTTGCCAACAAAAGTTAGAGAACCCAGTATGCTGCGATGATCACTGGCTCGAAGCTATTTCAATCAGCGATCTGTGAATGCAGTTATATACAGCTGACAGTTTCGATATTTCTGAACGAATTTGACGTCGTGCGTGGCATCCATATGAAAGTTTCGATCTGACAAGATTATTTAAGAGAAAGACTCGCATATTCAGTTCATATCATGGTTTGGTAGCAATTGCAGTTTTGGGCGAAACAACGCTAGTCAACGAAATTAGATTGTCTGACACTAGTCAGATTTATCTATACCACGTAGGCTTTAAAAATCCAAATCGACTTTTTCAATCAAGCGAAAGCACCTCCATATCTTAAACGATACATCTTAATATATATAAAGCACAATATGACTTCATCGGTCACGAAAACTATCATCCCAATATATTATGAGTTATTAAGTTTTAACGGCAATTCTATGCCGTTCGATTGTCCTGGGTATGAGGATAAACAAAATCTGAAAGCAAGGCCTCTGATCGGAGATTGGAGGTTTTGAGGTGCGTGGAAACACTTCTTAACTGAAGTTGTTCGTAGGTCAACCTTGACCCGGAGTTGTAGCACCTGTTTGGGTTTCAGCTATGAGCAAATAGTAAACTCCCTAACAAACATCAACAGTACATTTTTATAGTAAAATAAGCAACAATACATTTTTATAGAAAAATGACATTAAATGCAACACTAAAAGGAAAATATAAAAAATTACATTTTTACAGTAAAATTACATTTTATGATCTACTAACTATATATGCAAAAATACCTTTACTCTAAAAATATAAAATGGTATAAAAATATCAAAATTTGAAAGCATAACATTACGTAAAATATATCTTGAATATTTTCGGCATTAAATAACCCATAGAGGTTGATATGCCGCTAAAAAAACAACCAACCAACTTTTGTAAATCCATGTACCAGCGTTATCAAAAAAACAGAATATCTCATCATTAAGTAGTAAAATAGAGTTATTTATTAATTTTATTTTATATCTTTTCTTTATTAGCCTTTTATGGATATTTTTATCACTTAAAATGTTTTTAAACGATTTTAGATGTTAAATGATTCTAAATGTTTTTTAAATGATTTGATAATCAAAATTATTTTTTATAATTGCCACAAAAGTATGTTGTAGTCAAGGGAGGCAAAAATACATATTGAATTACTTGGCATGAAATGGGCACTTAAATAAAGTGCCACACTATAATTAATAATTATATAAAATAAAAATATATATTAATAAAAGATATGATAAGAGTAAAAAAAAGAAATATATATATTCCGGCGCGTTCCATACTTCAGGAAATTTATCTAGCCAAATATAGAAATCTCATTTGGACAATTTCCCGGCCTTAACGAAAGAAAAGGAAAAAAATATGGAGGTCGTTAAGTGACGTCAAATTTTGTTAAATGCAAGTGAATTAATGTTACTGTTATTACTATTATTAGTTTATGATTTTCTTTAAAGCCAAGAGTTAATAGTTTTCCTTTAAATGTTATTGTCGTGTATATATCTATAGCTATATCTATGTATCTATATCGATATATATATATATATATATATATATATAGATAGATAGATAGATAGATAGATAGATAGATAGATAGATAGATATTTGGGGTGTGATTACTTGAGTCTATAGGTAGACATAGGTCGTGTTTATTCTTCACTCGAAAGGTAGGGATAGATGGTCTTTATACTTGAGAGCATAAGTAGACAGAGGTCATATTTATACAAGGGTTTTGCGAATTTGCAAGTAGGAAGTTAACCTCTCTGCAGGGGATTAAATATGTTATATTCAAGGCCCCGGCATCAAGGTACGCTATAATTGTGTTAAATGTAATCGAAAACAAGTGCTCGTTAATCAAACCTACAATTAGGATCTTGCAACGGACGAAGCTAAGTTTAGTCGATACATTCAAAAAGCATTTCTGTTGAAAAGTCTTCCATTCTAGACTAATTAGTCTAAATCTCACTAGTTAACGACCGACACTTCGATTTTCATTCTTTGACAAACTCATTCTAAGGTTGCACTGAAAGGTTCTCAGCTCAACCAAGAAATGATTAGGAAATCTTATGTTTGGAAAAAGAGCATTCTCTCGTACCTGCTAACCTTTTAACCTCCGCTGTAGGTTATAGAGACATAGCCTCATCATGCTGTTTTACTCTAGTGGTTTCTGTAAAAGTGTTTTTTACCGTGTTGTCTAGCTATACCCACACTCAACTGATTTTGAATTATGAGTCGTCCTTCTCCTAGGTTGGTTGTCAACAAAAGTTAGAGAACCCAGTATGCCTGGCTATTAATCTCTAGATACGTTTCCAAGGTTATCTGTTCGCAAGCAAACGCAAGTATCAGAATTTGAACTCGCATTGCCAACATTAATTTCTGCGCCTATAACCGGATCAATGGCTTGCTGCTAAGAAAGTTGGTTCACTGTGTCATGTTAAACATATCCTTTCACTTGAATCCTCCTTGTACATAAATACACTATTCGTCCGTGCATTGAATATTGATGCGACATCTGATCTTGGGCTTCTACTATATATGCGATTCTGGACAAAATCCAAACAACTATCTGCAATATTATTGGTACCAACTAGGCATCTCGGCTTCCATTCCCTTCCCGCCGCTATATTGTAGCTTCTCTGGAGCAATTCCACAAATATTTTCATGGCAATTGTTCTGATGAACTCTCTTCGTTTGTGTCTTGACTCCGTTAATTTAAACCTAGCACTAGATTAGCAGTTAGGTCTCATAATTTTGTTGTTGGAATTACTGGATGCAATCTAATATTGCCTTCGTGTCAAAAATATTCTGCAGAAACTTAAATGCGACGTCAATCGTCATCTTCAGCCCCCTTGAATCATGTTCTTTGTCCTGTCTCCTCAGTAACCATTTCGTTGTTTCGTATTGTCCTTTCTCGTAAGTCCTTCCGTTTTAGTGGGTTTATCTTTTTACTTGTGATGAAATGATCAAATGTTCTTTACGTAACGCTCAAATCCACATGTTCGTACCTAATGCTAGAGTAAACTAAGCGAAGTAAAAAGCGTCGTAGAATATTTCAGTTAAATTTCCATTCTCGTCTGGTGTTCCAAACGTGTTATCTTGTACTATTCTCAATTGAACTCTGTAAATGACAATTCTTAAGTGATTTATTTTTTTTTTACAGTGAAACTATGCCGAGAGCTCATGAAGAAAAGACTGAGTAATCCTGACGCGCCATCCGTTACTTTTCTTCTCATTTCTTTTTGCATCAGCGTCAAATTACTGTCAAATAATGGCGAATTATTTTGATCCTGACTGATCGTTGAAATTCAGCAAGATTGACGCATGTCAGATGGTTGGATGCTTAAACTTCAGATATAGCAAGAAATAGTTGGCACGGTAAGCAATGCCTAAAATGGTGAAAACAAAAAAGAAAGTTAACAATTTATTTTAACTACAGAACACATATTTGACCGTTTCCATCAACGTGAGTTCCAATATTAAGTTGTTCTTACACTATTTACATTATTCAGAATATTGTCCTCATCTTTGTTGCCATATTTATCACAACGTTTTGGCCGTTGTACGCACCAGCCTTTTTCAGGTGGTTGGAATGTCGAACTGAACCCTTCATTTTGCTCGCTGGGGTAGACTGTTCTAGTTCCACGCGCCATGTCTAATGGATGTCAGATATAAGTTATCTCCTGTTAATTCACCTCTATAAGTTCTCCACTGCCTTAACCAGGTATTAAACTCACAACACTTTGGGTCCTGTCACTGGATCTAACCAACGCCTTTATACACTGCGCCATGTGTCCTTAATACAGATAGATAATACCAAAATCACATATGCTGCGCATACTTCACTCACTATGATATCCAGATTTTTTATTTTATAAAGGTCAGTTCTACACAAGCTTTCAAGTATTGTTTACCCAGAATACACTGCTCGGGTGGCATTCAACTGGGTTGCTTGTTAACGGTTGCCTCATGATGAGTTATTTCATTTTTCATTTACTTTGATTAAATTAATAAGACACAAGAACGCATACTTAGGGATCGAACTCACTTCTCGGGTAATCTACAGCACTAGCTTGTTATCCGCTTCCTTGTCACGAGTATTTCAATTTTCATTCACTTACATTAATGTTGTAACCTAGGGAAGGTTACGGGATAGAATAATCATACAAAGGTTGGTAATGAACGATAGTACTTAGGACAAGAACAACACACATAAGATTCGCCAGCGGCGCATAGAAGAAGTAGCAAACTTCTAGAAGTGAGTCAAGTGAATTCCACAATGAATCTCCAACTGCTTGATATCTACCCGGAGGCAGGCCAACATACAGTATTTACTACTGTATTTATATGAATGGGGACATACCCATTATCGTCCGTAGGTATGCTACAACAATTAACATAACCAGGAACAATGTCACGTTGCTGGGGAGACCAATCTCACTTCTCTGGTAAAATTCTACTATATTAGCTTGTTAAACATTCGAAACTTTCATATGGATGTAATGATATCAAACTCATTCAGAAAGATCTAAATTTTCAGTTAGCTACAATTCCACCATGAGCCCATGCTTAGAATATAATTCCACATATTTTCTTGTGTTCCCGATAATATATTGCGAGATCCTGGATGAAATCCAAGGACGAATTTACAATGTTAGCAGTCGTGGCATCTCAACTTCAGTCTCTTTTCAACCGCCATAATTTAGCCTCTCTGTTTTCTTTTCTATAAACATTTGCAAGGTAAATGTTCTGATAAACACTCCTCTCTGGTACCTAGATTCTATGAATTCCAGCTCAGTTCTAGATTGCCGTCAAAATCTCTTCATTATACAGTGGAAATATCGAAATGTAATTGTAAGATCTAAGCTAACACTTTCTTTGGCAGGGGTGCAGAATTCATTTCAAATCGGAACTAATTTCAACTCGGAACTAATTACAAAGAACTAATTTCAATAAAAAAATATTGCATTTTTATTGGATCAGATTGAAATGAATAAAAGCAAACAAAAAAGTACGACATTATTCATTTACAACAAAAAAGAATGCAAGTTGCAGAAAAGAAGAATTCTGAATTATCCAATCTACGTAGGATTTTTAATGCTAAATTAAAAAATTAACACACAACTCATTATATTTTGTTTAGGAATTCGCGGAAATTGATAACTTTGATTTTAAATCAAGTTCAAATTATTTCCGAGTTGAAATTAGTTGCCAGTTGAAATTAGTTCCGAGGTGAAATTAGTTCCCAGTTGAAATTAATTCAGAAGTGAAATTAGTTCCCAGTTGAAAATAGGTTCGAGGTGAAATAAGTTCCCAGGTGAAATTAATTCCGAAGTGAAATTAATTCCAAGTTGGAATTAGTTCCGAGGTGAAATTAGTTCGCAGTTGAAATTAGTTCCGAGTTGAAATTAATTCCGAGTTGGAATTAGTTCCGAGGTGAAATTAGTTCACAGTTGAAATTAATTCCGAAGTGAAATTAGTTCCGAGTTGGAATTGGTTTCGAGGTGAAATTAGTTAACAGTCGAAATTAATTCCGAAGTGAAATTAATTCCGAGTTGGAATTAGTTCCGAGGTGAAATTAGTTCCGAGTTGGAATTAGTTCCGAGGTGAAATTAGTTCACAGTTGAAATTAATTCCGAAGTGAAATTAGTTCCGAGTTGGAATTGGTTTCGAGGTGAAATTAGTTCCCAGTCAAAATTAATTCCGAGGTGAAATTAGTTACGAGTTGAAATTAGTTCGGAAGTGAAATTAGTTCCCAGTTGAAATTAGTTCCGACTTGAAATTAATTCCGATGGGAAATTAGTTCCCAGTTGAAATCAGTTCCGAGGTGAAATTAGTTCCCATTTGAAATTAATTCCGAAGTGAAATTAGTCCCGAGTTGAAATTAGTTCCGAGGTGAAATTAGTTCGGAAGTGAAATTAGTTCCCAGTTGAAATTAGTTCCGACTTGAAATTAATTCCGATGGGAAATTAGTTCCCAGTTGAAATCAGTTCCGAGGTGAAATTAGTTCCCGGTTGAAATTAATTCCGAAGTGAAATTAGTTCCGAGTTGAAATTACTTCCGAGGTGAAATTAGTTCCTAGTTGAAATTAATTCTAAAGTGAAATTAGTTCAGGAGATGGAATTATTTCCGAGGTGAAATTAGTTCCCCGTTTAAAATAATTACGAGGTGAAATTAATTCCAGTTGAAATTAATTGCGAAGTGAAATTAGTTCCCAGTTGAAATTAGTTCCGAGGTGAAATTATTTCCAGGTTGAAATTAATTCCGAAGTGAAATTAGTTCCGAGTTGAAATAAGTTCCGAGGTGAAATTAGTTACCAGTCGAAATTAATACCGAAGTGAAATTAATACCGAAGTGAAATTAATTCCGAGATAGAATTAGTTCCGAGGTGAAATTAATTCCCAGTTGAAATTAATTCCGAGGTGAAATTAGTTCCCAGTTGAAATTATTCCGACTTGAAATTAGTTCCCAGTTGAAATTAATTTCCAAGTGAAATTAGTTCCCAGTTGAAATTAGTTCCGAGGTGAAATTAGTTCCCAGTCGAAATTACTTCCGAAGTGAAATTAATTCTGTGTTGGAATTAATTCCGAGTTGAAATTAGTTCCCAGTTGAAATTAATTCCGAAGTAAAATTAGTTCCCAGTTGAAAATAGTTCCGAGGTGAAAGTAGTTCCCAGTTGAAATTAATTCCGAAGTGAAATAAGTTCTGAGTTGGAATTAGTTCCGAGGTGAAATTAGTTCCCAGTTGAAATTAGTTCCGATTTGAAATTAATTCCGTTGGAATTAGTTTCGAGGTGAAATTAGTTCCCAGTCGAAGTTAATTCCGAGGCGAAATTAGTTCCGAGTTGAAATTAGTTCGGAGGTTAAAATAGTTCCCAGTTGAAATTAGTTGGTAGTTGGAATTAGTTCCGAGGTGAAATTAGTTCCCAGTTGAAATTAATTCCGAGGTGAAATTAGTTCCCAGTGAAATCAGTTCCGAGGTGAAATTAGTTTCCAGTTGAAATTAATTCCGAAGTGAAATTAGTTCAGGAGTTGCAATTAGCCCTGAGGTGAAATTAGTTCAAGTTGAAGTTAATTCCGAAGAGAAATTAGTTCCGAGTTGAAATTAGTTCCGAGGTGAAATTAGTTCCGAGTTGAAATTACTTCCGAGGTGAAATTAGTTCCCAGTTGAAATCAGTTCCGAGGTGAAATTAGTTCCCAGTTTAAATTAATTCCGAAGTGAAATTAGTTCAGGAGTTGGAATTAGACCCGAGGTGAAATTAGTTCAAGTTGAAATTAATTCCGAAGTGAAATTAGTTCCGAGTTGGAATAAGTTCCGAGGTGAAATTAGTTCCCAGTCGAAATTAATTCCGAAGTGAAATTATTTCCCAGTTGAAATTACTTCCGAGGTGAAATTAGTTCCCAGTTGAAATTAATTCTGAGGTGAAATTAGTTCCGAGGTGAAATTACTTCTCAGTGGAAATTAATTCCGAAGTGAAATTAATTCCGAGTTGAAATTAGTTCCCACTTGAACTTA
This sequence comes from Acanthosepion lycidas, assembly GCA_963932145.1. Taxonomy (NCBI): domain Eukaryota; kingdom Metazoa; phylum Mollusca; class Cephalopoda; order Sepiida; family Sepiidae; genus Acanthosepion; species Acanthosepion lycidas. Next base: position 95,122,003 of record OZ010577.1, on the reverse strand, counting down.
GTTCCCAGTTGAAATTAATTCCGAAGTGAAATTACTTCCCAGTCAAAATTAATTCCGAAGTGAAATTAGTTCCGAGTTGAAGGTAGTTCCGAGGTGAAATTAGTTCCCAGTCGAATTTAATTCCGAGGTGAAATTAGTTCCGAGTTGAAATTAGTTCCGTTGTGAAATTAGTTCCCTGTTGAAATTAATTCCGAGGTGTAATTAGTTCACAGTTGAAATTAGTTCCGAGGTGAAATTTGTTCCGAGGTGAAATTTGTTCCCAGTTGAAATTAGTTCCGAGGTGAAATTTTTTCCGAGTTGAAATTAGTTCCGAGTTGAAATTAGTTCTCACTTGTGGAACTCTCTTACCAGTCAAAAGCAATATCAATCATTATTTTACATCCACTGAAGTTCTGTTTTTTATATATTTTTCTTTTTTACTGTTCTCGCTCCTTAATGGTTGCTAACACTAATTAACCGTCTACGTCTTAGTAGCTCCTTTGCTTTCACTTGGAATGAGAGGATTAAAAAAAATAGCTTCGAGCGAATGAATCATGCAGGTCTAGTGAGAACAATATTTTTCAAATCTCGTAGACTGGCGCTACACAATTACAAATAAATGTACCAAAACCACGTCATTTGGTGACTTTCAACAGCAGCAACAACCAAAACGTATATTACATGTAAATAAAAGAGAAAATAGTAATCTAATCAAGACGAAATCTATTTTCCTTAGTAATTGTTTTAAGAGAAGGAAAACAAAAATAGTCCTTGCCGCTCGGTCAATGAATACCGAATATATCCTTATAAGAAAACAACTCATTAGAGATGAGAAGAACAGATACTACACTTCGATCCCAGCCTGTTGACAAGGAAGTGGGGAAAAACGTAACTCAAATCGCACTGGATGTTCGCTCAACGAATGAAAAATGATTCCTTATATGGAAATAGTTAATATTACCATTACGAATTATTTCATTTGGTTTTCTTTATTTTGATTT
>OZ010577.1:94966023-95116023 GCA_963932145.1 Acanthosepion lycidas | reverse complement strand
TATTGTACAGATTTGTGTAAATGTTTCAGTATAGAAAACATTATTAACGTATTTTGATGATGTAGATTTTGAACGGTCAGTCTCAACTCAGCACCTGATGATTGGTATTAATATATAATTTAGAGCTCTGTTATATTATATCGAGCACTATTTTATTAACACCAGGACTCAATATGCTATAGTATATATATATATATATATAGAGAGAGAGAGAGAGAGAGATAGAGAGAGAGAGAGAGAGAACAAAATTAAATAGTGCAAATATTATTTACGAATTTAAATTCCCATTAAGGAATTGCATTCGTCATCAATCAAAATTTGTAACTTATTATATAGGCTGCACTACAACATGTTTGACACGCAGACTCACTCTACACCTTTCTGACCAATTTGATCACATTTAAATATTCATGGAGACTTACTGGACACTCTTCGTAACATAATTGTTTGACAACACAAATAAAATAGCATCATCTACATGCAAAAAAGGCTAAAAATAAAAGAAGCCTTATTAATAAAAATAAAAAAAAACAACACTTGATAATATCAACTATGAACATGGACACAATATCTTGACCGTGTTTTGAAAAATGAAAACATTATATAAATACATACATGTAACAAGCTATTTCTTTTTTAACAGTTAAAATATTTCATCCTTGAAAATGGCTAAATGTATAGCCGAAAGCGCTCGGTAAAAAAACATTGGGGCAGTTTTTATATAATTTATAATCTGAAAATAAAATATTAGATCGCCTGAGAAATTGTATAAAAAACTAAATCAAAGTACCTTGTCTGTCGTATTCAATGAAATGTGCATGAAAGAATGATTGCTGTCTAAATACAGATATATATATATATATATATATATATATATATATATATATATATATATATATATATGGTTTATCATAAATACATTTAAATGCGTTGGAAGCGGGTTCCTCAGACAAAAACAAGGAGAAAAGTCGATATAAAGGATATGTCCGCAAATCCTTCGTTTTTGACTTATTAAGTTTAAAGTTAAAGACGTAATCCAAGATACAATCCAAAAATACTTATTGTCGCAATTTGTCGTGCCACAGAACCTGTCTCAGCAACGTGACGATAAACAGCAGCAAAGTTGGCCGCTTTAAACCTGGAAACACAATATGTTACAACGGTACAACCTTGCGTTCATTACGATTCGCGCTGCCGTATGTAAAACTCATATCTACCTGCTCCCGATACGTATATCCTGCTATTCTTAAACGAAACACTTCTTCGTTAACTCACTACTTCACACGTTAAACGCCGAAGACAGACAAGCCACAAATGTACACGAATGACAAATGTAACTTAGTCGATATGGCAACACACCGCCATCTACCGTAAACTTTTTAAAACTTAATAATTCAAAACGAAGTATTTGCGGACATATGTTTATATGGCATTTTTGTCCTTGTTTTGACGTGAGAAACCTGCCCCCAAATCTTGTAAAAGTATTTTTGATACAGCCTTTCTCTGTCTGTCTGTCTGTCTCTCCCTTTCTTTCTCCCTCTCTCTCTCTCTCTATATATATATATATATATATATATATATATATATATATATATTATTGTACATTGGGTGTTGGTGCTCCTATTTTCGAGCACTATTTTATTATTTACATTATATATATATATATATATATATATATATATATATATATATATATATATATATATAGAACACAAGTACACATCAAGTACTCCAGACCAGCTGCAATCTTAAGCTGAGCGCCGTGCTTCATCAAAGTTTCGGCCCATTAAGCTCAGTACCTCTCCACACAGTGGGGCCCGCAACAGCTGGATGATGTTACGTTGCAACCGGTCTATGTTAATTGGATGCGACTCGATAAGAATTTTTGGGTAATCCAAACACTTCCTTCCACCACTTTTTCACCACAAGCCTTTATCACCTTATCCGGCTTGTGGTTCCCAGCACACTTGAAGAATCTCCTTAGAGAGGCAGCAGGAAATCCTCTATAGCCAACCTCAAATGGCACCAGGGTACAGCCATATCCTCTCTCACGGACTTCAGCCACCAGTTCCTCATAGCGAAGCAGCTTTCTTTCATGCGCTTCTTCAATCCCTTCTTCCCATGCTACTGTCAGTTCGCCAAGAAACAGATGCTGGTTCTCGATATCAGTTAAGACCAGACACAATGACCTCCACTGGCAGTGTAGCATCAACCGACACTCTCCACTTCCTTGAGTTTTCCGGCTTGGCCTTCTACCGTGTGACAGTCGCACCTTGCTTAAGCGTTGAGAAATTCGTGTTCTCGTGGTGTTAATTTGAGTCTTAAAACTTGTTCCTTATATTATTGTTGTCTAAAATATTTAAATTAATTATTAATAATTCATATAGATAAAAATCTTAAGATGGAAAGACAGCGAATTTAAAAAAAAAGAAATATTTAAAATAAAATTGATTATAATTGAACGCGCTATGTATCACGTGGGATTACTTCCTTTTTGCATAAAAAACCGCCGTTCGTGATAATATAAATAATAGGTACTTATTAAAGTATATTACTAAAGTAATGCCTAATGGGATAAATTTAGCTCTGAAGGTGTTGACTTAATTATCAGTTAAAACTATATATATAATGCATTGTAAATATAACCTTACACTTACAAAGGTGTAACTATATATACGCACCTAGTAAAATAATCAAGTATGGTCTATAGGTGAATAAAAAATCTTATTAATGACAGGTGCTAGGTATATATATATATATATATATATATATATATATATATATATATATATATATATATATATATATATATATTAATGTTTGTTACGTATTATATTAATATTCCTTAAATCTATTTTAAAATCTGTTTTAATCGAGCTCAAGGTACTTAAGCAGATGTTTTATTTTGTTTCTACATGTAGTCATCAATTCATTGCTTTTGTTCAGTTAGGGTAATTTAAGTGTTTTAAGATAATAATTTTTTCCAGAACACATAAGTTACATCTGTTTCCTATCCATAGTATGGCTTTGCGATTATCTCCTAGCTAATGGTTGGGTTTTTATGATTGGTTTTTAATTGCCAAAAATACTGAGAGAGTGTTATGCAGGTCTTGTATTTAGTATTACTTAGCATCATTTGGGGATGATAAAAACGCAATTTCCTGTTGTTCTCGATGGAACTAAGTAATATCTAACATCGTCGCCTGAATTCATCTTAGTTTTGTAGATTATGTCTTCGGTCATGTACTTGCTGTTTAGTGGGCAGGTTGCATTTTCACGGTAGTTGCACTGAATTTTAGTTATTTTGTTTGTGTTCTTGCTTAATTTATTATTGTTATGTTGCGATATATACTTATCGGTGTTTTTAGTACAGCTATAAATAGCTCTGTTATATAAAATAAAGCACTGTTTTATAACACCTGAATAAATATATATATATATATGCACGTGTAAGTATAAGTGATTATACGCATGTATTTTTACTATTCTCATATATATATATATATATATGTGTGTGTGTGTGTGTATGTGTGTGTGTGTGTGTATGAAAAAACTTTTCAAAATTTGGGGGCAATTTCCTTACAACCAATCAAGGACAAAAGTATTTTGATTCTCTCTCTCTCTCTCTCTCTCTCTCTCTCTATATATATATATATATATATATATATATATATATATATATATATATATGTATGTTAACGAAAAATTAAAAAAAAATCGTTGACGGAACCGACTGAAAACTTGCCAAAACCCAAATATCTTATCAAGATAAAGTCTTGAAAAAAACGATAATACTGAAAAACAGGAAGAGAAAAAAGGCCTAAAGGCAAACCTGCCTACACAGTTAAGTACTCGAAGTATATATATATATATATATATATATATATATATATATATATATATATATATATATATATATATATATATATATATTATATATATATATATATATATATATATATACTTGTGTGTTCAAAATTTATTCTGTGTCTACTTTGCCAGTCAAAGCAGTCGCGGCAAAAGCTGCTACCTTTACTGTCAATGGCATGAGTATATATATATATATATATATATATATATATATATATATATATATATATATATATATATATATACGTGTGTGTGTGTGTGTGTATCGTTTAAAAAGGAATAATTTTTTTCATTTTCTCCTTTATTTTTGGTGCATTTGGCTCGAATTACAGCTACTTTCATGTTAAGTATGTTAAGAATTGTTATATATACGACTTTTGGTTGTTTTGGAGTACCATTTGTGCATTTGTGGAGAAGGTTGTAATGAACCATTCACAGTTTAAACTGGACATTTTTATCTCTGAATGCAATTGCATACTAGCACCTGTCTTCCACTATTGATCACATGCAATGACTTCGAGAAGTTGCACATTGTTGCTTCTCTCAATTGTCTAACATTTATACATCATGGCTGTTATTAAAACAAATGTGGCAGGTTACATAATGTATCTGTAAGGGTAGTTTTTATTCAACTGCCCAACATGTTTGTAGTCACCTGTAAATGGAAAGGTAATACCTACAAATTTATTGTAAGAAAAAATGAATAAATTAAAAATGTAACTTTTCAGCATTCCATATTGCAAAAAAAAGAAAAAGAAAAACTTGTAGCATTATTTTACTCTCAGATTCACTCAAGGAGATACGAAAGGTCTGAAACGAATTTACTGTGTACCAGGAACATTTGATCTAAGACGAGTTAATCTATGGCGACCTTAATATGAACTGGGTTCAGCTTAGTATACCAAAAATAAGTTTTGTACTCGGTGTCAACCCAAACCGCCAGCATGTCAAAAGGTTGAATACTACTAAGGTTGATCTGGAAGGCATACTCAAAGTCAAAGTGCAGAATTGTGCTGCAAGGTATGGCCGGAGATGAATCAATGTACACAGGAAATGAACCAAATTGAACTTAGGAGATACACACAAAAAACAACAAGATAAGAACAAGTTATATAAACGCCTGGCTTACGAGAGGAGAAGATAAAAACCTTCGCACCCCCAGAAAAAATATCGAATGTTCGAAGAATGACCAGAAACCATAAAATGTTCATTCAACCAACATTAATTTGATGGTGTCCAGAACTAAATAAACAATATGATTATTATGAAAAATTTAGACACGTATATATATATATATATATATATATATATATATATATATATATATATATATATATATATATATATAAGACAGAATTACATGAGATCTTTAGATCAGTTATAATGAAAAACTTTGGTTTATCTTGGCAGAATGTGAATATCCAATTAATTTAAAAGATAGGGAAATTTGAAGCAACCGGTTTTGTCGCAGCGGCAAAAACTTTGAACATCCTGAGATCATGAAGACAAACAAAGTTTATCAATGTATACGCTATACTGTCCTTCTGACTGATCATTTTCTTTGTAGATATTATTAATGTTTCCGTTCCTAATTCCTCCACGACCTGTAACCGCTTGCGTGTTAGAGGTTGTACTGTTTTGCTTGGGTTGATACCGATTAAAAATTAAATAAAACTACATTTCTGGGGCATACAAAAGAAAGAGGACTTGGAAAACTTTATTCTCATAGGATTGAAGACAAGACAGATAGAGAAAAATAATGGATAACCTACGTAGCGAGCTTGAGTAAATGGATGACGGAGCAAGGTTTAAGACAAAAATTATTAAGAGCTAGAAAGGAAAGAAGAAGAAGAAGAAGAAGAAGAAGAAGAAGAAGAAGACTAATCGAAAGAAAGACATAGGCAAGCTTGTTAGCTGGATAGCAATGAGCGAAATCAAAGTGGGAATAATGAGGCTTGAACGACGTTTACATAACAATTGTTTATAGAGATAAACCAAAAGTATGATCAAGGAGAGGATGAAGCATAAAAGTTCGTACAAGTTTATATACTCTTGTGCACTAAATATATGTGTCGCCACGACTAAATTATTTTCTTCGATCACAATATACGGTGCTTATTTGGCTCGTTAATTACACCTTCCCCGCGGAACGTTTATTGAAAACCGTCACGCTTAATTTATAAATTGAAAATTTAGCAGTAATGAAACTGTTAATGTCTTATTTTTCCCTTTTTGTTCATCCAGTCGATTCTTCTGAAATTTCTAAATGAGACAGACAAATAGAAGGAAAACTGGAAAACATATGTGAGTGATGAAGCAGAGGGCTTGCGTGAACCACTGGTCCCAAGAGCGAAGCCGCCTGGAGTTCCACCTCCTGTAGAGCCGTTTAGGCCAGAGAAAAATTACCAGACTAAACCGAACCAACCCACGGATGATCCCCCACCACCAACGGCAAAGATCTACACGAGCTAAACGTCCAAACCGGTGGAAGAGGGCCAGTCGGACTGGCGTAACCGAGGCGGACATTTACAGGCCAAGCATCCGACAGCCAGATGCAACCATGTCTGCCAGATCTGGCCTGTCTCAATCCCCTTTGAGCCAAAAGGGAGGTGCTTCTGGCCAAGTATGTTGCCTTCTCCGTCGCGCAGAGTTCCCCTCCAAAATCAAATTCACAGCCATCCCCGCGCTACCAGAGGAGATAAAGAGAATAGAGAGAGATGATGATCGAGATGCGTGGATACAACGGAGTGAAAACGACGGTAAAATTAAAAAATTCTAACCGGCATAAATATTAAAGACAGCATACTTATTTGGTACAGAAAAGGATAGATTTATTTCTTATTTATAAATTTTATATCCTTAAAGAAGGTTACAAACAGACAAAGGTGGTACTCGAATGAAAGGAACAGCAACACGGGCGTAGATAAAAGAAAGAGAGAATACACTACTGAAAGACAGAGAATCGGTTAGCATGCTAGTAACTCCCGAAACAAGTCCGCCAAGTAGGTCCTGTACACACAATATATATATATATATACACACATATAGTCAGTTCACAATAGGCGATAGGGAGAGTGGGACATTCCATTACAAAAATAAACTTCTGTATCGTGAACCGGTTGACAGTATTTGCACTGTTTAGCACACTGAAATCCAAAGGCGTATTGGGATAGGCAAAGCTGCATTCCGAAAGCTAAGCAATGTATTAAGAAACAGAAAAACGTGGTTAGAAAAAAAAAAAAGATTACTGAACTGTTAAGTGATCGCTGTCCTCCTATATGGCAGTGAATGCTAGACAACCTTCTCACAGATAAAGAGGAGACTTGAGGCAGCAGAAATGCGATTCTACAGAAGGATGCTGGGGATACCATGAACCGAACATGTGAGCAACGACGAAATTTTACAGAAATTAGAAACAAAAATGAAAATTGTATTTAGCATAAGAGAGGGACGGTTGATATTTCTAGGGCACATAATGAGGAAAGAGGTCCTGGGAAAACTTATACTTCCAGATTGGAGGCAAGATGGACAGAGGAAAACAACGGATGATCTACTTAGTGAGTTTAAGTAAATGGATGGTGGAACAATGTTTAGAAGACAAAAGATTTTAAGAGATACAAAAGACAGTAAATGATCGCTTCCGTCCGGAATTGCTACGGCACATAAAAGAAGAAACTCAAATACAGCATTGGGTCAGAAATATGGGTCACGCAGTAAAGAACGCGTTTTTTTATGGAAGTTAGTCTTGAAGGTGTAGTTCGCTAACTACTGCGTCACAGAGGTAATACACCAACGTTGTGGACGAAATCAAATTGCTATGAAATCAAATACACTGTTCAATTCAAGTTGAAAAAGGTCTCACACGGAACTTCCTTGGTTACATTCGACTACACACCTGTGATTAACGCTCTTTCTTTCTCGTCTGTGGTTGTACGAGTGGTGTAAAGTATAGCCTCTCGAAAGATGAAATTAGATAACTGAGTTCGAATTCCAGTAGGGCTCTTTACATTCATTTACGCGCAAATTCCTTTGTGAAGTATAACTCTATCTCCTCTCACCAACTATGGGTTAAATAGTAAAATTATTTACATTACTTACATCGTTCAGACTATTGTCCTCATTTTTTGTCATATGCATGGCGTTTCGGCTGTTGTACGCTCTGGCCTTTTTCAGTTGATATACGTTGGAATTTCGAACAAACCCTTTATTTAGTCCATGGGGATAGATTGTTCTAGTTCCACGTGCCATACATTTTCTAGATGTCTGAGTTTCAGTTAATTCCCTTTAGTCATTCAACTTTAAAAGTTTTTTTTCACCCCTACTGTGGCTAGGTATTGAACTCACATCTGCTTGGGTCAAGTTACTTTTGGATTACTTCAACCAACGCTTTTATCCGCTGGGCTATCTGTCCTTGGGGACACAATACAGATGAGGGCAACGGTTCGAACAGTGGAAATAGTGTAAATAATTACAATACCTCATAGAGAGATGTTGTTTTTAGAAATATTGTTATTCTGAAGAAAATTGTTAATGCAATATTCACTTAATGAAAGAAAGAAAAAAAAAATCTTAAAATTCAAAATATGTTTCGGGGGTTAATTTGCAGATTAGGACCGCGCTCAGTTTGCAATAAAAAAAATTTCTCGAATACTTGCATTTAGTTAGAAATGCACATGCTTCATTCGAGAATGACTTGATAAGTTTGATAAAATCTACTGTTTTGAAGTTATCGACAGTAAAATTTCGGATTCATTCGCGTCGTTGGCGGCAGCTATTACTGGAGTTGATTGCATACATTCGTTGCGGAATATTATAATTGGTATATTCACTTGTCTTGATTATTGCGCACGAAATATAGTTCTCTTGCACAGTAATTGAAACAAGTTGAGACAAGTAAAATCAGTAAACAAGGCCATTAACTACGTTCTCTTCCGCGCTTAGCTTTCCGCAGCGAATGTATGCAAACAACGCCAGTAATGGCTGCCGTCAATGACGCGAATGAATCCGAAATTTTACTGTCGATAACTCCAAAACAGTAGATTTTATCAAATTTATCAATTCATTTTCAAATGAAGCATGTACATTTACACCTAAATGTAAGTATTCGGGAAATTTTTAATGCAAGCTGAGCATGAGTCACAATCTGCAAATTAAACGTTTCGGCTTTAAATAACTCACGAAGTCTTAATAAATCATAAAAAAAACCCCAAAGAAACAATAAAAACAGCAACACGTTCTTATTCTTCTCTGTTTCTTTCTGTTATATTTTGGTAGGTGTTCTATATAGTTTAGTGTCTTTCCTTGGTATAATGATTCTTACTGAATACAGAAAATATCTCTCGAACATTTTGTTTGTCAAAATACTGGAAAGGAAAAAAAAAACAAATACAGAGAGGCTTAAAGTTCTCGGATTAAGCATTTGAATCTTTTACTAGCACTTTCGGAACCTTCAAAGAATATGAATCATCCGCATCTTTGGAAGTTTGAAAGAATATAACCAAATTGTTAAAGTCTTAAGCATGCAATTAGATCATCCGAAGTATCCATCTCTGTTCTCCTATCCATATTTAAACAACAATATATTTCTCTTTATAAATACTAGGATATATTCAAAAACGTGGTGTGACTATAGAGGATTATATTAGCATGATCGAAAATACACGCTTCGTATATTTTCTAACATGGTTAACGTGATTAATAAAGGTGACGCTATATTTCGGAATCATGTGACCTAGTCGGACCCGTCACCTGTTTCCGATGTGGAATTGGTCAAAGAGCGCAAATTTATAAAAGATAGGATTCTCAACCTTCTTTTTTTTGCGGTCGGAAGTTTTCAGGCGATCTGAAATTAAGAAGTCATATGCATATTGCTGAATAAAGCGAGAGTTCTTATCGATTACAGAACAGCGACATGCAACTTGGTTTTACCATTAGTATTAGCACTGCTACTACGACCAAAGCGTGAGGACTTCACGAACAAACGCATTTATATTACATTTAGTAGTGTGACAAATTGTTACAGTATTTTTATCATTGAAAGCTTGATTTTCTAGTGTTTTCCGCTGTCTTAATAAAACCCACACCCACACACATCCACACACACGCATATATATATATATATATATATATATATATATATATATATATAGATAGATAGATAGATAGATAGATTGATAGATAGATAGATAATATTAGTGGTAAATATAGACATACATATGCAATCATATATCTAAAATATATAAATATATATACATACATACATACATACATACATACATACATACACATACATATATATTTGTATAAAAAATAATTCCAAGAGGATAGAATCCAGGTAGAACTCAATGTCCAGGGCAGAGTAAGGATATAATAAAAAGGCTTAAACACTTAAATTCCATTGTTATAATTTATTCCATTGGAATCGTAAATACGATCCAATTTATCAGACCTACAAATTCAAAAAGAACACAGAAAAAACAACTCCAGAAATGAAAAATAAAGTTTAGTGAGAGTGTATGTATGAGAATGTGGGACGAATGTTAGAGCTATATAGAGGGGTAACAGGCGAGAGAAGAACAGAAGAATGACAGGAAGGTCTAAAGAGGAAGGGCGGATTAAAATTTAACAGAGAGAAGTTTTAAAGAGGGGAGTCAAAGACGATTTACGTGAGAGAAATATGAATGTTCTCGGATGTCTAATACATTAAAGATGTAACCGAAAATTTGTAGGTCTGATGAATTGGATCGCATTTATGATTCCAATGGAATAAATTATGACCATGGAATATTAGTGTTTAAGCCTTTTTATCATATATATATATATATATATATATATAACGGTAACGATGTTGCGGTTATAACGAGAACGAATATGGCTGCCATGCCGTTGAAAGAAACTGTCTGGATAGACGAAATCTTATCAGATAGCGAGATTGACAGTTATCGCCTAGCTTTGAATTGAATAACGTTGTAGAAAGAATTTATTACTAGATTACATGTCAATTATTGATTATCGATTATAGCTTTGAGAGTTACGCGTTTAAAATGATTATATAACTACAACCAATGCTTCCAAGACATGGTAATTACATATTTTATCTTAGTAAGACTGAAGACAAAATTGGTGGGGAACTATGTGTAGTAAAATCGTTATGCCAGTCTTAGAAACCTGATGTCTTAAAAAAAATCAGCAATTTTCATTTAATGATTGCCTCATCTGGAACACTAATCTTATGCGCTGATGGAAATAACAATGTTAGCGATGCTTTATGGCCAAAGCATAAAATATCTCATTGGCTTCTTTCTACTTCTGTGATGACATTGCACCTTCTTCTTTCTTTTATATGTCGAGTCCCTTTAGGACGTAGATGATTATGGCCCTCCACATCTCCTTGTCCCTTGTAGCTCTTAATAAGTTTTGTCTTTTTTGTTATTTCTCCGAAACCTTGTACCATTATCCATTTGATCAAACCCATCAAATATGTCACGCGTTGCTTTCCTCTGTTTCTTCTTTCCCTCAACCTGTCCTGTGAGTATCAGGTTTTCTAAACCCGTCTTCCTCATTATGCGTCCCGGAAATTTCAACTACCTCTTCTTGAGGTTAAGCATAAGTTTCCTTTTTGTTTCCATTTTCTCCAAAATCTCGTTGTTGCTCAAATGTTCGGCCCATTTGCATCTTTCTGTAGAACCTCATTTCTGTCGCTTCTAGTCTTCTCTTGATCTTTGAGGAGACTGTCCAACATTCACTGCCATATTGGATGACAGATATCACGTAGCAGTTCAGTACTCCTTTCTTTAATACTCTCCTTCGCTTTTGGAATGCATTTGTGGCCATGCTAATGCGTCTTTGGATCTCAGTGTCACACTTTCCGTCTTCTGTTAGAACACTTCCCAGAGATTAAAATTTCTGAACTTGGTTGATTTTAGTATCCCCGATTTGTAATTTGCATTTTTGGCTCACCCTTTTTGCTGATAACCATGCATTCTGTCTTTTTGCAGTTTACATTGAGTCGCTTTCCTTTGCTGCCTTCTGTGAAAGCTTTTGTAGTTTCCTTTCTATGCCTGCTATCTACACTGTTCCATCTGCATATCTTATGTTGTTAAGATTTTGGCCGCTAATAATGAATCTTGGAAGGACTTCTAATTCTTTGAGAATTCCTAGCTAAATAGGTTAAATAAATCCGGTGAGAAGACATATTCTTGTTATACAACCCCTTTCTATTTTAGCGTATTTTATGAACTCGTTTTCTGTACGTATGCAGGCGGTTTGCTGCCAGTATAATTTCTTGATTATTTTAATCTCTATCTTGAATATGTCAAGGTTTCTGAGCAGCTCTAAGAGATCTGTGTGGCCAGTGAGCTTAATACAGTTTTAATCACAGGATTTATATGCATTTTAGACTTTTGAAAGTTATATAATTCAATTACCTCCATTTACCAACGACATCATCGGATGTCAATTCGAGTTTCTTAGTTGAAGGACTGTACTGATTTAGGCATTGCTTGTCTTCACGCCACTAGGTGCACGGGTAAGCGGCTGCCGTCAAAGATTTTAATTTCAGATATCTTTCTCGTAATCTTGTGGCCGACCAATGCTAAATAGCCCATTGTTCTATCATATTAGTTAACACATAGCTGTTGAAGAGATGTATTCGTATCCTTCTCAAGGGTGTTTGAAACGGGGCTGAACGTCGGAAGTTGAACTCGACACACTAGTCCCATTAAACATCCATAATTCGCAAAAGTAGTATTGATAAAAAACCTACTCATTATCTGTATCCACTAAGCAAAATTTGGTATAGCACAAGGTTACAAATCCGGGAACCTTGATCTCCAAGTAGAAATTGTGAACGAGACAAACTTACTACCGACTTCCCTACGTCTAGATGAATGTCAACACAGAAATTGGGGCGGCGACCATAGGAAAAGTATAAATAGTGCTACAAAGGAAAGGAAGTAGTGGAAAGCCATGATCGCCAACCTCTTAATTTTAAATGTCCGTGTGTAATGCGTTTGTCGCTATGAGTAATGGATATACATCATATTACAATTTTGATTGCTCGTTCATTCATTAATTAGTTAGTACGTAAGTTACGCCCTGCCAATATTTTATAAATAATGGAGTATCATGTTTTGATCACGAGGAAAGACAGAAAAGGCATATAAGAGATACTGTTGGGTTTCTGTATAAATATAAAAGAAAGAAAGAAAAAAGAAAGGAAGAAAAAAGAAAGAAAGAAAAAGGGGGTGAAAAGGCTTTTATATGTTTAACGTCTGCTTCAGTGAAATGGAAAAAAAAAACATGAATTTAAATATTTACATTTGTATCCTCTAAATTCTTCAAATAACAACCTGCATTCATAATTATGATTGTTATTTTAATATTTTGTTAAAGTTGTTAAGGTCAACTATGTAACGATGCAATAAGAGAATTTCCACAGGAATTTTGTAGTCATGGAACTCTCAAAGTGATTCTGAATTGGTCCAGCATCTCACCTCGCTGAGTTTTCTTTCAGATAATTAATATGGCTTTCGCTTCTCTAGGTCAACTGCTAAAGTAATAAGGATTATTACTGAAAGAGTCTATTAATCTTTAGATAAGAACAGTAAAGCGTTTGTCGTTGCTTTCGATATCTCGAAGGCATTTAACAGGGTTTGCCATACCAGTCTTCACAAGTTGAAAGATTATGGTATTTCTGGGTGAAATTTCCAACGGATTGAGTCTTTTTTTATCAAATCGCAAAATGAAAATTGTCTTGAACGTCCACTCTTCTAGATCTTTCTGTGTTAATGCAGGCGTCCTTCAGGGATCTATCCTTGGGCTTGCGTTATTCCTATTTTTCAATGAAATTCCTGATGGCATCCGTTTTCGACTCGGTATCTATGCCAACGATACAAGTATCTACTTCCGTCTTAATAGTTAGTCTCATCCGTTCGACATGGTCAGATTGCCAGTTGATCTCCAAAATTAACTAATTTCTATTGTTACCTGAAGCAAGGAATGGCTTATTAATTTTAAAACCTCCAAAACGAAATGACTCTCTCTGAATCGTGCAAGAATCCCAATCTACCTTACATCAGTATGGCAGATGCTACCCACCAGGAGAGTGACACGTTACGCCTAATCGGGCTAACATTTCTTTTTTTTTTCTTTTTTTTTCTAACACAAACTGGAATGATTATGCTAAATCTATTGCTAGGCCTTCTAGAAAGGTTGGCTCTCTGTATTGGGCTAGACAATTTTTCTCCCCAGAATCTGTCTTACATATTTATATATCTACCATTCATCCATGCTTTGAATATTGGTTACATATGGTATGGTGCTTCTGATATATATTTAGAGGTCCTTGATAAAATCCAGAAGAATCTGCAATGTCATTGGTCCAGACCTGGCATCGCGGCTTCAGTGACTTTCTCACCGACGTAATGTAGCTTCCCTGTAACTTTTCTACAAATATTTTCATGATAATTGTTGTGATGAACACCTCACTACGTTACTTTGCGAACTTAAAAGCAGTCAAGATTAACAACAAGGTCTCCTTCATTAAGCTATAGGCTAACAGTTTCATTTCTCGCATCTCTCTCTTGTGGAAATATCTTCTGGCTTCTTGATTTCCAGTTAAATATTTAAATACAATGCCAATCTTTGTCATCTGTCTTCATAATTTCTGTTCGTTCTTTTTTCTCGAACTGTGATAATGTATTTCTTATATTCTCTTTTACACTCAGTAATCACCCCCTTGGTGTTTGTGGCTTTATTGCCTTGCTTGGAGCGAAAATATTTTTAAAAAAGTGTTGTATCGTCGAGGTGATTGATACACAGAGAAGAATGAGTGCTTAATATATTTAATCAGCAACAGTATTCGGTGCTAACGAATACGTACAAAAAACACAGAAAGTAAGTTACAAAACAATTAACAAGACAACCTACAAGGAATAGAGGAGGGTCAAATCCTGTATAGCCAAACGAAGTAAGATCAGTCCGAATATTAATCAGGTTAATATCAACTTATTAACTGCTGAAATCTTTAATCCAAGACTATGAGCCAGGCTATCTGGTAAAGTGTTGAAGGGGTTCTAGCTACTGTACAACAAAATTATTCATTAAATATCAAGATTCAATGAAAAGTTCTTTTAGGAAATCCAAAATAGATTAATTATTGTACTTGATTATTTTTTTTCCAAAAGTAATTTCTTTGTGCAATAACAATTTAATAAGTTTGATAAATTTATTTGCTCAACGTTAAATTATGCAATGCTTTAGATTCCCACACATCTCCCTCGCTCTCTCTTTCTCTATAACACGAGAAAATATACCTTTTCGACAAAATGTCAGCGCAGCTACAAATTTGTAACATTTTAGTTCCAATATATGCTGGTTGGTTGCATATTTTAAAAGAAGAGAAACGGACGTTCATACAAACGAACGAAATAAGAAAGATATCAAACGGTATTAACGTAACGGAAGAGAAAATTGACAACTCAAATGAATGCTTTAGAAACGCCGGTCCAATTGAAATCTCTCTTGACATTGTTTGTGTATTATTGTTGTTGACGATAACAATGAAAAATGACGCCAATTTTCAATCCGAATCCAATGCAGAAAACTGAAAGCAAAAGAATCAGTTTTGTCATGTGAAACATTTGAAAACAACTCAGTTTTTTTTTATTGATAGAAATTAATTATAAAGAGATAATGATTAACAAGCTAGTCTCTCTGAGTAAAGGTTCCTCCTGACAATCGGACTACAGAGGAAATCTTTGATGATTCAACTCCGTGAAATTAGCATGGCAAGTCCTAGCTGTAAAGGTAGAAACGGTGGAAGTAAAGACTGGAGCTTATCCGAAAATTCACCATGTAAATATTGCTAAAATAACGATAGGCTTAGCAATGTTACATTTGCATGAAAGAGGACATAGAGTGAAAAAATAGACGGCGAAATGGGTTTTGAATTCTATCAAGGTTAGAAGGCGTGGATTGAGAAGCTCCAGACCAAATATGGCAGCAATTCGCCATTTTGTATGAGTGTTTTATCATTAGTAGGAGCCTCAACCTGAACCACTATTGTAAACTAATTAAAGAAAAGACCTGCACTGTGGCTGAAACACTTACGTGCGTTCTACCTAAGGCAGATGTTGGTGTTTGATCTTACTTAAAATATCGGGATATCGATTGCCAATTTACTGAGCAGGTGGACTAGCTACTTGGAAGATATTCCGGCCTCTTATCCAATATTGAGCCTTAAGGCGTACTGATGTAAGCGTATTAAATATCGTAAGATGGAGAAGTCTGTGTTTGTAGCAGCCTATGTCGAATTCTCTTGGACGCAGTGCGAATTGATATAAAGGAGTGTAAATTGTAAAAACGAAATTAGTGTATCATCCAATTCAGGCTCAATTGGCATATAAAAAATAAAACCGTTAAGAAAAAATAACGCTCTATCACGTCGGCATATATGTATATATTAGAGCAATATTATTTATTTTAGGATATTACGGAGAAAACTCGTCAAAATCGCTACACAATTGCAGTCGTGTTTCGATGCGTATGAAATGCATCTCATCAGGCGATTGTAAATTACGCACTGGCCAGTAATTTAAATCACCTGATAAGATCCATTTGATACGCATCGAAACACAACTGCAGTCGTGTAGCGATTTCGACATGTTTTCTATGCAATATCCTAAAATAAATAAGATTACTCTATTTAAATTCAAAGTTACGAACGATGGAATTGTACTCTATTCCTTCTCATCTTACTGTATGTATATATATATATATATATATATATATATATATATATATATATATATATATATATGAAGAAATATAGTTTAAAGTTGTGCTATATTTATGGGATAAAGTGCTAAATATCAGAGATAGAGCGTATGTAAATATAAATATAAAAGTGAACATTGAAGTCAACACTCAGAGGCGACAGGATGTTTCATACTAGACGCAATCATCAGGCGGCCTGACGCTTGCGTCTAGCATGAAACAGCCTGTAGCCTCTGAGTGTTGACTTCAATGTTCACTCTTAAGTTTTTTCTCTATACGAAATACGCCGTAGAACTCAATTCATACTTTATATATATATATATATATATATATATATATATATATATATATATATATATATATACTGACAATTAGAAAACGTTTATCAAAGTATATTGTTTCGAAATATATCCGGATATGCATTTAGACTTCATCAGATCAAAAGCATAAAAAAGTGAGTTGTCTGTGTGTGTGTGTGTGTTTGCGTGTGTGCGTGCGTGTGTGTGCGAGTGCGAGCGCGCATTTGTGTATGTTTAAAGAATGAAATCTCATTATTTCTTTCTTAAGCTGGCGTTGCACGTGACTAAAAAAGACAAAAACGAAATGAGTGGCTTTCGATTCGGAAACTTAAATCAAAGAACATAAATGTTAACGACTTTTTTTGAAAGCCACTCATTTTTTTTACTCCCTATCTGATGAATCGTAAACGGCGAAATGCATCATCGGATATACTTTGAAAAAATATACTACCATAAACGTTTTTATAATAGTTGATTTTTCAAAACTTTGTCGGGATCACATACCCTAATTTTAAAACACACACACACGCACACACACACACACATATAAATATATATATATATAAGTGTGTGTGTGTGTGTGTATTCATGTTCAATTCGCATATCAAAAATAAAACAGTTAAGAAAAAATAACGCTCTATCACGTCGGCATATATGTATATATTAGAGCAATATTATTTATTTTAGAATATTACGGAAAAAAAAGGTCAAAATCGCCATACACACACACACACACACACACACACATATATATATATATATATATATATATATATATATAACTGTGTGTGTGTATGTGTGTGTAATGTTTGGTAATCCGTATGGAAATTCCCAAAAAGGGGTATAAATCCAGAGAGCTCAATTTAAAAAAAACCATAGCAAATATTGGTTAAGTATTCGTTTTTATTCTAATATATATATTTATACCAGCATAAATCCATGTACACTTAACTACATGAGCCAATGCCCATATTAATACAAAATAGCAATTGTGAAAAATCTAATACATCGTGCAGAAATTAATTCATCTACAAAACAGAGTTTGTACAGTGAACTAAAGAATATAAAGCAAGCACTTATTAATAATAGATTTCCAAACTATATAGTTGATGAACAAATAAGATGCTTTCTTAAAAATCTCAATATTAAGCAAATTGTACACAATACTGCATCTACTGATCTTAATCATATTAATCTCCTATAATGTAATCAAATGCATACTAATTATAAACAAGATGAAAATATACTAAAAATATTAGTAAATACTAATATATCTGCAACAGATCCTAGCAAAAAAATTAAGTTAATCATATACTACACTAAATCTAGCATATCCAACACAATTATTCGCAACGATTCTTCTCTCCCGGTTAGTGATTTGCAAAAAAACCAATATAGTTTACAAATTCAAGTGACCTTTGGAAGATTGTATCTCCAACGAATTAAATAATATTTATGTTGTTCACACCACAAACTCGCTTTCACGACGCTTGACACTATATTTGAATGATAACTCTAATATTTTTAGGCATTTAAAACAACATGCCTGGTCGCATACACAATTCCGGAAAATCCTTGTTGAAAACACAATTGTACTTAAACATGAAAACAATAAACAAAAATTAAAAATTCTTGAAGCTATATACATAAAACAGTTGAAACCTAACCTGAACAAAAAACTATGAAATCTTCACAAATATACTTATATGTCTATAATTGGTAACAGAAGCCATTGGTTTATACCAACAGCGTCCCATACTTAATACTTCTCGAATTCACTCTCGCGTGGTCATGTGTGATGTCATGGGCTGCAGTGCGATTTTCGCTTCCAGCGCCTTATATGCACGAGTTTGTCGTTGCTTGGAAATCTATGTAAACAGAAACAGACTATCGTCACTTTCTTGTCCATGTATTGCTTAATATATTGCAATGTAATTGTCATCTTTGATAATGGCTTATGTAAGCCGAAAGCTTAGATAGGATTAAAAAAATGTATCAATATTGTGATTTTCTTTCTTCGTTTAATGATAATGTTATTAAGCTTATCAAACGATATGAAAAGAATTTGCATAAAATAAATAGACAACACTTGTCTATATTACTTAATGAAACATGTATCAATATATATATATATATATATATATATATATATATCGTTTATTTGGCAACTATCACTATTTTATACAATTGTAATTGAAGACGACTGATAAGGGATGGCGATTAACCCTTTAATTTAATTTTTCTTGCATTCATACAAGAATTTCGTTTTCTGGGCATAAAATGTGTAAAAATGTATTATAGATCCGAGCGCTTTCGTCTAACCTGTTAGCCGTTATCAACGATGATTTTTTTTTTTAACTAAATATGTATATATATTAGGCTGGTGCAAAAATAATGACATAATAATGTCGTTTTTTGACGTATTTTTTAACGTCAAAAAACGACATTATTACGTCATTATTTTTGC
This sequence comes from Acanthosepion lycidas, assembly GCA_963932145.1. NCBI lineage: Eukaryota > Metazoa > Mollusca > Cephalopoda > Sepiida > Sepiidae > Acanthosepion > Acanthosepion lycidas. The sequence goes on along the minus strand of OZ010577.1, from coordinate 95,096,610 downwards.
ACCAGCCTAATATATACGTATGCATAGGGATGGGAATTTTATTTTTTTTAATTTCCGGACACGATTAGCACGTTGTGGTCGTGTTCCATAATATATATTATTGATAGTTTCTTTTTATTATTAAGGCTTCCGTTATTTTAACCCTTTTAACATACTGATGAGACTATTATTGTCGTACACCAGTATGATGCGGACAGTGGCTGCTGGGTTTCTATCTATTGGAATGGATTCTGATGGAGTAATGTGAGAGATGTAAAGTGACACTTCTTGATAAGCGTATAGTGGTATGTCCCATATAAGTATTATTTGTGAATTTGTTTTGATCAGGAACGCAATTACTTAAGAGTCAGGCAAATTCACAAATAATATTAATCTAATGTAGCTTGAATCTTGCAAGACAATACTATTTTTAAATACATGTTTCAAAATAAAGTTCTTGCATTTGTTATTAAAGGACGAAACCCGTTGGTAAAGAATAGGTTTCCTTTTGTCTTTATTCACACACACATGCATTCACACACACACATACATTCACACACACACACACACACACACACACACACACACACACACACACACACACACATATATATATATATATATATATATATATATGCATATGTGTTCAGAGATATATGTAGAAGTGAAAATGATGAAATATCAATTTTTGAGAGGAAAATATTGTTCAGACAGCGATATTTTCAGTTGGCTCTCGTGTACGCTATCTATCTATCTATCTATCTATCTATCTATCTACGTCCATATATATATATATATATATATATATATATATATATATATATATATATATTGAACAATAAAAATTAAAAAATGAAAATCTTCGGGACACACTGGGTTGTAGATTAATATTCTTTCGTTTTTTTATTATTATTCCATTTAAATTCCTCGACTAGTTTCGACCAAAATGGCCATCATCGGGAGGAGAAATATTTCTGCTTGCTGCTAGCACTAAACTACAGAAATGAATGTCTTGATGGAGAAAATGAACTTTTGTCTGTAGTTTTCATTTGTTTTTTTATCTTTTTAACATGAATCCTTTAACATTCCTTGTGTTGGTCAAACAGTCTCTTTTAAGTTGTTATTTGAGATAAGAGCTGGATGCTGCTATGAATTCTCTGGTCAGTTTGACAGTTTTATTGGACTTGGTGAGGGGATGTGTCTCTGTTTAGTGTTTGTTTGTGTGTGTGTGTTATTTGGTTCTTAGGGAGTGAGTGAGTATGATATGTGTAAGCGTGTGTATTGCTGTGGGTGTGTGTTATCATTTGGCTCATTAGGGAGTGAGTGCGTATGATGTGTGTAAGTGTGTCTATTCGTGTGGGTGAGTGTATAAGTGTGAGGCCTCCACACCTCCGTAAGCCTGTCTGTCTTGTGTGGGTGAGAAATGTGGGTAGTTTTTTTTATTTGTTGATTTATATCTATATATTGTTAAATTTGTGATTTAGCCCGGCTGGATATTTTGTTTTTAGACGTTGTATCCACTTATTTTCATGCGACTCTAAAATCTTTCTAATGTTATCTGCTCTGAACTTTTCTATTCTCTCAATTATAGTGAATTTGGCATGGGTTTTGAAATCGTGTTTTTCCAGGCGGAAATGTTGTTCTACAGGTAACAATTTTTCATGGGGAGTCGACTTAATTCGTTTACGATAATTGTTAATTCTGTAGTGAAAGGGCCATTCAGATTTTCCTACATATTGTTTCTGGCATAGTGTGCATTCTAGGAGGTAAATTATGTTATGACTTCTACAGTTAGAATCGTGGTAGATTTTGAAAGTAGATTTAGTGACTGAGCTAGTGAATGAATTCGTGTTTTCAACATGGTTGCAACATAAACTTCTTTTGTTGTTGCATGGTTGGGAAAATCCTGTTGTTTTTGTTCTTAGTTTATTACGGATTACCTTGTCCCCTGAAATGTGGTTACTACCTATGATTTCTTTTAGGTTCTTAGGTCTACGATATGCAAGAAGGCCAGGTTCCTTAAACAGTTTTTTTAGGTCTGGCTTGAGATGTAGTATTTCCCAGCGACGTTTGATTATTTGGGATAGTGGAGGCAGAGTGGGGTTGAAAGTGGTTACTAGAGGGATGCGGCTAGATTTATTTTTAATCTTGTACATTAGGGTGTCTTCTCTAGGTGTGGAAATTGCTTTATTTATTTGTTCCCTGATTAGGTGTTGTTTATAGCCACGTGTTGTGAATTGATGCTCCAGATTTTCAATGTGTTTATTTAATTCTTCATTTTTGGAACATATCCTTCTGAGTCTAAGTGCTTGTGAATAGGGAAGGTTCTCTTTGAGGTGTTTAGGGTGGGAAGACTTAAAGTGTAGATAGTTGTGGGTGTCGGTGATTTTAGTGTGTAGTGTCGTTTGTAGTTTCCTGTTTTCATCTATGTAAATGCGGGTGTCTAAAAATGTTACTGATGTTGTGGATTTATATATATATATATGAGAAACGAAAAAGAAGTGTGTAAATTGTCAAACATCCAAATTCACGTGTTGAGAGAGTGAGATAGAAAATGTAGAAGGGGAAGATGTTTCTGTACATTCACACACACACACACACATACACAATCATTATTATTATTATTATTATTATTATTATTATTATTATTATTATTATTATTATTATTATTATTATTTACGCAATTAATTTACCCGAATTCTCGATTCCATACCCGAAGCTCTCTTCAATATTTTTTAAATTTTGTCAAAATTTCCAAATCTATTCCACCCACAAGAAAATAAATAAATGAAAAAAAAAAATAAACTAAACAATTTTTGCGTCTTAAATATTTCTCTCTCTTTTTTTTTTTTTTTATCTAGCCCAATGGAATTTCATTTCTCCACTCCATCCGGAAATATTCGGAATTCAATGACCGAAGTTAGCGTTAATGTTATTAAAACATTTTTCTCTGGAAAATAAACTACTCAGGTGCATTGTTTTCTATCGTTCCTTGCAGTATTGACGTTAGTTTTCCTCTTAAGCTTTTCTTTTATGTTACGTGGAAAGTCAACATCTTCATAATCTCATAATTTCACCTACTGCCCATTTGTGTTGCTGCTGCTGTGAAAAGTCTGCAAGTGATCTGTTTTTTATTCTGATTTGGGGAAGTTTTTGTTTCCGATTTCATAGCGTCGGTCTATAAAGTTTGATGTGGGATTGCCTTCTTTAAGACGAAAAGGACTGCTTTGCTTGAGGCAATTTTTAATCACTGATCTAAGAAAAAAAATTTAACGAGTATGGACATCCATAGAAGATGCTCGATTTAACGTGGCAAAAAAAGAACATGACACTAGTTTCAAGGTTAGTCAGCCTGATTCACGATGGTAAACCTGCTAGGGTTCCAACTTTGGGCAATTAGTGAATACCTCAAGCAAAAAACAAATCATTATGAAAGTATGAAAATACAATTTTATAGTAAAATTACTAATAAATTTTTATATAAAAAGATAACCAGCAATACATATTTATAGAAAAATTATCAGCAATTAATTTTATCTGTAGTTGAAGGCATACAATTACGTTCAAAATATATTCAGTTGAAACCAAAAAATTGCGTTCAATATATATAGATATCAGCATTAGATAACCTATAGCTATTACCTATATATCGGTAAACAAGATAAACCAACAATATTTTAGTTTTCTAGAATCTTACGATGTTGGACGAAAGTAAACTAAGTGCAACTTGTACTATTTTCATTTTCTTTATGTCCAATACTAAATTTGCTAAAACTGATACGTATAACAATGAAGTGTTTTGAATATATTAACTTCACATGCCGAGATTTTATGATATAAGGTTGGGGCAAAAATAATGACGTAATAATGACGTTTTTTGACGTATTTTTTAACGTCAAAAAACGACATTATTACGTCATTATTGTTGCACCAACCTAATAGATTCACGGTAGCTGCCATTATTATCCTCATTCCAATTCCAGATCAGAGTGGCTTACGGCCCCATTACATTGAAATCCCGATCGCCAAAGGTAAGCAATATTGAGCCTGGTCAGTATCCAAATGGGTGACTGCTCAAGAATATTAGGTGTTGTAAGCTTAGATGTGTGGAGAGCCGAGTTCCAATTCCTGTTGGGTTCGTTATATTCACTTATCCGCAAATATCCTTGAGAAAAAAAAATGAATCCATCTCTTCTCCCCCCAGCTATAGGTGAATTATTAGGATTTGTATCAGTGATCATTATTATGCCAACCAACTTCTTAAAATCTAAAAAGTATTTTCTGGCGTTGATGGATAACGGCTTGTTAATCGGAGAGCTGAGTTTCAATTTCAGTAGCGTTTGTTATATGCACTTACGCGCAAATATCCTTGGGAAATGTATGAATTTATCTCTTTCCCCCAGCTATGGGTTAATCAGAAAGACTTGTATAATTAAACTATTGCTATCTCAAAAGAAAAAAAATCTTACAATCTAAATATATTTTCTGGTTCTAAATGACAGTAGAAAGCGAACCAATTAACTAATCAGATCATAGTTTCTGTTTTCAAAATTGTTATATTCCGTGCTAATAGAAATATGGAATGGACAAACACAGTGAATAAATAGTAACAGGTTTATTGTAGAAACCAGTACAACAATCAAGTAAGTAATAGTTATGCGTACGGTCGTCGAAAGTCAGTACAGTTGTGTGCGTGCTGATATCGGAAGGCCGCTAGTCTCGCAGATCACAGCTCGACGCTATTTAGTAACTGCGCCACGCAGTCAAATGTAGCACAAGGGCGAATTTAAAGTGGGGTTCCCGAGCCCGGAGGCTCGGCCAAAAAATCCCCGTAGACCCCGCATAAATGGGATCAGGACTGTCTACCTCCCCGGACAAAACTCTGCCCTTCAGCATAGCCTCGTCCGGGCAGAGTGTTCGACTAGCGCAGCTGGGAAAGATCCGATGTCCGCTGTTCTAATGGATACTTATAGGTGGTTACCACGCATAGTGCCACCACTCAAGCGGGTGGCAGGTTATTCCATCGCATCAAAAATGTTTGTCTTAACTCCTAGTTCTTGGAACAAATTAGAGTGATACAATAGGCGACGGAGAAAAGAGAAAATATTTATAAGATGCTTTCGCGACTAATTTATTCAGTCAAAAGCAACAAAAAGCTGTTACTGTCATTTCTAACCTCGGCAGAATCCTGTGATAAGCAAATGAGTTATTCTGTTGATATATTTGCCAGTTCAGTGTACTCGAATAATTAACTCTCGTCCTAATATTATTGGCGAGCATTGTAATTAAGTTATTAGCGAGTTAATGGGTCACTATTTGACCATAGATTGATTATGTCAGAAGAGTTGCGATATGAAAAGCATAGGTGAACTCAGAGTAACAACGTTTTGCTAACAGTAAAGCAAAATTCTACGAGATTAGTCATAACTTATTGGCGCATAAACTGATTATTGAATGACCATCGTTAATTCTGTCATGTGAAATTCGCTTCCAGCACATATCGAGGTACTATTTCAGCTCTGTGGTCATCCGGGAAACTGTAATTTTTAGCAAATAGAAATCTCTACATCATTTACTAGTCTAGTAGGTTCGAGTCTCTTGGATTTCCATATCTGTGGTAGGTCAAACTAAACTCAACAAATATCTGTGGGTGCTTCGCCGCGGAGGAATAGTACTGAGTTAATACGTTTTCAAGTTTGCCTTAAAAGAAACCTGTCCTTTCGTGTGTATCGAAGTGACGAATTCTCGGTGCTTCTTGATGATATGTCGAAAAGTCTGGTTGTATTCATGGATGTTTCCAGATTTATTCTACAAGAGATGCGTAGTATTTATTGAAAAAAAAACAAAAACAAACTTCAGAGGCTGGAGATAGAGGTGTAAGCGAACAAAGTGGTAGCGACAGAAAACGTTCTGAATCATGGATGTAACCTTTTATTATACGCCTTCTTAAATAACAATATGAAACACAACATATAGGAAATATGACGGCTCATGTTTATTCTCTGTGTCAACTGAGAAACGCCTTTAATAAAAGCACATATCTCCACTGCTTGTAAGAAGAATGTCGTATGTAGAGAGAGAGAGAGAGAGGGGGGGATTAGTCAGACTATTTACTTGTGTGTGTGTTCAAGCCTTACAGGATTCTTCATTATTGTGATTCTGCACCATATTAAACTAAGCCAAATGTCTATGAGCGATTCGCTGTGGGTGGTTACGTAAAGTAGGTCAATTCTAGGAAATATCAATTCTTGAGTTATTTAATGTCGAATTAAACTTATAGGGCAGAAATTACGATGAAGTAATAAAAAAAAATCTAGTCAGAGGATTATTTTTTGGGGGATTAGAGTCGAAAAGATAGTCATGGGTCGGATGTGTACTAGACATAATCTGGTAGACATTGGTCTGGGTCGTACTAGAGTAAAAAGATAGGAACAAGTCCAGTTTGAACTAGAACCAAAATGCAAACGTGTCCAGCTCTCACGAGTGTCAAAAAATTGATATAGATTGAGTTGGCACCAGGGTCAAGATATTAGACATAGGTCAAGTTTGAACTAGGGTGAAGATGCTAGGCATAGGTTGGTTTTGCACTAGGGTCAAGAAGCTAGACATAGGTCGGTTTTGCACTAGGGTCAAAAAGATAGACATAGGTTAGGTTTGCATTTGGGTCAAGAAGCTATACATTTTTCGGGTTTTCACTATGGTTAAGAAGCTAGACATAGGTTGGGCATGCACTTGGGTCAAGAAGCTAGACATTGTTTGGGTTTCCATTTGGGCCAAGAAGCTAGACATAAGTTGGGTTTCCATTTGGGCCAAGAAGCTAGACATAGGTTGGGTTTGCACTAGGGTCAAAAAGCTAGATATAGGGTGGGTTTGCACTAGGGTCAAAAACCTAGACATAGGTTGGGTTTGCACTAGGGTCAAAAAGCTAGACATAGGTTGGGTTTGTATTTGTGTCAAGAAGTTATAAATTTTTCGGATTTGCACTAGGGTCAAGAAGCTAGACAAAGGTTGGGTATGCACTAGGGTTGAGAAGCTAAACATAGGTTGAGATTGTACTAGGATCAAAAAGCTAGACATAGGCTGGTTTTGCACTAGGGTCAAGAAGCTAGATATAGGTTGGGTCTGCATTTGAGTGAAGAAGCTAGGCATAGGTTGGGTTTGCACTAGCGTCAAAATGCTAGACATAGTTTGGGTTTCCATTTCGGTCAAAAAGCTATATATTTTTCGGGTTTGCACTATGGTAAAGAAGTTAGACATAGGTTGGGTTTTCATTTGAGTCAAGAAATTAGACTTAGTTTGTGTATGCACTAAGGTCAAGAAACTAGATATTGGTCGGGTTTGCATTAAATTCGAGAGGTACGCAGAAGTCTAACTAGCATAAATCAGTACAAATGTAGACAAACGACTGATTTGGACTAATGGAAAAAAAACACGGGCCCTATAGACAAAACTGCAGACAATGGTTGGATTTGTAGAAGAATCAAAACGACAAAAACGGTTAGGTTTATAACCGAGTTTGTAAGTATCTATTAGGAAGGTGGACCCTTTTAAATGATACTGTCGGCATATTCTAAACCCAGTCGACAAGGCAAGATTCGTTATTGAGTAGCTAATTTAATTCATCAATATTCTACTGAATCTGATCCATTCTAAAGCAAACTTATTCAAATTAACCAGCAACTAAATTGATTGGTTGAATATCACTAATGGATTCATCGCTAGACTTTTTGTTTATAGAGTGAGCATTTAAGACACGTACTTCGTTCAGAAATTGGAAAAAAAGTATCTACAAGTTTTTCGGCTTATTAATATGATCCGCATCTTTTTCAGAAATCCTGAAACATATGACGAAGCAGGGAAACGGGCTGGTAGGATAAAGATTTCTGAGCCAACAAGACGACGAATTGTAAGAAAATTCATCACAAACTCTTCAGGAAATTAGACAAAAAAAGCCTAATACTGGAAACACGGATATAGTCTGTGGATTTTGGTTTAGTTTGGTTTGGTTTAGTTTGGTTTGGTTTAGTTTGGTTTGGTTTAGTTTGGTTTGGCTTAGTTTGGTTTGGTTTACGGCATGTCAACTTCAATAGGTGATTTAATGCCAACAAGTTTGTTTTTTTTCCTGGTAATATTTTGTTTTGTCAAAAATCTAGTTCTGGTAATATTTTTTCCTCAAAAATATATAGCCGGTAATATTATTTTAAAAAATGTATTGCTGGTAATATTTTTTTTAAACGTATTGCTAGTAATAGTATTTTTCTTCAAATATTTATTTCTGGTAATAATTTTTTTACAAAGTTTTTCTGGTATTAAAACATATTTTTACATATTCATAATACTTTTTTTTACCTCAGTTTCGGGGTTAACTATTTGCCCATAGCTGGGACACTAACAGATGCTACCACCCCAGGTCAAGGTGGACCTCGGAACACCAGTAATTTAGAGGTTGTTTCACGCTTCTCAAAGCCTCCTGATTAGAGGCCTTGCTGTTGGACGTAGTTTATCGTCTTACCCTGGATGCGGATGTAGTTTATCATCATACCCAGGACGGTCTGTGGATCTTGGTCTGTAACTTCCATGTAGTACTGATGCAACTTAACACAAACCTGTTTTTATAAATGCCAAAAGGACACCCGGTACAGGAGAATGTAGCGAACGACGAACTGTCGGCATCATCAGTTAGAAACCCTCCAGCAGTCGGAACGGTAACCATCCACAAAACATGACAGACTAGCACCCCGGCACTCAAAACAAAATGTCGACTAAATTGACACCTAATATGTAAGACGAAGCATTTCAAGAAGGGATGATTTTAGGTTTTTTTACAATGGAGAAATTATAATCAGGGTTATATTTACTGCTTGTGACCTACACTGTCTAATTCTTCGCAGGAAAAAGAAAAAAAAACATTTGATGTTTCAGCAAGACAATGCTAGATGCAATTATTTAAAAGCAATTGTTTCTTATATCAGAAATGACTTTTCGTCTGTGATGCATAAAGCAGAAAAAAGCCTGAATATTTCATTGAAGCATAAAACAGGCTGTCGCCACTTCGTATTGACCTCAGTGTCCACTATTATATTTACATACGCTCTATCTCTGGTATTGAGCACTTTTACTCATAAATATTGCATATATTAAAAATATTCTTTAACATATTTTTTTATGTTCATCTGTATGTTAATTTACAGTCATGGCCTTTAGTTCTGTTTATCATTTTAAATTTATTATCTTGTATATCCCATTTATTCATATGATTTAAAAAAAATAGTTTTCCCCGGTTCTAAATGTCAGTATTTGAAATAAAGATATAGAATCAGGAGTGAGTTGTTACAGGTAGCGTAGTGGGAATTTGTTTTCATATTTGCATTTGGAAATCATTTATCTAGGAGTTTGTCTTTCTCAGGAAAGTTGTATGTTTGAAGTGTTGGAGTATTTTCTCTTGTAGAATTTGAATGACCAGAGAAAATATCGTAGATAAACCAGATACACCTACACGAACGCAAATAAAACACTGCTAACTCTACCTGATTGTCCGTTTACATCTCTTAATGAGCGTATGGGTTTTACAGTAAGCAGTAAGTCAAGCCTGCCAATCTCAATTTAACCTGCGACACTTTAGCTGTTGATACGTGGCAGACTGTAAATCTGTTCAGGTGATAGAATTTGGATGAAGAAAGTGTTAGTTGCGCATCGAAAGCAATTGTTCACTAATTAACAATTCATTAGTTAAGTTCATCGGTAAATAAGTCTGGTTCATATATATTCTTGTTTTGAAAAGAAAATAGCTTCTTTCTTAAAATTAATTCTGCAGTGTGTGTATATATATATATATATATATATATATATATATATATATATATATATAAATACACACACACACACACACACACACACACACACACACATATATATATATATATATATATATATTCTTGAGAGTGTGTTTGTAGATCTCATGATGTTCGCCACCGCGTCTGTCGAATTTAGTTTTGATAATATTTTATATCGGCAGATCGACGGTGTAGCAATGGGTTCGCCTTTGGTTCCACTTTAGCGAATATTTTTGTCGAGTTTCATGAGGCTTCCTTATTTTCTTGTATTGGTTGTCCACTTATGTATCATCGTTATGTGGATTATACCTTCTGCTGAAGCCGACATGTTTCTCACCAAATTAAACTCTGTCCACCCCGCTCTTAAGCTTATCGTAGAAAAGGAGCCCAATTCTTGTCTTTCCTTTTTGGATGTTCTTGTTAATAGGATTTGTGACAAGTTTGTGACTTCTGTATTTAGGTGAGTCAGGTGAGTCACTTTTATCGAACAGCACTGTATATGTAAGAAATGGCTAAAATGCCTTCCGACCACACAACCTGTGTTTTGACCGCAAGTTATACTAGTGAATGTGGAAGGATGTATATGCCAGAAAACTACTCCAATACACTAGAGAACCGGAAATGAGAGTACCGGAAACGATGGTATAAAAATATAAGGTTATGGCTGGGAATAAAATTGTTGAACAAGATCGAATCGTTTTTCGGTAGAATGAGACGGATGGCCCTGTTTGCTTTAAATAAATATATTAGAGGGTGTGAAAATGAAAATATGTTCCATTTAAAAACCAGGAGGTAACCACCGGTTGTAGAGGAATTGTCTGACTTCGAGAAAGACTTTTAAAGCTTTATGGGCAAACTGATCTTTAGACCTACTAAATACGGCTTCCAGAAAGAATTATCAGCGATTGTTGAGGAAATAAAAAGTACAAAGAAAATATTAGTCATGGGCGATAAAACGAAAAACATATATTTAATGAGCCCTAATGGTTACAAAAGTTGCAAATGAGGTCACTAAATTTTATAGGAAACTCTCAATTCTTATGTCAATATAATTAACAAAGAAGTGAAGGATATTACAAATAAATGGACATTGGCGACAAAGTTCGTACACTTAATGAAAGGGAAGCATTTATCACAGTTAAAGATCATAAAAAAGAGGTCCGGAGTTGTCTCTCTTTTCACCTTATTAACACTATAAAGACGATAAGCTCGGTGTTATCAGCTGCGTTATTATTCAAAATGTATGTGATTTGCTTAGGGTAGCCACGCAGGTAAATCAAGGGTAAGACACTAATGATTGTATTACTTGGTCTAATAAAATTAATAACAAGAATGATTTAGTCTTAATTAAATATAATATTTGTGATTTTTACCCATCTATGATCGAGAAAGGTCTCACGGAATCATTGAATTATGCCAAACAATTTGAATCTATTCAACCAGAACATATGGAGTTATTTTCCACTTTAGAAATCTGTGCGGAGAAGCATTGGTAAAAACAATATCCCGTAATTATGGCTTTGCCCCAAGGTTCTCTCGACGGATCAGAAGTTTCCCAGCTTATGGACATGTATATATTGACTAAAATTAACAAAATTGTCCATATAGACAGTTAGGGAATATACAGGGTCTGATGACTATACTCAATAATAGAAGGGCCAACGTTACCATTAGAAAGAAGCTTTTTAAGACTTTTAAGGAATTAGTCTTCAAAATTACGAGGAGGACAAGAAAATTGTCCAATAATTGGATGTCGAATTTGACCTCCCCCGCTGGTACTGTTTCATCTTATACAAAACTGTATGCTGTCCTCAAATATGTATAATCCAAGTCAAACCACCCTTTAAATGTTATTAAGCAAATCCTAAGGGGAGTTGAATGTAGCACCTCAAGAAATTCGTCTACAAGGAGATTTTTTATTATAAGACAAAAGTGATGAACTCTTTCTTAGAATTAGATTGTACATTTCCATTTTTATAATAGATTATAAGTTTTCTGGATTCTAAAACTTTTTCTAAACAATACACACACACACACACACACACACACACACACACACACATATATATATATATATATATATATATATATATATATATATTATAGGAGATTAAAACATGTCAAAATCCTACACAATATCAACACTACAAATATGTCTCCTCGGGCAATGGTAAATTACTGGCGAGTGAACGATTAATTTAATTGCTAAAGCAGAATACTTCCCCCCTTTTCGAACAAAAGTAAAAATTGAAAGAAGGCTTGTGAGTTTTACCGTGAGTGACCAGCGCTAAATTGAAACTAAACGAAAAAAATTATAATTTTATTATCAAGTTTCTTTATAATCTTGTCAAGATTATTGGTGCTAATAAAATTGTCTTAAACATATTGGCTACAATTACACTGAAATCAAGTATAGAAAATATGATAAAACCGATCTAAGGAAAAGAAATAGGAATAGAAAAATCATTTGGTGCAGTCCCCTATTTAACCAACCCGTCAGTACTAAGTTAGGTCAAAAGTTCCTCCATTTAATTGGTAAACATTTCCCCAAAAGTAATTCCTCTTAGTAAAAATATTTAACAGAAACAAACTAAAACTTAGTTACAGCTGCACCGATAATTTTGAGAAGATTAAAAACAAAACACAATAATAAAATTTTAAACGAATTTAAGAATTTTGATAATAATCCACATTCCAAGATACTGTTGATAATATTAACCAATGTAATAACAAGAATTCTAACGATTGTCCATTACAAAACAAATGTTCGAACAACACTCTTGTTTATCTAAATACTATTTCTACAATAGATAATCCGACTGTTGAAAAATTTTATAATGTTAGTACTAAGAATTGTTTTAAGACTAGGAGATACCAAAATATACTTATACTTTACCAATAGTACTTATAAACATAGTACATCTCTTTCTAAATATTTTGGAATTTAAAAGAAGCTACTAAAACTCCTATAGTAAAATGGAATTTAAAAAAAAAAAGAAGCTAGAACATGTAGATCTTTAATTGAACCTTGTTTTTTTATTCTTACACGAGAAACTAGTTTTTATTAGATTTTCGGGTAAAAATCCTTATTAAAAAAAAGAAGTAAATTAAATGTAACTTGTAGACATAGTCTACATTACACTTTACAATATGGTTAAACTTTCAATTTGATAATACTTTCTCTTATTGTAATATGTAGTAGATGAACTGCGGAGCACCTTATATAATTTAATATTGTATTTGTAAGATTTATTTGGATTTAATATAACTCTGTATAATTAGCATTATTATTATTTTACGTTGAATAGTTAGTATTATTAACTTTCTCATATTGACGTTCTTTACGTAGCAGTTGCATATTAATTTACCAAAGTAGTTTTGTATTTATGATCTGATTTCATTTTTAAACAGTTATTTAACAATTTCTTAAAGAAACCTTTTAATTATCAACTGAAATATGTTATGTTGGTAGCTGATTAAGCATATAAGTAGTTAACATTATCTTAAATTACACCCCTACCTCTTTCCGTTTAAATTCTATTGAAAGTCGAACGTCATACTTCTATATATTTTACGAAATAATGTAAACATTTTTAATATCTGTCCCAAATTAAATTCTTTAGATTTATATGCAGACAAATTCATGCTATGACCTAGATATTTTTTTCGTTTAGTTTGAATTTAGCACTGGTCACATTTGATTGGTCAATCAGGGTAAAACTCACAAGCCTTCTTTTTAATTCTGATTTTTTTTTTTGGAAAAAAGTGAAGTATTCTGCTTTTGAAATTAAATTAATCGTTCACTCACCTGTAATTTATCATCGCCCTTAGGAGACACATTTGTAATGCTGAAACAGGGTTGCTCTTGTGCAGAGATTTTTGTAAATTTATAAATAATATTTAGCTCAACTCTGTATTGAGCCCTCTTTGAAATTAAATAATGTTACGAGCAGTAGAATTATACTCAATTTCTTCTCAGCTAGCCTGGATATATATATATATATATATATATATATATATATATATATATATATATATATTATTTATTTATATTTATTTATTTATTTATTTATTTATTGAATAGGCGGGTTAATAGAGATGAGGATTTTAAAATCGCAATTTTCGAACTTTGAAGTGTTTTTCTATGGGATTCAAGTTAGTCAAAAGACCAATATATAATAAATATCATCAATATTATTTACACTATTGTTATAATTTTGTTGGCTGTTTATTCCCAAACTTCATTAACACGCCTATTAAATCTACATATAAAAAGCACACGTCAATTATCGTTCGTTTTAATTATATATATATATATATATATATATATATATATATATATATATATATATATATATATATATATATATATATATATATATATATCACTATGTGTTTATCTAAAAATAAATACTCTTAAATTCCCCTTCAACCCTGCCTTGCACGAACGGCTTAGTGGTAGAATACTCTACTGACGCCAATTCAGACGAGTTTCGATTCTAGCTAGAGGCAACCGGACGTCTAGCTACGCTGATGAGCTGTAATACAGCGAAACAGTCTATCTGTGGATGGCAATATATATATATAAATATATGTATAGAAGCCATGATCATAAATTGACGTCAGCAGTAATAATAAAATACATGTTATACTCTAGTTGGTTTTACATTCAATATGCAATATATACAAAACCCTAAATTGGTGATAGAAATTGATTAGAAGATCGTACTTAAGCGTGACGCCGACAGTCAAAAAGCAGTGTTGATTCATCTCTCCTCACCTGTCGCATCTCTTCCTCTGTCTGTACATATGTATGTTTCTCTCTCTCTCTCCCCTCTGTATATATATATATATATATATATATATATATATATAATTATTTATTTATTTAAAAAAAAAAATTATAACATAAATATGTTATAAAATCACTACAAAAATAGCCATTTTGTTTCAACACCCTCGGTGTCTTATCAAGTGATGACGTTGAATGTAAAAGAAATGGTTTTAAAAGTTTCAAATTAATTAACAATCATTCGCAAGGGGAAAACGTTGTTACAAAGGCTAGATGGACCAATCAAAACACAAGTATAGGAAAATTCAAAAAGCTTGATAACGAAGTCATGTTATAATATCTATTCAGATGTTTAAAATATGGGTAGTATTAAAAAAGAATTTATTCCAACCAATAATTACTAAATTATATGATAAAATTTAATATTAAAATTTAAAACTGCTAATTACAAAATCAAAATTTAAAATTTATTCGCTACTAAGTTTACAACTATAAAATTACTGAGGAGAAAAGAAGAAATATATATGTTATTCAATTTATTTCTTCATTGAAGTTACTTTAGCTAATTTAATATCCGGTCTTTTTACAGTGTATACATTTTAATCCTAATAGTGTGTGAATGGGGTCCTAAACTCACGCGTAAAACAAGCGCAATCAGATTCTAATGTATAAGCAACAAGACATATTTATATATACACACACAAAAAGAAACAAGACAGAGAACATCTTCACGGTCTGTCATGAAAAAAAGGGGAAGTGGGGGAATATACACCAATCATATACTTGGATATATATATATATATATATATATATATATATATATATATATATATATATATATATATATATATATATATATATATTATAGGAGTCACGGTGGAGTGGCGTTCGAGCCGAGTTCGAATTCCAGTCGAATCCATTACATTCACTTACGTGCTAATACCCTTGGGAATAATATTAACCCTCTTCTTCTCCCTCCAGCTATGGGTAAATAGCAAGACAGATAGGCAGATTGGTTTATATAGCCTTGGCTGGCATCTGGTCTAGGAGAAGGATAACTGAATTCAAAAATTGCGCAGGGTCGTTTGGTGACGTTATAGCACGTAGTGCATCAGGTCTCTGTATTCGGCCCTTCAAAAAGTGTGGTTGATTCTGCACAAAGCCTTCACCACTATAATCACATCATATGTGCTGCTGTCTTGGCTGTCGCTTCCCAGGAATTGAACTGCTTGACCCTCATACGTCGAATACGACGGGAGAGTCCTCATATATAATTAAAATGAAAGGATGTCCACGTGTGCTTCTTATATGTAGATTTAATAGTCCGGTTAATAAAATTTGAAGAATAAAAGGCCAATAAAATGATACCAATATTATCAATAAAATTAATATTTATTACATATTAACCTTTTGACTGAAATGAAGGACGGAGAGATAGATTTTAACGTCAGATTTTCCGAACATGCCTGTCTTCTTTTCCAACGATACGAGGAGTGTTAAACCTATTAGTTTTATGTAACACCTGCGGCTTTACAGCATCCAATGATGTTAACTGATTCTTCTTTTAGGGTACATGATGTTCTTCTTCAGCGAGTGGGCTTGATCAAATGAAACAGTTTTTCTTCACTTGAAATATTTCATGCACTGATATTGCCTTTTCATTCTGACATAGCCGAAAACGCCCATCATAAACAATGAAATATTGTGCCAAATCTTTAGCAAAAAGGTATTACTTTTTATTCAATTTTTCGTCGGAAAGATGACTGAATGTACAGTCGAAAGTACTTGCGTATTAAAGGATGATCTAATACAGTTTATAATTTAAAAAAACAAACAAGGATCATATCATTTATCGAGTAATTGGTAGGTTAATGCATCTTTAAAATTTTGTTAGCGAAGAGATTTTGCAATTTTATATAATTAACTTTACTAATTTACTTTTTGTATGAATGATTCATTGTAATATAAATTGAACTGCACCACATATTTTATTTTCAAAGAACTGATCCGACATGCACATCTTCGGGATACTGAGATATTACTTATTGAACAATTTAGTTCATACAACATTGACTGATAAACTCCTACAAAAAAAAAAAAATTCTCAAACTGCCATATTAGTAAAAAACGCACTCTCTTAAATTTTCAAAAAAATTCAACCTTAGCGGTGCGACTGCATGCTCTACAAGTCTGTATCCGTTGTCAATAACACATTTAAAATAAAAAAATTCGATTAGCATCATATTTTTTCGTGTCGGATGCTACTAGAATTTTACCGAAACAAAATAATTTCCATGTCTTAAGATGACTGAATGTACAGTCGAAAGTACTTCCGAATTTACGGAAGACATAATACAGTTTATCATTTAAAAAAACAAGAATCCTAACATTCATCGAGTGATTGGTAGGTTAAAGCATCTTTAAAATTTTGTTAGGGAAGGGATTTCGCTATTTTATATAATTAAATTTACTAATTATTTTTTGTATGAATGTTTCATTGTAATATATATATATATATATATATATATATATATATATATATATATATATATATATATATATATATATGTGTGTGTGTGTGTGTGTGTGTGTGTGCGTGTGTGTGTATAGTAGGAAGGATCAATTCCGGACCAAACAGAGATATTTAAGAAAGTGCTCAATATACTGTTTAGAATGGAATCTGTAGAGTATGGTTAATACAATAAAATGAATAAAATCTTCACCTTATTCGCCAGACGTGTTTCAACCGTAAGATATCATCAGATGGTGAGGAAAATTACATTATCCAAAGTCCCGCAACATGATGTTGTGATTAGAAAGTTCACAGAAGGAGAGTGAGTATGGCAAAAGAAAATTTAAAAAAAATGAAAATAAAAATCTTTTCGCTTTCCTTCTGGTTCTCTCCCTTCTCATTTTCTGTTACTCTTTTCTTCCTTTGTTAACCTTCATCCGGCTTCCTAAAGGTCTAGAATTTATTTATTAATATGCCTAAATTATCACAGATTTTCCATTCAACAATCCTCCGCAACCCGGCCAAGCAACAGCGGTCAAACTCTCCTCCCGGCACAACTCACAACTGTAGTCGCTAGTTGTGGCAGACTTTATCTTTCTTAATATGTTTGGGCTTCTGTTATCTTCCCTAAACTCGCACACGTAGTTGGCGAGTATATATATATATATATATATATATATATATATATATATATATATATATATATATATATATATATGTATGAGAAGGAATAAATTCATACAAAGAATTAAATAGCAATGTTAATGTGATTAATGACGAAATCACTTCGCTATCAGGACTTAATGAGACAATTCCTTGAATAATAAGATCCTTATATTTGAGTTGCTGTCAGATGGAAGACACATGCTAAGTAATTTCGACAATTTCAAATTGTCATCTTCAAGGCGCAATTTACCCATACATAGGCAAACACTGAGACGAAATATGTGTAGGCCGAAAGATGTTTTTTTTTAAATTATGCTCTTGATTGACATTTGAATATATTTGTTGAATTTGAAATTGTCGATAGTACTTGGCTTGTGTCTTCCATCTTGACAATAACTCGAATATAAGGAACATATTATTCGAAGAATTGATAGTAAGTTAATATCTCATTAAGTCCTGCTAGTGAGGGGATTTCAGCATTAATCGCATTAACATTGCTACCTAATTAATTGTATAAATCGTTTCTTTATGATATAAAATATAAGCTGCACACTCTAATATATATATATATATATATATATATATATATATATATATATATATATATATATATGTATAGTTTTAAGGTATGCTATGTTTATGAGATAAAGTGATCGATATCAGAGATAAAGCGCCTGCAAATATAAAAGTGTACATTGAAGTCAGCACTCAGAGGCGACAGACTGTTTCATGCTAAACGCAATCCTCAGGCATGACGTTTGCCTTTAGCATGAAGCAGTCTGTTGCTTTTGAGTGTTGACTTCAATGTGCACTTACACACACACACACACATATATATATATATATATATATATATATATATATATATATATATATATATATATACCTATTTATTCATTTTTCTTTTGAGTTGATGATGATGAGCATTTAACAATTTATGTAAAAAGTCCCTAAAATCTTTATTGGTGATATTAAGCGATAATGATATAACTAAGCTACTGTTGTGAGATTCAGAGCTGTAGCTTTTTTTTCCAAAATATGATCACACCAAAAAGACAAGTATTTCTGCAACTAATCCTGTCATCTTTTCATAATTTTGTGATTATATTAAAAATTGAAAACAATTGTGAGAATGCACTCCGAAATAATTAGAAATTACATTATATTTCCTTCGGTTCAGTCCTTAAAGCCAAATTATTTGTTTGTAGCTGTCACTCAAGCGGCATGCGTGTACACGTCTGTTGCCTTTTCCGTATCGTTACATAGTTATTTGACTCGAACGTAATACGTCAGCTGTCAAACATCAACCTAAATGTTAGATTTTACATTGGATTATTGGAACCGTTTCAAATGTTTCCTATCCCCAAGGCATGAAAGTTCTGTACAAGTCAACAAACTGGGGGGGGCGCTGCTGTCGGAAATATAACAATATATAAGTATATAGTGATTTCCTTCTCAAAGCTTGGATGCGAAACAAAGTCGAAAGTATGGAGACCCTATTGAGGATCGAACTCTCTACTGAGTATTAATTGATGTAGCGAGACAGGCTTGTTAACCACAGCATCGATGTATTTACTTGTTATATATTTACGCAGAATGAATTCCTAAATATATATATATATATATATATATTAGGTTTGTGCAAAAATAATGTCGGTTTTTGACGTATTTTTTAACGTCAAAAACCGACATTATTTTTGCACCAACCTAATATATATATATATTTATGCAGAACAAATTGCTTAAAAAATCTTTAAGTTCAACCAGCAAGGTCAATGCATTTAATTTTTATTTTCATATTTCTAGTTATCGAATATGATGTTATATACCTGGATAAAAAATATAGAGAAACGGTCAGAAGTTAATGCTTTTCTCTGTTTTCTTTTTAGTATATTCGACTATTTCAGTCATTCTCAAGGGCTAGATGTTGCTAGTGTGGCAGACAGAGTTTTCATGGATGTATTTTTGCATTACTCTTCGCCGTAGTACCTAGACTTTATGAGTTTAAGCGCAGTAATAGGTCGGTGGCAAGACCTCATCAGTTCACACTCGAATTAGATAGACGTAACCATTAATTCTAAGCTAACAATTTACTTTCTAGCACCATTCGCTTGTGAAACTCTCTACCGGCTCCATGCTTTCCAGCCAGCATTGAAATTGACAAGTTTAAATGCAATTTCAATCGTTATCTACTGTCTTATTTATTACTGCTCTATCGTTCTCGCTTGTTAATAATGTTTGATTTTTTTTAATCTTGCACACTCAGTACCCCACCCCTTCTCTTAGTGATTTTCCAACCGTAGCTTAGATGTAGCACAAGTAACGGGCACCCAGTGAGGATAAAACTACTCAGTCGTTAATTGTTCTAGCGAGACAAGTTTGCTAAACATTACACCGTCTCGAAGTGCCCAACGTCCCGTGTCTTAGCGGCTGTACTGCTTTGCATAGTGTGATATTATTATATACATATATTCAAGTTTTTAAGGTATGCTATGTTTACGGGATAAAGTGCTCAATATCAGAGATAGAGCGTATGTAAATATAAATATAAAAGTGTGAACATTGAAGTCAACACTTAGAGCCGACAGGCTGTTTCATGCTAGACGCAATCGTCCTGACGATTGTGTCTAGCATGAAACAGCATGTCGCCTCGGAGCGTTGACTTCAATGTTCACTCATATATATATATATATATATATATATATATATATATATAGTGTGTGTGTGTGTGTGTGTATGTGTGTGTGTGTGTGTAAAAATACATAGAAAATAGGAAAAAACTTGTTAGGTAAATAATTTAAAGTTCTTTAGTATTTTTGTTATTATTTTTTTTAAATATTGCTCGATACAAAAGTAGAGCATAAATATAATTATTTAAAAATATGATTCCAACGCTACATAAGAGTTATCATGTTTCACATGAAACATGAGAACTCTTATGTAGCGTTGGAATCATATTTTAAATAAATAATTATATATATATACAGTAGCGTCGAAAACTGAGGGGCAAAATTTTAAAACCTAATATTTGTTAGAAATAACAACTGTGAAAAGCTGAAATTTTGACAACTGGTAGTCGTGATCATCCATAATAACATACTAAAATTTGAATCATTTGCAAAGGATAGAAAAAGAATTATAACAATTATTTATTTATTTTCAAATTTGGAACGTCCAAAAGTAAGGGACAAAATTGAGAAAAACAATGTAAACAGCAAAAAAACAATGAAAATACATGTACAATAAATATTTAGTAAATGAGCCCTTGCTCTCAATGACAGCTGCACATCTTCGACTACAAGAACGAATCAGTTCTTGACAATCCTCGATACTAATTTTAGACCATTCTTCTTGAAGCTTCACCCACAAATCCTCCGTGTTAGTGGGATTTCTTTCCATAACTTTCACTCCTAAGGTCTTCCAAAGATTTTCTGTTGGATTTAAGTCAGGACTTTGCGGTGGCCAATCCATAATTTCCAAATCTTGCTCGCTAAGGTAACTCATTACCACCTTTGCCTTGTGACATGGGGCATTATCTTGCATAAAGGTAGCCCTATCGAAATCTGAATTCTGTATGATTGGCACAACATGATCTTGAACAATGTTTTTATAGATCTGCACGTTTACACGAGTTTGTAACCGGACAAGAGGCGTTGTACCTTGGCTAGAAAACATTCCAAATACCATGACGCTTCCGTCCCCAAACTGGACAGTTTTCTTAGTACACTTTGCACTTAATCTTTCACTAATACGCCTCTTTACATTGTTTTTTTCCATCATTTCCAAATGAATTAAACTTGCTTTCATCACTGAAAAATACTTTTGCCCAATTTTCATATGACCAAATTACATACCTGTTTGCAAACTCTAATCTCTTCTTCTTATTCTTCGAACTAACAAGTGGTTTCTTCCCTGGGGTTCGATTAAACAGCCCTATTTCTTGCAGTCGTCTACAAACAGTCTGTCTTGACACATTAACACATGAGGTACTATTCATAACCCTTTTAATTTTCTGTGCAAGACTTAAAACGGTCCTTTAATGACATACGCTGCATTATTCGATCTTCTCTTGCCGAAGTTTTGCGGAGTCTGCCGGTTTTAAAAGCACTAACTATTTTGCCAGTATCATTGTAGGATTTAACAGCCCTGCCTACAACACTCTTGGAACGTTTCACTTTCTCTGAAATCTCTCTAATGGTGTGCTTTTCCTTGTGTAGCTTCACAATAGCTTGTCTCACAGAGTAATCAAGTTTTTGGCGTTTCGCCATGGTGCCGGCTGATGCAACGTTTACAAATGACCAAGTAAGACTTATTCTTTAGAGGAAATCAAAAAATTTGAATATAGCATACTGTTTACATTGTTTTTCTCAATTCTGTCCCTTACTTTTGGACGATCCTATTTTGAAAATAAATAAATAATTGTTATAATTCTTTTTCTATCCTTTGCAAATGATTCAAATTTTAGTATGTTATTATGGATGATAACGACTACCAGTTGTCAAAATTTCAGCTTTTCACAGTTGTTATTTCTAACAAATATTAGGTTTTAAAATTTTGTCCCTTGGTTTTGGACGCTACTGTATATATATATATATATATATATATATATATATATATATATATATATATATATATATATAGTTAAGCAGGAACAATTCCAGACCAAACACAGATATTAAAAAATTGTGCTCAATATACAGTTCAGAAGAGAACGTGTATAGAAAGGATTATACCATAAAAAAGAATAAGATGTTTACCTTATTCTCTATACGGGTTTCAACCACAAGATAATGAAGGAGGATGTTTAGAGGAAAAATGGAAACAAAAACAATATTCTTAAAATCAGAAAGAGTTGATATTTTGAGGTCACCTAATGAGGAAAAGGAGCTTAGCGAATTTGACACGCATAGGATGTAATAAAGATAAGCGGAGCAAAGGAAAACAGCGAGTAAACTACTTGTGTAAATGTCTTGCCGAAAAGCGAGTGAAAGGGATAGTAAAGAGACAAAGAGTGCTAATAGCTACTAAGGATTGGAAGTTGTAGAGACCAATGATTGTCCACGTGCTGAAGGGACATGTCTTATAAAACTCGAAGAAGAATTTATTACTTGCCAGACGAAAAAGAAAGATTTTAACCTCCCTGCACTATTCTTTATCCTGTCGATTATCAGAGTAACAGAAACCTGAGATCGAACCCATCATAGTAAGAAGGGCAACAGTTATGGAAATATAGACAGCTGCAGAGAGAGTTATAGCCGGAAAGTCGGTCAAGAGAGAGCATTAAAAAAAACATTTTGAATGCAATCAATTCCCAATGATCGACCCATGGTTGTCGACAATGGAGCATATTTGATTTGGAAATGCTGTCCACTCAATGAATGAAGCGAATAAATAGATATCCGGTCCCACTTGGAAGCAAGTGAACATTAATCGATACATTTCTGACCGATTTTTCTTTCTTCATATACATATGTATTTAGCTTTCTTTTTTCATTCAATCTTTTTCTTCTGGGTTGTTTTTCTTTATCACAGTTTCATTCATTTCTTCTTCTTTTCTTTCCATTCTTTCTTTCTTTTCTTCGTATTGATCGCTTTCATTTATTACTGCTTACTTTTTCTTTCTTCTGTCTTTCTTTCTTTTCGCTTTCATTTGCAACTGCTTTCTTTTATACTTTTGGATCACTTTATTTATCATTATTTTTATTCCTTCCTACTCCCGTCTTTTCGTTCCTTTTATTTCTTATTGGTTGTTTTCATTGGTTCCTTCCTTCCTTCCTTCCTTATAATTTTCATGTGTCGCTGTTTATTCTTTCTTTTTTCTTTCGTTTTGATTTCTTTCATTTGAAACTGTCTACATTTTTTTTATCATTAATTCATCCCTTCCTTTATTCCTTATTCCGTTTCTTTCTTTTGTTTCTTATTGGTTGGTTTAATTTCCTGTTGTCTTCTTTCTTTCTTTCTTTCTTCCAACTTTCCTTTTACTTACTTTCTGTCTTTATACAACTTGATCTCTATGCTTTATCTTTCGTTCTTAATATTTACTAAACTTACATTAGTCTGGCATATGGCTACAAAAGTAAAGCCTCAGTTAAGACTGAACTCATAGCAGCTGCGGTTATGATTTAACTAGATTCGCTTTCTAATCATTGCTTTACAGGAGACACGCTGTCGTTTCTAATATTTGTTAAGCTTATCTTTGTTTGGTGCAAAAACAAAAACTTGCGAGTTTTGTGCGACTAGTTTGCAAACTACTGATCCACGACAAGGCGACCATTTTGTTTCACTTTCACTTTCACTTTCTCTCCTAAACTGGACCAGGACAAGTTGAGCATTATCGATATTCGATCTCATTAATTATATATGTCGTTAAGAGGTGGTGGTGAAGTGTCTGAATATGCTGGGAAGCCAGTGACAGTTCCCGAACGCCAATTGATACGTTTATCGATCTTAATGATCAATCCGTGTTTCTTCTGAACCTGACAGTGGGAAAAGAGTAAGAAAAAATAACGAAAGAAATTACTGGAATGGGTGTGGCACAATTCTTCATTTATGCATTCAAGGGAAAAGGTTTGTATGTGAGCATTGCAATAAATACAAGAAAAATAATAGAGAGAAAGACGAAAGTTTGAAAGAGGAAAAAAGAGAGATAAAGAGATAGGAGAGACGAAGAAAGAAGGTAAAAAACTTGCGAAAAATGAGAAAGAGAGAAAAATGTGTAAGCATGAGAAAAGAGAAAGGAACAGAAAGAGAAATAAATATTTCTCATGGAATAAGAAAGAAAAAGAGAGAAAATTGGAGAAAGAGAAATAAAATGAGAAAAGCAGATAGAAAAATAGTTTCAAAAGAAAAACAAAGAGAAAGGCGGGCAAAGAGAAAGAAAAGAGTGAGAGAGAGAGAGAGAGAGGATGTAGAAAGACGAAAGAGAAAACAGAGAAAATAAGAAAAAGTGAAAGAATATCAAAAAGAGAAACCAAGTGAAAGAAAAAAAAAAAGAAAGGGAATCGATACATCGAAAGAGAAAATAAAAAATGTGAGAGAGATAGAAAATGGGAAATAAAGAAAATAAGAAAGAGAGAAAGAAGGAATCATAGGAAAAGAAGAAAACGCAAAATGAGATAGATAGATAGATAGATAGATAGATATGTTAGTATAAAGAAAAGAAAGGAATAGAATGAGAACAAAGAAAGAAACCACAACAAAATAGAAAATTTCGAGATGCATAACAAAAGGACATTTTTTATTTCAAAATGCACTTTTCGTCATCGTAAAAATGTCAGAAAGCACTAACGCTTCACGATTCGAATTTTGAATATCAAAAGGCAAAAACCATTTTTTCGAATTTTTAAAAGAAAAAAAATGGTTCTTTGCACGTTCCATAACTTCTTCATCTCCATTTCTCAATCTCCCAAATGTTTGAAAAATTTGAGACTCATTACAAATTCCTTTCTGACACCGGATAAACAAAACCGACATTTGCTCGTTTCAATTGACTTTTAAACATAAAAGGTCAGTCTTGTACTTTATCGTATAAATCAAAAGCTGATTTTGACGTCTAAGGTTTGAAAAAATATGCAAAACTCTGTATATAAAAATTTTGAAAATATGACATGGACCTGAATTATTAGAACTATTTATGAAATATAAAACCATACGCATGTCGCACCCAACAAGAATCGAACGTACTAGATAATAATGCTATGAGAAACTCGTCAGAAGTCCATAGTATAACGCCTTTGGTAAAGTTATAGATATGTGAGAACATCACAAAGACACGTTGCGAATCTCTTAAGCAATTAGTGTTGAAGGGGCATTGCAGCTAGGGCAAGATGGCTTGACGGGGCCTATCCTATTCCAGGCTCATTCGTTAAATCAGATAATTTCTTTCCATAGATTGCTTACCCCATCAAAGAAAAAAAAACTAAGTATACTCTACTATTTAACTAATTCGCTCGGGAAATAAAAATGGAAATTGTAGGGGAAAACAATTATTTAATATCATTTAAACGTCAACGAAAGAAACCTCACATTTTCTCCTTTTTAAAGAAAGCCCATACCTCTCAGTCTGGTAAACTAAATGAGAAGGATGTCCTTTATAAGAGTGCATTTCTGATAAATATGTTAATACGTATGTTGGTTACGGATATTTAATCATTTTTTTTTTTGAAAATTTATTTTATATTGTGCATAAAATTAATGACAA
The DNA here is from genome assembly GCA_963932145.1 of Acanthosepion lycidas. Taxonomy (NCBI): domain Eukaryota; kingdom Metazoa; phylum Mollusca; class Cephalopoda; order Sepiida; family Sepiidae; genus Acanthosepion; species Acanthosepion lycidas. The sequence goes on along the minus strand of OZ010577.1, from coordinate 95,070,628 downwards.
AGAAAATATAAATACAGATTCACAAACACTCATATCTCTCTCTCTCTTGCTCTCTCTCTCTCTCTTTTGTTATATATATATATATATATATATATATATATATATATATATATATATATATGTATATTATAATAAAGAGAAAGAACAGTAAGAGATATATACCGGTGTTTTGATTAATTATTTTTATTTTTTGCAAAACAGTGCTCAATGCAAATCTATAGAGCATAAATATTATAAATTTAATTATTTAAAAACATGGTCCCATCGCCACACAGGAATTACCATACTTCAAAAACAGAAGCTAAAAACTTCAAATTCAATTTTAGAATTAAAAGAAATTAAAGTCCCGTGTTCTGTTTCATTTTGAAGCGAATTTTGGAATAAACTATTTTGAAATTTACTGACTTTTATAAGCACATACTTAGGGGAAATTCAATCATATATATATATATATATATATATATATATATATATATGTGTGTGTGTGTGTGTGTGTGTGTGTGTGTGTGTGTCTTTGTGTGGGCGCTTGTGTGTGGATGTGGGAAGAGCTGAAAATAATTATAGGGCCGCCAGCATACATAATTTTCAAATATAAAATATTGTTCAGTGTGCGTAACCTTCTTTATGTAGAAGCTGGATGAAGAATTGATTTTACAATCGATATTTTAGCACATCGCCTTCAATGCCCGTTCCAAAGATGGAAATACCATGAAATATTTTAAATGAAACATAAAAAGAAATGTAATTATAAGGTTTTCTATATGCCTGTAACACCCGACTACACCAGTTTTGCACTGGTGACGTAAAAATTCCACTGCTTCAATAGGAATTTCCTCAGAGCAAAACGTTATGTATGTGATTAAATTGTTGCTTTTTTTTTCAAAGTGCTTTCCTTGTTCATAGACATGTCATAAAAAGAGGCCTTAGTAGTTATCAATAGGTATTGCAATGTGGAGAGTTTGCAGGCCGATCCATATCAGCAAAGCGCTTGCATTTAAGGTATTCCTTGCTGACATAAGTATTGTGACAGTTTTAATTAAGAAGGTGGAATAGAAAAGTTCTATGTTGCCAGTCGGAAATCGGGACAAGAATAATGCTTTGTCAGATTTCGATAATACTTCGGTGGGAAAAAGATGACAGTTTAGTCGAAAATTCCTTTCGACTCTAAAGGTCACTAGAAGCCGATCAGTACCGGTAAGTGTTGCGAAACACTGCCTATCTCGCGACCCAAATCCAAATAGGGATCAGTTAACTATGTGGGCAGAATCACGGAACGACTCTCTTCTCATAAATCTTTCTCACAAAGGAAAAGTGGAGAAGGGAGAGAAAGCAGGCCTTAAGTAACAATGTGGCACACTTGCCCATCCCACACCTTCCGATAAAACGATTACAAAAACCAGAGTTCGTAGCGGCCTCGCTTTGGAAAACCAGCATGGCAAACACTCCGACTCCAACGTCTGATCGAAAACCCCACACACGCAGGTAATTTCACTTATTTTTCCACAATTTTAAGGACTAGAAAATAAATAGTTCATGAAATTTTCTTTGGAACACATTCAGAGACAATAACATATCACACAGATACGCACCCACAACCAACCAAAAGCGCGCACGCGCGTGCGCACACACACACACACACACACACATATATATATATATATATATATTCATCCACAGACAGACTGTTTCGCTGTATCATAGCTCTTCAATATCGCTAGACGTCCGATTGCTTCAAGCCGGGATCGACACATCAGTCAGAGACCCTACCCCTAGGTTATCATCGCACTGCAGAGAGAAAGAGAAAATTTAACTTTTGTTTTTAATACGAAATACGCCAGTGTCCTGGAGAACTCAATTCGTACTTGAAGAGGAATACATTAATAGCAGTAGGAGCAGCTGTTTTTCAAGCACCCTTTCTCTCGAGAGCGTATATATATATATTGACATTCACAGACTATTTCGTTGTATCATAGCTCTTCAGTGTCGCTAGACGTCCGATTGCTTCAAAGCGGCACCGAAACCCGACCGATTACATATATATATATATACAGGATGTATACAGGAGGTATCAAAATTCATTTACAAACTTTGGGGGCGAGTTCCTCACAACAAAAAAGGACAAAAATATATTGGGATCAAATACTGATCAAATATGCATCTAAATCCGAGAGAAGGTTGGGATAGAGAGCAAATAGGAAACGTTAATCAATCTAATATATTAATGATTCATATAGAGAATAAATTGTGATAGTTTTAATTTTGTGCGGTTTGATTTTCCTTAACTAAGCGTGCTTCGTGTGCAGTTGACTTGTTAAGCAGCGCCAGTTTAATTTGTTGTGTTCAGAACTCAAGCAGAGACGACGTGTCCTTTCGAAGCTCCAGAATTTACTGGATTCCAAACTTTTGTATCTAATTGTATCAGAATTCTAGTTTGTCTATCCGAGATTCAGCTGAGAATTTATATTCATTTGCGTGTGTGTGTGTGTGTGTGTGTGTGTGTGTGTGTGTGTCTGTGCGCGCGTGCGTGTGTGTTTAGTATGCATAATTTATGTTTGGTGGTTGTCTGCATGTTTATTTGAGGACATTTTTACGTAAACACCGGTTGTGATAAATAAACATGCGTTAGATACTTTAAGAACGGATTTAATAAAGATTGGTGATGAAATATAGTGTTTTTGACGTGTGTATATACAAGTTAGTGGATGTCTTGTCACCCCTACATAATATAATTTTCTATTTCAGATGGCTGACACAAACTCCTACAGTTTGAAACAGAGGCTGCTTGCAAGTGTATGGATACAAGATCGTTTGCATTCTGGCAAGAGCGTGGAGGATGTGCGACACTACTTCACTGCAAGATTCGGCAAACCAGCTCCTCCGAAGAGGAGGACGATACTGTGATGGGGACATAAACTGATTATTTTTTTTCACTCCAAGTAAAGCGAGAGTGCCACTAGCAAGCAGGTGGCTACAAGGAGTATAAGTAAGGGAAAATACTGGGTATGGGGGTTGAGGAAAGGATCGAAAAAAAAAGAGCAAAAGAAAAGCAAGAACGAGAATCAAGGCATCAGAAGTTGTCGATTGACATTACATTTAAATTTTTGAAGATTATTATGAAATCTTTTAAACCATAATTCGTCAATGAAAGTGAATAAACTGAATCCAGTACATTTCGCCGTATTAATAAATGTCTGGAAGCTAAAGGCCACCAATTTGGAACTCAGTACATTCTACAGGGTGATCCGAAAGTTTTGTCAGCATTACATAATATACATAATACATTCCAGATGTCTGACATGAGCTCCTACAGTTTGGAAGCGAGGCTGCCTGCAAGTGTATGGACACATGATCGTGTGCATTCTGGCAAGAGCATGGAGGATGTGCGATATGACTTCACTGCATTTTTACGTAAACACCGGTTGTGATAAATAAACATGCGTTAGATAATTTAAGAACAGATTTAATAAAGATTGGTGATGAAATATAGTGTTTTTGACGTGTGTATATACAAGTTAGTGGATGTCTTGTCACCCCTACATAATATAATTTTCTATTTCAGATGACTGACACAAACTCCTACAGTTTGGAAGCGAGGCTGCTTGCAAGTGTATGGATACAAGATCGTTTGCATTCTGGCAAGAGCGTGGAAGATGTGCGACACTACTTCACTGCAAGATTCGGCAAACCAGCTCCTCCGAAGAGGAGGACGATACTGCGGTGGGAACATAAACTGTTTTTCACAGGATCAATTAAGGGCAAACAGAGGACAGGACGAACCTCAACGCGAAGGGACACATGTACAAAGGAGGGGGCATATGTGCTATGATTACCCAAGAAGTTACTACGAATTCACAAAAGTACAATGTTAACACGCGTGAAAAGGGATCTTGATTTGAAATCGTTTAAGCCATTATTCGTCGTTGGTAGGAGGTGACAAGACTTTCTGACCACCCTGTAGTTGATAAAATATTCATCAGGCTTACCTCGAAGTAGTTTCGACGTAAAAGATTGTACTTTTTTAAAAAAAAATTAGAGTGGCATTTGTAAAATCAATGTTATAGCCAGTTTTATGTTAGACATTTTGTTCATAATGACGGTCGTCTTCGAGTATAGAATCCAGAGATTAGCAGTGAATATTTCGGAGACAGTAGGAAAGCGTAGTTCAGGTTAGCAGTGGATATCGCAGCAAAGTAGCAGAGCGTAGTACTTCCTTCTGTCATCTTCGACTGACAAGTTAGCACTGGTCACTCAGGTAGGGTAAACAAAAATGGCCGCCTTTATACACGATGGATAGAATGTTATGCGGCTTCTGATTGGTTAACCTTCTATTGGTAGACTATAGAGTGAGTCGTGTCATTCGAACTGGCTCACTAGTTACATATATATACACAAAAAACTGAAACATTTTATTCTTGTGATCGAGTTTAACGAGTTGTCTAAACATAAATCCCTGGCTTTTAGAATTCGAGATGTCTCATCAACATAAGAGTTTTCACATTGCAAGAACTTTATTAGATAAATCCGGGTATCTGAAGTGGTGTTGGTTTATTTTTCTTACTAATTAGATCTCCGATTGTCTTAGAGGATATAGTAAAGACCCTGCTATCGGGGATAATTAATTTATTTTCAAATTTGTAGAGTGCCAGAGCGTAGGAGTGTGAATTTTGTGTTGTCGATGTTAGAATTGCTATTGTCGGTGTTCAGATTTTGGATTTGTTTTTTTTTTTATATGTTCGTTTTCTCGCGTTCAGGATGAACTGATTTGGGTAGTGTTGCAACCTAGGGAAGGTTACTGAATAGATAATACTTAGGACAAGAACAACACATAAGATTCGCCAGCGGCGCATAGAAGAAGTAGTCAATTGCTAGAAGTAAGACAAGTGAATTCCACAATGAATCTCCAAATGCAGACCAACATACAGTATTTACTACTGTATTTATGTGAATGGAGACCCATTATTGTCCGTATCTATGCTACAACAGGTCGTGAAGAAGTCTAAATGTTTTTTTCAATGTATTTCTCTTCTTCACCTAAGTATTCTGGGCTACATAAATTATTTATATACAATTAAATATATATGCATATAAATTATGAATGCCATAAATTATGTTAATGTTTAGCAAGTCAAATGCACGAGGACTGACATGCTTCCTACTGCAGACAGATGTGGCACAAGGTTTAATTAAATGTGGGGTTCCCGAGCCCGTAGGCTCAGCTAAAAATTCCCCGTAGACCCCGTATAAAACGGGGTCGGGTAGGTGTTTCTACACTTCGGCATATCCCCGTCTGAGGATGTTCTCTGCTCAGAAGCAGGGAGCTTAATCAGCCCAGCTAAAGAGGAATCTCTAACTGCAGGCTGGCAGACCAACACATACAGTATTCACTACTATATTTATAGGAATGTGCTTATGCTACAACACATATACAGGTCAGTAATGCATTGTTAGTTGTCTAATAGTATTATTCCAATGATGATTTTGGGGCGAGGTAACGGTTGAGCTCCGAATTAATTTAGGGGCTATTGAGTGAAAATAATTGTGGATCCAAATGTCTTTCTTGGCGAGATCTTTGGGTCACTAACACACAAAAAGAGAATGTCTCATATTGAGAATATTTAACATCGAAAAACATAAGAAAAATTAATTATTTTTAATAATATTCGGAAACCTCCACCTTTTGCCTGATGACAGTCGCGGGACAGGAAATACGTATAGCAAAAATATGGAAAATAAAACATAATATTAAAAAAAAATCCACATTACAACCAAAAACGTTTGAGGCTTCTCTCATCTTCATATATATATATATATATATATATATATATATATATATATATATATATATATATATATATATATATATATATATATATATATATATATATAGGCTATGTTTCAGTAGTATCCAAAGCGATATATACAACAAACCATATTGCATGCAAAGATTCATGGGCCAATTCCTTACGTGAGAGTAGCAAAAGATTCGAACGTATTTTTACATGTGACAGTAAAGTTTAGGATTTTATGGTAGGAAGCCACAATATCAGTAGCAACTGGTGAGAATCATACTAAATCCTGGGCATGACGATAAACTATATCCGGCAGCAAGTTCTCTTATCAAGAGCTTTTGAGGAGCGTAGAACAACCATTGCTGGTATTCCCAGGTTCAATCCGGCCCGGAGCAGTAGCACCTGTTAAGGCCCCACCAATGGGTAAATTGTTAACCCCCAAACGGGGTCAAAACACTATGGAAGCGTAAAAATGGTTTTAATAGAAGCAATACATTTTTGGAAATAAAAAACATACCAGAAATAAACATTGTCGGCATTAAATAACTCATTGAGGTTGATATGCCGTAAATAAAACAAAACAAACAGACTCTCTAAATATGTAAATCTTGTTTGCATCAAACGAACCGCCGTGAAACCAATACTTTTCCATTTTACAACCATAAAAATTCAACCATATTATCATGATCTTTAACGGAGGGTGATACGGATAAACCATATTAAATCATGAAACTTGTGACCCATTTTTTATTGTAGGGTAATAGATTAATAACGTCTGCATCTGGCGCCTCTGCTCGGAGAGAGAGTTATTTCTTTCTTTGTTTCAGGTCCAGATTCTAAGCATGTCGATAAAACCAGTGCAGTCATCAAAGACATTAGGATTTGACACTAATTGCAGTACTTCAGGAAGAAAACTGATAGGTTAAGACATCAGCATTGAAACCGAAAATGTCCTCTCTTCGTCGAGGAGTTAGAAAGTGAATTACAGAAATAAATCACGTGGGACGCGTTAGGATTTCGATTGGCTATCGTAGTGTAGAAACACGCCCACTTTTATTCCTATCGGCTTGCAAATTGTCTTGAATAACTTAAGCACCGATCGTTACTGATATAAATGAATCTAAAGAAAAACTAACAACAGTATAGTTTTAGGAAATAGCTCATCAAAACATACCTCAGTTTAAAGTGCTAGTGAAGCAACTATCTGGAAAGCGTTCTGACAGAGGACGTTAAATGCGACTCTGTGATCCGTAGACGTATTGGGATAGCCAAGGACGCATTCCAAAAGCTGGGTAGAATGTAGCTAAACAGGATGATTTCTTTGATAACGAAGAAAAGAATACCGAGCTGTTTACGTGACATCTGACTTTCTTTACGGCAACATATGTTCAACGATTTCTTCACAGATGAAGAAGAGACTCGAGCAATATCAGTGATAGAGCTAACATGTTTAATTGGATTGATGTGAGTTTGGGACCCTGGCGTGAAACTCAGGGCCACAAACTCACATCAATCCAACTATATATATATATATATATATATATATATATATATATATATATATATATATATATATATGAGTTTCATTAAAAACGATTAGCAAAATTCGGTGTGTAAGCTTTTTATACAATTTTTCTTGCATTCGTGCAAGTCTTTTATTTTCTTCAAATAAAGCGTGTAAAAACTGTCCAAATGTTCTATATATGTGAGCGCTTACGTCTATTGCGGTAGTTCTCAACAGGGGCCTATATACACCCAAGGTTTCCATGTAATATTATTGGGGTTTCATACAAAATCATAGAAGATTGGGGGTTCATCGTAATATTTTATTGGTCCATAGAGAAATTTCGGAGTAGTTGTCAAAAATAAGATTTGGAATTTCTACAGTAATATACGCCATTTTTAAAATACTAAAATTCGAAAGAACAACTCTAAAAATAAGCAGAAAACCTGCTAATTTTCCTTTATATATATATATATATATATATATATATATATATATATATATATATATATATATATATATATATATATATATATATATATATATAAATGAAAATTATCTTTATTCTGCCGGATGTTTTGATTGTAAAAGTTGAATAAAAACAAAGAACGATATATAAAAGAAGGATTATATATATATATATATATATATATATATATATATATATATATATAAAGGAAAATTATTTTTAATATTATAATTTATTATATAAATTAATTTAACATATTAATAAGAAATATTTTAATTTTAAATATTAATAAAATAAAATATTAATCTATTCATATAAATTAGTTAATATAAGATATTTAAAAATAAAATATTAATAATAAAATTAATTTAATATATAAAGTGTATAAAGGAAGCATTTTAATTTTCTATTTCTATAATACAATTAAGATTATCTATTAGTACAAAATAAAATATTTGGATTCATACCTTTTCCAAGGTTATTAGCACATACGTTAATGTAATTGCAACTGGCCTCGGAGAAGGACAACTCTGAATTCAAAATCACCTTGTGGCACGTAGTGCACCAGGTCTCTGTATTCCTTCTTTCAAAAAGGATGGATACTTCTGCACACAAAATTAACCACTATAATCAAATGGCATGTGCTGTTTTCGGGCTGTTGGTCATGAGGAACTGATATGCTTGACCCTCATATGTCGAATTCGACGGGAGAGTCGAGTATATATCTAGATAAAATAAGAACAAATGGAGTATGCTTTTTAAAATATTCCGCTCTCACTTACCAGTAGTTTAACTTCGCCTGAAGATAAACAATTTATGTTGTTGAAACATAATTGTAATTGTGCAGTGATTTTCAATAACGTTTTATATCCTAAAATAAGTAATATATATATTAGAGGCGACAGTCTGTTTCATGCAAGTGGCCTGACGATAGCATCTTGCATGAAACAGACTGTCGCCTGTAAGTGTTGACTTCTATGTTCACTTATATATATATATATATATATATATATATATATATATATATATATATATATATATATATATATATATATATATATATGTATCCTTGTGCAGGTATGCAGAAAATAGAAAGAACACGTTGGGTGCATAATCCGGGGTTCCTTAGTATTTTTGTTTTTATTTTTAAGAAGACAGTGCTCCATACAGAAGTAGAGCTTATATTATAATAATATTTTTTGTTTAATCATATTTTTAAACAAAAAATATTATTATAATATATATATATATATATATATATATATATATATATATATATAGGTGTGTGTGTGAAAATATATAGCAAATCGGAAAGAACTCGTTAGGTAAATAATCCAAAGATCTTTAGTATTTTCGTTATTATTTTAAAAAAATAGTGCTCGATAGAAAAGCAGAGCCTAAATATAATTATTTATTTAAAAATATGATTCCATCGCTACATAAGAGTTCCCATGTTTCAAAACAAGACTCGAAAACTTCAATATAATTATTTGAATTAAATTGAATTAAAGTAACAAGCTTGATACATTAATTCAGTTTAATTCAAATAACTATATTGAAGTTTTCGGCTCTTGTTTTGAAACATGAGAACTCTTATGTAACGATGGAATCATATTTTTAAATAAATAATTATATATATATATATATATATATATATATATATATAATATATATATATATATATATATATATATATATATATATATATATCATAAAACAAGTTTTTTTTTTTCTAAATGTTGTAGTGTCACTTTCCTTGTTGGCTGTTGGGTCATGTAATTTAATAATTGTGTATTTGCGCAGAAATGCATCGCTAAAGTTGAGGTCGGAATCTTTTTCGAATGTAGTTTTTAGATTAGCAATTACGTTGACTTTACCTAAACTAAAAATGTAAATATTGGATTTCATTTTTAGCTTTAGACGACAAATAACAATAGCAAAAAAATGAACTCGAAATTTATTCTTTTTATTTTGGCTGAAGCCAAAAAAGAATTGATAATCTAAAAACTACATTCTACTTCCTCAACTTTACTTATGCACTTCTGTGCGAATAAACAATTATTAAATTACATGACCCGGCAGCCATCAAGGAAAGTAACAATACAATATTCAGAACAAAAACTTTACGATTAATAGCAAAAGCTAAAAATGAAATAAAATATATATATATATATATATATATATATATATATATATATATATATATATATATATGTGTGTGTGTGTGTGTGTGTGTGTGTGTGTGTAATAGTACAGTTAGCCTGTTGTAAATGAACAAAACGTAAAACTTAATATATCCTATTTCAAACATATTATATATAATGTATTTATTGATATATAATTATATTTTATATTTCAGATATATAAAGATTGGTATATGTCGATAATATGAAGTGAGGAAAGAACGTTGGAACAATTTGAACGGTGACGCAGAACAATGAAAAAAGAAATTATTAACAAGATAAGAACAATAGAAAATTGACTTTAAGTATGTTACAAAAAGACACCATGAGAAAAGATACAGAGTTAAAAGCAATAAAAGTGGATTGATCATGAATATTAAGACCATTGCTTAAAAGCACGAAATAAACAAAACCAACAGTTTTAAGAAAACATCTTAAAGGGAAACATGTAAGTTGGGTGAAGAAGTACATGAAAACTGACTTCTCAACATTAACTTTTAGTGAAGAATATACTGCTACAATATGTAGATTTGATAGCTAAGCTATATCGGGAATCCATCTTGGAAACAGACAATCAAACCAGTTTTCAAGATATCACACGGTTTCTATGCTGTTATAGTAAAGTGATGTGAGCTGTAACATTGTTGGTTCATTCAGAGATGATCATGTCCTAAAATGCATAGAATTATTGTAAGTTCTTCAGAAACAATCATATTTTTTCATGGCAACGTTTCTTCACCTTATGTAGTGCTCTCTTTTAAAAAAAAAGAGTTTAATGATACGAAAAGAGCAGAATGACTTCGAGCCTTCCAAGACATTAAGCCAATAAAAGACTCGTGGTCCATCATTTGAAGAAATGAATACGAGAATGGAAAACCGTATTTCAGCAAAGAAACTCACTGGGAAGCAATAAAAAAAATTGCGGCAAGTAATGGTAAAATCAAAAAAGTAAAAAGGTTAAAAAAGTTGAAAGACTGATGAAGGTTATATAATATCAAGGTAACCATATTAACATTTCAAAGAATAATATTTACTAATTCATGAATGTGTTGTTATGGCCCAAAGGTTAGGACCATGGAAGAACAACACGGAACACAAGAGTAGAAATAACAAAGAATATATTACACGAAATAATAATACAAGAAGTGGAAGGTGTCAGTATGACTGTCAGACTGGTTTGGAGTGAACTACTATCAGCTTGACTCGATTCAATACTGTCCGTTTCTCTTGAGAGGCGTAGTATACATAGCATTAGGAAGAGTTCTAGTTCAGAAAACCCATGACATATGTGATATTGTATTTTTTAATCATTTCTCTCCAAACAATGCGGGAATGCCACTAGTACACAGTCGGTTGCAGGGAGTGAAAGCGAAAAAAAAATGTGTATAGGGAGATATTATCCAAATATAGGTTTCTGTGACCTATAATATTCAGCCAATCAGTTATGTGCCATGCGTGATATACGTTTAGGCGATCATGTATCTTTCAATACATGATTGTCGAGGTAGATTTTTCCCGCAGTAGGATGCCATTTATTTCTACGGTAGACCGGTTGCCATCCACGGCTATAGAACCCGGTCTGTCCTGCTATTTATCCATAGTGGGGGGGAGAAGAGGATTCATACATTTTTCTAAGGGCATTAGCACGTAAGTGAAAGTAATGGAGTCGACCAGAATTCGAACTCGACTCTCCGATTCCTCAATCCGAGCTGCTATCCATTACACCTTGCCTATATTAATTAGATTTATTCATTAAAAATTATGTTGAACTTAGTTTATTTCAAAATAAATTGTGACATCCCACTTAATATTATTATCAATATTCCAAATAGAGGTAAATAATATAAACTGAAATATCTCAGGGTGCATTGTGATTCATGCATAGCCTGGGGTGAAACAACCTTGACAGAATAGAATGCAGTTATCGAATGAAACTGGCTTTAGATATTTGTTTTCCATGCAGTCATTATACTTAGCTCTATGCAGACATATGTTTTTGTTTGTGTCCATCATAGACGAGGCTAATCAAACCTGAACAGACAAGGCATTTACTAACAAATACATTTTGTTTGTGTGCACAGACCAAAGGTACACAAGCGATAACATAAGTTATAACGTACAAGTTTATTTATAGGACTTTATATACATTTCTAAAGCCTGTAGGATGAAGAGTCTCCATTTATCCGCTGGTGGGAGGAAGTTCCCATCGTTTCTAAACTAGAGTTGAGTCTCCGACGAGAGAATAAATTTTGCTCATACGTTGGTCCTATGTTCGGCTATTCAACATTATATATGAACAACCAGTGCGAGACACAAATCAAAATGTTTAAATGTGGCCCTCAGCCAAGCTTTACTGTTTAGCCTAGAGGGAATTGTGGTTTCAGCACCTATCTAGAAAAATCCTATTCCTCCCTAGAAGTTAACAATTTTGTTCAAGTTGAAATTCCAGGGGCTTCGAAAGAAACCTTCCAGGATACAGGACTTTTTTACAATGATATTAATCCTGTAAAAAACCTAAAGGCCACTAGAGTTAGAGGCTTCCTTAGTAAGAGAAACAGTTTAATGTAGCAAAATTAAGGGTTAATCTGAGACTTAAACATGTTAAGATTGTAATGATCGGGAAAACACTTTCTTGGGAGTTGGTTCGCGGGATGAACCTGCTCCGGTGGAACTTACATCTCACAAATGAAATAAAGTGTTGGCTGCTTCAATGTGCGCAGTTTAGTGATTTGGTTAGAAAAATAGTGCCACTTGATATTTAGCCTTCCGTATAGCCACTGTTATTTTTTAATCAATTCACTCCAAGCAAGTTGGTAATGCTATTAAGACGCGAGGGGCTACTGGGAGTGAAAAAGAAGCAGTAAACTTTAGAAGGAAGCAGAAAACCACCCTATAAAGGAAACAAGCAAAACAAAACCTCTACACCTGTTCAATAGACAAGGGAGCAGTGCAAATTGGATGATAAGCGATCATATCTACCTCGACTGAGGAGCAATAAATAAATAAATATTAAACAAAATTTCAGAATTTAGACAGAGATGTTAGAAGGATAGAGTTCAGCTAGACATTAGAGGCAACCGGAAACCCATTCCTAAGCAGGAAGGAAGGGATAAATGGATACCAGGGTGGAGTTTGAACCGGACGATAGGTAAACCTATCGACTCCCATTAAATTGCTATTTAATACTGTTAAATTATTAAATTTATTATTGCTGGGTAATTTAATTACAATTGAATAAGAGACTCGAAATGACAGAGATGTACTAAAGAGCGGTCATGAGAATAACATGGTCAAAATATGAGCAACTAGGAAGTTTCAAAGAAAATTGGCCCTAGAAAAACAAACGCACTTAAAATCAAAAAGTGGCCGTTGAAATTTCTTGGATATCTCATGAGGAAGGACGACTTAGAAAATGTAATACTCACAAGACATATTGACGGATAGAATTATAGAGATAAACATTGTTTGAATGGATGGAAGAGTAGGACATAGAAGGTAAAGAGGCAAACGATACTTAGGTACAAGAGGCAGGATGTTGTAGAGAGCATGCATCTCACCCACGTCATGGATGAATATGAGACATACACTACGTTGATGATAAAATAAAAGATTGATGTGTATCGGTGGATTGGATTTAGCTCGGAGAATGGCAGGTGTGTATCCTCGTCATGTATTCGTCAGTCTGTAGGAGATGTAGAAGTTCAAAATCATATGTATTTTGGAGATGATGAAGGGCCGTTTTCAAAAACAGTTCATAGTGCAATGGCTGTCGATATTTTTTAACATAAAATTTATGTTCTTAAATTTCTTAGCATTGATAAATACCACTAATACTACTACTACTACTACTACTACTAATAATAATAATCAAAGCTAATCGCCCTGAAATCGTGATTAGAGACCGCAAAAACAAAATGTGCCTCCTTATTGACATAGCAGTCGCTGCAGATTTGCAATGTATCTGTGAAGATATTCAAAATAGGCAAGTATGAGTATACATCAGAAGAGCCAAAGGAAATAATAATAATAATAATAATAATAATAATAATAATAATAATAATAATAATAATAATATATTCTATAATAGTCTAGTAATTGACTTGCCTTGAAATCTAAATTTAAAAAATGTGGCGCGTGAGGACATTAATAGTTCTATTTGTAGTTGGAGCCCTCGGATTCATTGGAAAAAAAAATCCAATAGACACATTAAAGGAATCCCCGGTGATCCATGCTTTAAAGAAATACAAAACATTGTAAAAGTACAGCCCATACTTTTAAGGGCTTAATCTATGTAAAATATGTGCGATCTTTGTCTTCAAAATTGCCCAGTGGAAAATATCATGATGCCATTTCTGACCTTAGGTTTGTGGTCGGGACCTGGAAAGAAATGAGTATACACCAGAAAAGCCAAAGGAAATAAAACAACAACAACAACAATAATAATAATAATAATAATAATAATAATAATAACAATAATAATAATAATAATAATAATATATTCTATAATAGTCTAGTAATCGACTTGCCTCAGGTGATGCTAGAATTGATTTTTACACTGAGTGTCACATTAGACGAAAGATGATGTGTAAATTTGATTAGAGGAATCACTCCCTGACTGGTGTGGGGGAATAAACGTGCTTCCACCTATGTCACTGGACGTTCCGACAGATGAAAACGAGATCGACCTAGATGCGCCTGGCATGTGCAGGCGTGCGATTGATTTGTTTTTTACGGCTTATCAACACATTCCATATTTTGTATTTTAAGAATGGGTCTTTTTTGTAAGTGAATATAAGCATTTTTGAGAATAACAATGTTTTTCCAGACACAAGTCCAACTATTCAACCCATAACTAGGGGAAATGGATTCATAGGCTTCCAAAGAGCATTTGTGCGTAAGGGAATGTAATGAACTCGACTGGAATTCGAACACATTAACCTGATTTCCCATTAGAAGGCAATATCTTTTAGAGGACACGTAGGAAATGACCCTATGACACACACACACACACACACACACATATATATATATATATACACACATACATTATATATATATATATGTGTGTATATATATATATAATACAAGAAAAGGTTAATGGTCAGAGTTGACTGTTACCAGGAAATAGTGGTATTAAAAAGTGCCCAATGTACGTGTGAAAAATAAAAGTAAAAATAACGTAAAAGCTTTTATCCAATACATTTATAATACCTTTGCTTTTCTTCTTCTTCTTCTTCTTCTTCTTCTTCTTCTTCTCCATTTGTATCAAAGCCAACGTTATTCTAAAATATTAGGTTGGTGCAAAAACAATGTCGTTTTCTCACACTTGTGAGAAACGACATTGTTTTTGCACCAACTTAATAATATAGCGCTCATTAGATTTAAAAAAAATAAAGTGTTGAGAGTTCAATCGATAAAAATCGCCTGAGGATACCGTAAGGTTGAAACGAAGGTAACGGATTCATCTGATCTCCGGATTTACGAATATATATATATATATATATATATATATATATATATATATATATATATATATATATATATATATATGTATGTATTACTGAATATACATAATGTTTCATGCAGTTGCTGCAATCTTCAGGTGTAAATACAATCTGACTGTTAACACGATGATTGAAAAATTTGCGTTAAAACTTGATTATTTAATTATTGCTGCCTAAAATATTAGAATTAACTAATAGTAATTTATATCATTTATTTTAATAAGTTCTAAAGGCGATAAAAAAAAAATATCAAGGGGCGTTAACTCTCATTTTTTTGCAAAAATATCATAGTAATATCAAATATGCGTACGTAACATTTTTCGCGCTTGTATATGCTTTTATCATACACATCTCTCTCACTCTTATATATATATATATATATATATATATGAATTCAAATCATGCGGAAGATTGTTTGGGGACCTTGTGGCACGTAGTGCACCAGGTCTCTGTATTCAGCCCTTCAAAAAGTGCACAAAACTCTCACCAAATGTCTGTCGAGTCCTTGGACTCTCATACGTCGAATACGACGGGAGAGTTCACTATATATATATACATATATATATATATATATATATATATATATATATATATATATATATATATATATATATGCATGTGTGTGTGAGTGTGTGTGTCAAGCATCCCAGAGAGGATAGTTATTTACTTTGTTACAAGAATGTAGGTTCTACATTCGGAGAAGGCCAATATTGATTAACGAATTTCAATAACATAGAATGGTATGTACGAGAAACTGGGTCCCATGTTTTCATTGGTAATTTATGCCGACACTATTAGAATATAAGTAATCACTCAAGTAAATTCATGAAGTCTATGAAACAGGAAAACTCACCAGAAAAATTATCATGAAAATATATAGTGTTATAGGGAATCTATGTTACGTCGCTGGTGAAGAAACCGAAGCCTTATTCTTACGTCCGACAAAAGAATTAGTTAATGTTATTGATAAAATTCATGATTACATACGCAAAAAATGCAACCAAAGTAATTGCAAAATTATTTGGATATGACCACCATTTTTAAACAGTAAATCTCGTGTTAAATTTCTTTAGGTATTTTTATAATTAAATAAGCGAAGTTATTTTAGAAAAATCGGTTCGCTGTGTCGTCTCAGACACATCTTGTCAGAATCCATATTGCATATTTATAAATCTACAATTCGTCTGTGCAGTGAATATTGCTGCCATATCTAATCTGGTGCTCTGTCTATATATCTCGAGATTCTTGAAAAAATTAAGGAGAACGGTCTGTAATGTAATCGATCCTGATCTAGCATCTCGATTTCAGTCACTTATCCGCCACCATAACGTGGCTTCCCACTGTCTTTTCTATAAATATTTTCATGACAATTGTATCTGATGAGTTTTAAAACTACGTGCCTCGATTGCATGAATGTAAGCGCACTACTAGTTTGGCAACTAGGTCTCACCGTTTTACTGTCGAGCTAGCTAGATGCAACCTTATTTTCAAATTCTAAAACTTAACGCCCGTGAAACTCTCTTCCGATTTTATGCTTCCTTGCTAACGACAATCTTCAAAATTCTAAATGTAACCCTAATCACCATCTTCTGTTTTTCTAAGAACAAGTTTCAATTTTTTTCTCTTACTTCTTAAACTCTGTTCTTTTATTGTCCTTTCTCTTCACTAATCGCTTCGCATTCTCATTCACTCACAGTAAGCCATCGTGACTTAGTGGTATTATCACCTTGCTTAGCGTGAACCGATTAAAACAATATAATAGAGTTAATTGTATAGATAAAAAAAAATCGAGATTCATTCATAGAGACAATATAATTGCAAGGTTGTTGCTGTTGCTTTTATTATTTTAAGCGTAAATTTGTTCATAGAATAACACTACTAAAACAATAACTGTTTAAAAGTATATGCTTCAACAGACTCTTGAAATCTACCTACACATAAATGTTGGATTAAATCGCATACATTTTCTTCAGGTTCGTTAATCGGAAAACCAACGATAATGCTGATTATGATCTAAATCTGAGGAAGTTTTATGAGTTTCCTGTCGTATGTAATTGTTTTGTGGTAAATTAAATTTCGCAGGTCTTCCATTCAATAAAGTGAGAATGATATGAAATATTATTCATTTCTTATGTGTCAGAAAACTTTCAGGTCAAGTTACAATTTTATTGTTTTAGATATCTATATCGATTTCTGTTGGGATGTAAAGGTCTTTGATGATTTGACAATAAAATGAATACATATTAAACTTAACTGAAATGTATGTTCTTGGACAGACGTATATTCTGCAATAAATTTTCTCTCTTCATTTTTCAAGTGATTGGATGGAATTATGCCAACGTAATTACATCGATATAGAAATAAGATACTTTTGAATGGAAGGGATTTTTCCTTGAAATTCACATGTATTTTTATATCCATATATATATATATATATATATATATATATATATATATATATATATATATATATATGAAGAAATATAGTCTTAAGATGTGCTATATTTATTGGATAAAGTGCTCAATATCAGAGATAGAGCATGAAACAGACTGTCGCCTCTAAGTGTTGACTTCTATGTTCATATATATATATATATATATATATATAATGGAATATGCATACACTTGTGTTCCCCCTCACTGGAATATGATTGGCTGGTGTCCGTCATAAATACCGACGGACGTGTGGGTGAGTCAAAAGCCTTAGTCGGAGACCGAAGTCTATAACGACGCCCATTGGACTACGCCATTGATCTATACTTCTTACCTGTGACTACGACGCGTACCAGTCGATTACTGCTACCGTATTCTACTTGGTTATAGTAGCCAAAACCACTTAGCTACTTCGTTCAAATATATCCCTTTCCGGGACATATTATATATATATATACGTATATAAGTACAGCCAGTTAGATCGGGGCTACACGAATGTAGGACGCCTATGGCTAAGATACAAGCACAAGCTGAAAATGAACTTGTCAGCAGTTAATATACCACATAACACCCTCGAGCGCTTAGCTTTGGAGCGGGTAGAATGGAGATCAACGTGTTTTAGTGGACTCAGCAATTTTCACTCTGCTTGTCTGAATCATCTTCAAGAAGCGAGAGCAAACTCTAAAATGTCAACCAATCTAACAGTGATCTCATCTCACAATTCTCACATCTGCTCCATATGTGGCCTCCTTTGTAAATCACTAGCGGGTCTTAAATACGACTTAAGATTAGCGCATAAACTTTCATAACTGAATCAATAAGCTGGCAGATCCTCATACGTCGAAACCGACGGCAGAGTCCATTATATATATATATATATATATATATATATATATATAATTATAAAATGGATACAGTGTTAAACATCGTTTCATGATTAATAAATATCTGTAATTCACGATTTCAACTATTGTCCTTATTTTTGTAGCGTTTACGATTTAGGTAGTGTATGAAAGTATTTTGCCGCCACAGTGTCTTGCAGAACATTGTTGCGGAATTGTCTAAATTTGCTTATTAACAGAAAAATTCTAATCTGAAATTATGATCTCAGGAATATAGAAGTCTCTGTGTATGAAATTCACAGTGCATGTGAAGAAATGTTGAGACCGCATCGAAAGCAAAACTACAGAACTGATTAAATTCAAATTTGGTACACACATGCTTTGTAGCCACAGGAGTGTGATAAGAATATGGAGATCACGTTATATTTTTACTGTAAAGAAAAACGTGTTATTTTAACATGCATCTGACAAACACAGAGTTATTATGTTATTTTCTGATTTAATGTTATCAGAGAATCATACTCTTTTTCCCAGAAATATGAAGATAATTTAAAACAGTATAACCCACTAGATAATTGTTACCAATTATATAATAAAAGGCTTCAAAGAATACATGATCTTCCACGTATATTAAGACCCCTTTTTTCCATTAGTAACATTACGTTTCTTATACCAAACAAAAGTTGAGATCAGGTGTCAGTAGTGAATGATTAAATACGATCGAATACTGTGTTTCGATTTGTGATCACTTATCTTATTTCGATCACAAGTCTAGTAACCTATTAAGGTCGTAGGGGTACCACATACACTATTAAAAGGTCGTAGGGGTACCACATGCACTATTAAAAGGTCGTAGGGGTACCACATGCACTACAGCCACAGCATACATAGTGTTTCTTGGGCAAAGTAGACTGTGAAAACCAAACACTCTCCAGGCTGGTTTAAATTCAGAGTTTTCCTCCTTCTAGAGTGGTTGCCATTCAAGGCTATAAGAACTAATCTGTCCTGCTATTTATCCATCGGTGAGGGATAAAAGATGGATTTATACCTTTCCCAAGAGTATTAGCATTTAGATTGGAACTAATGTCCTTTTCGCTCGTTTTTGATCTTCGGCAATCTTCGGGTGCATGCTGATCTGAGTAACCTTCAGGGAATTTCGAGATTAACCCTTACTTAACCGAACGATGCAGATCCTTCTCAACCGAGAACTTGGAGCCTTAAACGAACGAGAGAGAGAAAGAAAGAGAGAGAGAGAGAAAGGAGAGAGAGAGAAAGAAAGCGAGAGAGAGAGAGAGAAAAGGAGAGAAAGAAATGGAGAGAGAGAGAGAGAAAAGGGAGAGAGAAAGGGAGAGAGAGATGCGCCTCTGTGAATGCGTTCAAATGTGAAAGCCACAGAAGTAAGAGCAGCAGACAGGAAAGTAGAACATCAGGTTTGAAGTCTGAATTTCTGGGATGAGGATTTATAATTACTTGCACTCTCTATATTCGGACTATTATCCTCATCAACAAAGGTAGGTACAGCATTCCGAATGTAAATATAAATAATTAGGTTTATGATTTCAACTGATAGACTCCTGACTGTCCCAGAAGAAAAAAAAAACACCTGGTGAAGTAAAGGGTTGTTTCGTGGATTTGGTAACATAGCAGTTGTGTCTGTCTATATTTCTGAGAAAAAGTATTGTAATTATTTACATTATTTACTTTGTTCCGACTGTTGTCCTCATCTTGGAGAGTTGAGTTAAAGAGAGATAACTCAGACATCAGGAAGAATGACGGCACTTGGAACAAGAACACTCTACCCCGGTGGGCGAAATAAACGGTTCAGTTCGAAATTGCAATCACCTGAAGAAAGCTGGAGCGTACATCGGCTGAAACGTCGTGAACATGACAATAAAGACGAAGACAACATTCCGAACAATGTAAATAATGTAAATAATAAAAAAAATGTGAATTCAACTGTTGTGCCGAGTAGTACTTAGTCGAGGAAAACCGGATGAGAAATAAGAAGTCGGCGAGATATCCCTCGACATGGTCAATCGAGCTATGACAGTCTACTCCAGCAGCTTAAATAAGGGGTTCAATTTGAAATTTCCTGAAAGTTACCCGGATGAACTTTCATCAAAAGAAGTACGGGCGCACAACGACCAAAACTTTTTGATGACAAAAAAAAAAACAAAAAAAAAAATTGATAGCATTACTCCGATTGTAAGTAATGTAAATAATGGGACCGCCTCATTCAAGAAAATACAAAATATGACTTTCAAAAATGCCATTGAACTATGTCGACACTGTAGAAGCTTAGATATTATTTGTGTTTTTTTAATTATATATTTATATATATATATATATATATATATATATATATATATATATATATATATATATATATATATATTACCGAGAAGTAAAAAACAAATCTAATTCCATACCTGATGATAAATGTATGAACAGATGAAAGCTTGTAAAAAACTAAAAAAAAAAAGACCTTATGCAACTGGAATTTATAAACAGGGATCATAACATTCATCTACAGGTTCAGGGTCAATGTACTTAATTAAATTTGTTTGCGAAGATGTATTCTCGCCATTTATATCATTAACTTCTATATCTGTTTTTCATGTAATGTAAATTGAACTGCACCACATACTTGATATTAAAATAACTTATCCGACGTGCAACTTTCGGATAATAACTGTGACATTCCTTTATTTATTGAACAATTTAGTTCATGCCACATTGACTGAAAAACCTACCAGTACAAAAGAATTCTCCTATTACCATATTAGTACAAAAACGCACAATCTTAAAATTTAAAAATTCAACATCAGCGTTGCGACCGCACGCTCCCAAAAAATTTCTTACAATTAACATTAACACATTTCTAAAAACAGATTTCGGATTACATCTATTCTTTCGTTGTCCTGTTATTACTGGGAAGTAAAAAACATAAACAAATCTATTTCCATACCTGATGATGTCTGAATGAACAGATGAAACCTTGTAAAAAAAAAAAAATCTTATGCAATTGGAATTTATAAACAGGGATCATAACATTCATCTACAGGTTCAGGGTTAATGTACTTTATTAAAAATGTTTTTTGTATGAACGACTCATGTAATACATATATATATATATATATATATATATATATATGTATTCTCTTGCATGAAGAATTTTAGATAAGTTCACTGTTTTCACTGCTTTTTCTGAAGATAGATAATTATCGCAAACTGGACGTTTTTTCAGCAGATGTCGTCATCATAGCAAATTTCCTGATTGATGCCAAATCCTGGTTCGACATGATTCACTTCTTTTATCTGATGTTGATTCGTTTGTGCCTCGGCAATCCTCTCAGTCAGATATTCTACCAGCATATATGACTTAAATTGCGCTAGTATATATATATATATATATATATATATATATTGGTCTATCTTTACTCATTTTATTTACTTTTTTATTTATATATACATAGACTGTATGGTTTATGCTCTTTATTTATCCAATTCAGTATGAATATTCATAAGTTTCCTATCAGAAATATTAGTTTATTTGACAATACTTAGCAACGTTGGTACCTACTAGTACAGCAGTCCTGGGTATGACAGTAAACTACATCTGGCAGCAAAGTTAACTGATATGGAGATTGGAGGTTTTGAGCAGTGTGAAACCACCTCTTAATAGCTGATATTTTCAGGGGTGGTAGCACCTGTTATGGTCTCGACTATGAGACATAGTGAAACTTCCAAGCAAAAACGAAACACTAAAATTATAAAAAGAGATGTTTGTTATAAAAAAAAAAATTACGAAGAAAATACTATTTATAGAAAAATTAACAAGAATACATATTTATAGTAAAATTACTAAGAATACCTATTTATAGTAAAATTTCCAAGAATACCTATTTATAGTAAAACTAGAAGCATGACCCAGCGTTGCCCGTGCTTGATTCAAAAATCGTACGACTCATACAGCAATCGCTATCACTTGACATAAAATATTTTTACCCTTCCTTGCCTTTAAAGGAGTGCCCTTTTGGCGTGTTGATGTTGCTACATGCCTTACTTCTTGCCTATCTCACACTGCGAAGTTTTTCTAAGCTCTATACTAAACATTAAATTTGTTACGAAAAAAGAACTAAACAAAATGAACACAAAACTATCAGCTTTAAAAAAAGGACTCGTAACTGGAAAAACCAAATGAAAAAAGAATATTAACAACAAATACTTTTTCACATCCTACCCAGTTCTGTGGAATCAGAAACAACGTTGAGTTTAAGCAAGCGAATGAGCCAATTTGAGTAAAGTGCCATGCAGATTTAAATTTTTCCTACTTGTGACGAATGCTGCTATCGATATTTTGCATGCGAGCATGCTAGTTAACATTCGTGTCAGTCAGCTGTTGACTCTCACGCTGGCCAATAGAATCTTCCTGTTGATCGTTTTGTGTTCCCGCTTTTTAATGATGTTTTTTTTTTATTTTCATCTGAAGATGCACAATGCGGACACACATACTCTCAACCTCTCTCTCACACACTCTCTCTCACACACACAAACACTCAGACACAGACGAACCCCCCCTCATATAATATATATATATATATATATATAATAAATGCGAACGTCAGTGTATCACTGTGTCACACTTTTTCAACTTTACTCCCAGAGGTCGTAGCCCAACATATACTATTTTTGAATCAGACGAACTCCGTGAGCAAAGTAAAAATATTCCGGGCCGGATCAAAACCCACAATCCTGACATTTTGGATTCACAAGTATTTCATTAATATGATTGTTTTCGGCAAATTTTACGTGATTTTTTGCGTCGAATTTTTTGTACGATAACAATTTTTAAAACTTTGAAAAAAAACTTGGAATGAGTCAAAAGTAACTGCGAAATCCAACGAAAGTCACCCACGAAATAACAATAATTGTTTGCACGGAAAGCAAAGACCTGCGTACATCAAACTTTTTTATTTGGCGACAGAAGAATTATCGTTGAAATTAGAAAAGGTACGCTGAAATATTCATGCAATAATTAAATGCAGCGATCAGTTTTGAGTTCTTCTATAGTT
Organism: Acanthosepion lycidas; assembly: GCA_963932145.1. Classification (NCBI taxonomy): domain Eukaryota; kingdom Metazoa; phylum Mollusca; class Cephalopoda; order Sepiida; family Sepiidae; genus Acanthosepion; species Acanthosepion lycidas. Next base: position 95,046,829 of record OZ010577.1, on the reverse strand, counting down.
TATTGTTGCCTATCGTGTATACTCCTCCTTATCTATTGTGATTATATATATATATATATATATATGTGTGTGTGTGTGTGTGTGTGTGTATATATATATATATATATATATATATTGAGCATTTAGCTAAGCAATCCCTATTTTATACAGGTTTCATTAAAGACGACTAACAAGGCATTGCGATTAAGTTGTTTTATCCTGTTTTCCTTTCATTTGAATAAGTGATTAATTTTTGGACATAGACTGTGTACGACCTGTCCAAATGTTGAGGATGGAGGTTTGGAGGTCTCCGTCTCTTTCGGACGAAAACAAATTCAGGAATAATAATTACTGTGAATATACAGCTATGCCTATATCAAGAAGACTTACTTTGCATTTCTAGGTTCATAGTTTCAGTAGGACTCATTTATCGCTATAAAAATATTTACGTATTGAGATAAAGAAAAGATCAGCATTCATAATGGCTAATATATTAGCCGAAAGAGATAGTGTCCATCTTTCATTTGAACAATTTTATACACTCTATATCCAGAAAAAAATCATTTCTTCGAATTCAGGGAAAATACAATAAAAAACTTAATTACAATGGCTTGTCAATTGTTTTCAATTAATATATATGCATATCTACACACACAGAGAAACAAACACACACACACACACACACACACACATATATATATATATATATATATATATATATATATATATAGAGAGAGAGAGAGAGAGAGAGAGAGTGTGTGTGTGTATCAAAAATGCTTTTACTTTGGGGACTTCCTGGCGCTAATACAAGGTAAAATGTCCATATAAACATATGCCCGAAAGTCCATCGTTGCACCTCAACACAGAATCTCATAAAAATGTTCCTAATGTCCTCCGATTGCTTCTAGATATGCATGCAACCGTCGGATCATCGACTGGTGGACCGTTTCAAATATTCTCACATGGTGTCGAGTGGTTTCGCAGCAAACAAAGACACGTTTATAAGGCGTCTCTTTTTATTATTAATGCCTGCTACACAAACCAATTGTTTTAGGTTCTCCCACAGTAAGATTGGGGCCGTGGGAATGTGAAGGCTATGGAACTGGTCCTCCCCTACCTATCCATCTTTCTTGTTAGATGTTAGCCACAGAATCGCGAACAATGTGAAGAGGTACCATCCATGCGGTACTATGAGATGTACGAGATACTCGTGTCACTTGAAATATATATATATATATATATATATATATATATATATATATATATATATATAAATTCCCAAGAGGATAGAATCCAGGTAGAACTCAATGTCCAGGACAGAGTAAGAATATAATATAAATGACCCAAACAAATTCAGAAAGCTTTTGGATTTGTAGTTCTGATGATTTGTATCGTGATTACGATTCCAATGTAATAAATTATAACCATGGAATATTAGTGCTAACCCACTGGTTCGTATCTCACCACGGTTGAGTTGTCAAAGTGGGGGAAAACCATATCACATGTCGAACCAAGCCTTGTGAGTGAAATTGGTTAGAAGGAACAATTGGGAGCCGTCGATAGCTGTGCTAGCACGAATTCACAATTCATTTCGACGGTTTGAGTGTGTTGGCGTTGTTCAGATTGTTGATCATACTAGATAACAAGCTCTCTCCCCAAAACTGTAACTAAGATCTGCTCAGCATATTTGCAGTATAAAACACAGGTTGACTCTGCTTTGAACAAACACAAATGTTCCCAATTGACGGGTATCCTCGAATACGAGTGGCCAGCTATCTTATATATATATATATATATATATATATATATATATATATATAACAAAAAGTGGTCTACTTGGGCTTCTTATAAATGCACAATAAATAGGTTGGTTAATAAAATATGGACAAACGAAAGGATACCAATATAATCAGTATTTATTAAATATTAAGTTTATTGTCATAAAAGGTTTCGCACATCGAGGAATTAGATAGAGATCTGGTTTTTGCTGATAATACGAGATTTCTACTAAAAAATGTCGCATCTACACAAACACATGTCAGTGAGCCGAACTACCCTCATCCCCTTCTATTCCAATTGTAAGAAGGATAGAATTAGAATTAACAATTTAAGAGTCACAGATGTATGTACATAACAAGTATTTTTATTACGTTTACAGCTAAATCTCTTCCCCTTTTCAATGATTTAAGTTATGCTCGTATAATGATCTGTAAATAGTATTGGATATAATCTGAAAGTTGCAGAAAAGTAGACATATTATTAATTTCTGAATACTGTCAGTTCACTGTGGCTGTGTTCAAATAGGTTTTGCAATCTTAGAAATAACTGGTTGCAGTTATATTTTCATTTTTTTTATTCTGAAAATAACTATTTTAATTATTAGATTTGGTTCGTTTTTATTTTATTCTACTTTTGTGTTCTATCACTCTCTCCAGTCTTCTCACTAAAATACACACAGTCAATTATGAAAATTTTTCCACCAAGGTTGGTACTAGCATCCAATATTGTAGATGGTCATCTTTCATATATAACTTAGCAAATTCGAGTACGTAATCCTATAATTGTTAATACTCAATTTTATATAAAATAGTTTTCAACAAGGCTGGTAGCAGCAACACATATTCCACGAGTTCTGTCGGAGATAATTTACCCAATTCGACTTCGTTAGCCTTGGATTCAATGAACCTAAATTTACTATAAAATAACTTCCCTACAAGGTTTGTAGCGTTTTTCCATATTCTGGTAACTCTTCTTGAATAGATCTGTGTGGTACACTTATTTTCCACTCTGTAGCTTATTTCCTACGGTCACAAAGTTGCAAGCTTTGGTTACTCTTTCACTTTTTCCATCGCCAATATTCAGATGAGATTCATTCTTTAGTTTGCAACAGAAACACGGACCTGGGTTGTCGTAATCAGACGTGCTCACTAACAATTTAAAAATAAAACTCAATGCTCAGACAGGTCAAAGGCAAGGGCAACAAAAAACGAAGAATTCATATAAATATACCAATATTTATTATTGGCAAATAACCATACCATTCCAAGAAATGAAAATATAAAATATAGATGATGAAAAGAGTTTCGGAAAAAGCCAATAAAAGGAAGTGGTTTGGAACTCAACATTAGCAATGAGATATGTTCTGACGAGAAAAGCATAACAGCAGGTATATTATACAAAGTCAGTATTGTACACACAGGAGATAAACTGATGGGAATTATATGTGTAGAATACTGACAGGAAGAGTTGATAAAAACAAAGTAACAAATATGATGTGCAGAGGAATATACCGAATCAGTTGATATATGTCGATAGTAACCGGAACAATCGATGTTGGGGAAAAAAAAAGGTAAACTGAGTCAGTTAACATGCAGTATTTACTCTGTCTCCCCCCCCACTAGGACGAGATGTGACACAAGGTCTATTTTTAGGTGACGGGCCGAGCACGTACGCCCGGGACAGGAACAAAAATTCCCCTCAGACCACGCTTCCATCGGTTGCTCTGGCCTTAGTGCGAACACCGATCCCTCCCTCTGGAGCAATGAATGGGCGCGGCCTCGGGCAGCTGTTCCCCGGGCCTGGGCACCTCTTCAGTATTATTTTCCTCAGTAGCTCCTCTGTCTATTGACAGAGAAGCCACTGATCGCTCTCTGTCCAAATACGCAAATGAGAGATGATAAGTAAACGTGTACAAATTACTCCAAAAGAGTACTGGTACTGGTACGATGTTTGAAGAAAAGAAAACTGAGTCAGTTGACATCTTACACAACTTATAACTTCCAGTCATAATAAAAAAATATGTCAAATTACTCGAGATTACAAACTATACGACAAGGTTAAACGTAATATTTATATTATGTAACAATAATCAAATGTCTTTAAAATGCCGTAGAGAATTATTAAATTTAAATAACTGTTAAAAGGTTTCACGGTGTAGTGAGACACTGCGACACAAAGGGCAAAGTCATGAAAAAATAGTTCCTCAGTCATGATGGAAAGGAACAAAATAGCGGAACACTACTCTAAGTTTCACTAGTTCAGGCGTTTCCATCCGAACTACCCTCATTCTCTTTGATTCCTGTTGTAAGGAGGATAGAATCAAAATTAACAATTTAGGAGTCACTGATGTATACAATTGTTGTATTTCCTATTTATTCGAAGCCATTATCTAGGTACCTCCACATAAATTTTCGATACCTAAAGTTTAAAATGAATTTTTAAAAACGAAAAAAATAAATTCTTGGAGATTTCATTTTAACTTTAATTGAAAGCTAAATGATTAAATTTATTATTTCCAGAAAGTAAAATATTCTGGCGTATTACAGATAAAAATTATATAGATTGGAATGTCAAATTTAATTTCAATTTCTTAAAATTTTCTTAAAAGCGGCTATTTTCTTAATTTTAATAAATTTGTAAACAAAACAAAATTTATCGATTTTAAAATTCTTCCAAAAATATATGTATATTTATAACACGTTATTTGAGTAAAATTATAAAAAATTAAAGTTAAATTAATCTTATTTTAAATAAATATTACTTATAGCATAAAAAAGTAATATACAACCATTTATTTAATGATAAGTCCTGCTTATCATATCTGAGGCGATAATTGATTTCCGATGGAGTGACAAGCGATGACAGTTTATATGGCTGGCTAGAATTGATATAAAATTTACGAAATCTAAGTGAACGCATTTTTTTGTTTTTAACTACCTAGAACATATTTTTCAAAATTATCTAATAATTTATTGACATTTCGAAGATGCTTTATGCAAAAACAAAAAACAAAAAAAAATTAAAATACTATAAAATTTTCTTAAATCAATTTCTCTGTAAAGAGGCACAATTCTTAAATAACGTGACCGTTTCATAATAATGTCACGTTTAGACTTCCATAGATGAAAATAGGGAACAAATTAAGTAAAAAAATAAATAAATAAAATAAAAAGAAATAAAAAAGTATTTTAAAAACGGTATTGCGTAACTACCTTTATTAATCTTTTCACTATTGGATTCGTAAATTTTGTTTCTACTTAATTACTATTTCATATCCAGGAAATAGCCCAATACAGAATTTTACGCGATTTTAACAATTAAAATTTTTTAAAAAATAAAAAAATTCTTATAAAAATTCATTATTTATCAGCAAAATGTTATTCTTCAAACAAAAGCAGTTAGAAGCTTTTCTAATTAAATAATGTCATAGTTGTATTACATTCATTATTTTTCAATTCAGAACATATTTTCAGTTAGAATAGTGCAAGAAAAGATTACATGATTTAGATTCTCCAAGGAGTCTTACTTTTAACGAATAAAACAAATTCAGGAAATATAAATTCTTTTTTTTGTGAAATTTCACGAAGTTAAATAAGTGGGAGGTAACATGTAAAAATAATATTTTTTTACTAAAATTTTCTAAAATAAAAAAATTCGAAAATAATTTCATTCATTTCTGAATAAGTCCTGAAAATTTCACTATAATCGGACAATTATTTGATTTTTACAAGAATTTCCAAATCAATGTATCGAACGGAAAAAAACGCAAAAAAGTCATTATTATTATGCCATCGCGATGACGTAAACAAAACAAGGTTTTAACTAATATTTTGAATGTTTAAAAAGGATTAAAATTTTCAAAAAATAATTCAAAAAATACTTTGGTCTTTCATCTTAATAATAACATAAACATTTTGACGACAATACTTTATTTTTATTAAGTTTCTGGCCTTTTCATTACGCTATGCTGTTTTCTCGCGAAAAAGTTGAGGTACCTACCATTATCTGTGTTCGAACAATGTAAGCAAAATAGAAGGAGTGGCCTTACACGCTGATGATTCATAATTGGAGTTCGGATACAATTATTCCTTCCTTTATTATTTTCCACGTGAGGTCCTCTTGGAAACAAACTATAAAGCAAAAATATTGCTGACACATCACTCCAAAGAAAACATATCGCAAGAGAGAAAAATTAGAAACTCCGTGCTTTAAAAATAAACTGGTTGAAATTATCGTAGGTGGAAAGAAGAGGTGTGATTCATAGAAAACGACTGAAAAAAAAAATGAATAAATATTTCTTAAACATTTGATTTCCACTCAAACGTAGGGTTTGTTATCCCAGCGCTAAGCGATCCAGAAATAGACATGGACGTTATTTTAATACATCTACCCACTCATCTTTCATTATTCACGCCGTTTGAGATTGTTGTTTATCGTGAAGATAGCAACGCAACGATTGTTGACGTCAGTGACACTTGGATAGAGACACTTATCACGTGATGACAAACACATCAGCGCCTGATTGGACATGCGTACACTTCTGCATACGTGGGCAAGCACATGCATATGAGCTTCTCTCTCACTCACACACACATACTCTCTCTCTCTCTCTCTCCCCATCTCTCTACGTTAAAGAAGGTACACCGACGTGGTGCGGTGTTTAACAAGCTTGTCTTGCTAGATCAATTACGACTTAATAGTGAGCTCTATCCTCATTGGATGCCTCAGACTTTCGGCCCTGTGCCACATCTAAGCAATGCTTAGAGAATCTCCATAGGTAAATGAAGGGAAGTAGATAAAATGTTTCTGTAGCAAAACATACACGCCTAAATGTAATAATGAACATAGCTTATCGGGTCCCACAGACCCTAGAGGAAAAAACGACTTGAAGAAAACACTTGACTAAATGGAACACGCCTAATTAACTAAAATAGTGTTACCATCTTATCCCAATATTTTGATGTTTTGTTTGATTTTTTTCTTTTACTTTTATTAACACTGTGTGAGTTTTTTTTTTTTTAAAGCGGAAACTTATTTGAGAATGTAAGAATAATTCTTTTTTTTTTTCTTTTTTTTTTTTAGAAGTGAATTTTGAATGAACAGGTTTTGGCAAATAACAATAACTTTTCCACCTACAGGTCCTACAACTTAATTCATATTTGGGGAAGGAGAACAATATTTTGCCAAGTACAACTCAGGCCACATTGAACAATCGGATCGCAGTAATTGAACTATTGTTCCTACTTTGTCTACTCTTAATTGTAATTAAGTTGAATATAATTAAGAATGGAATTAACAGGAGATAACTGACATCCATTAGACATGGCACGTGTAGCTAGAGCAGTCAATCCCAGTGAGTGAAATAATGGGTTCAGTTCGACATTGCAACCACCTGAAGAAAACCGGAGCGTACAACGGCCGAAAAGTTGTAATAAACATGGCGACAAAGATGAAGACAATAGTCCGAATAATGTAAATAGTATTAAGTTGGTGCAAAAATAATGACGTAATATTGTCGTTTTTTGACGTATTTTTTAACGTCAAAAAACGACATTATCACGTCATTATTCTTGCACCAACCTAATAAATATAATTGCTTATTGCAGCTAGATCTATTAGGTTGGCGCAAAAATAATGTCGTTTTCTCACATGTGAGAAAACGACATTATTTTTGCACCAACCTAATATCACAATAAAAGGCAAGGTTATAGCATTTAAGTTATTTGTTGCTATTTCTTGATTTTCTTTGAATTCATTCTTCACCACCGTAATTATCAGCACTGTAACCGTGTTTTGTTTTTTTTTTATTTTATTTAGTCTACTTTACAAAGTCATAGTCCATCTTTGGTCCGTTAAATAGTAGCCAAGTCATTTATATTTATCATATTAACTGTATTTGCATTTAAATTATGTATTGCATCTGTTTTGTTTATTTCAGAAATGATTAAGATGTGATCTTCTTTTGGAATCTGTCCAAACGAGATTTCTGTGATTAAGGATAGTTATAAATTTGAAATGTGAATTAAGTTTAAGCGTCTAATGACTTTTTCTTTCAGATTTAACAACTCAAGTCTTTGGCAATTTCAACCATGGAAAGATTAACAAGCAAGCAACCTGTTAAACATATCGAAGCCTATTACGAATATGGACGTTCAAACAGAAATGCAATGAGAAGTTCCTAGGTCGCATCATCTCTCGAAACAGCAAAGTCAATTCGCCACCACGATCGTGCGACTTGACGCCTTTAGATTTCTTCCTTTGGGGTCATCTCAAAAGTAAGGTCTATGCCAACAAGCCAAAACAATTCAACAACTGAAAGATGAGATAATAAGACATATTGGTGAAATTGAGGAGCAACTAGTCAGAGACGTCATCAAAAATTTTGACCATCGAGTGTAAGTGTGCCGCCGAAGCCTTGGCGGACATTTAGGCGATATTATTTTCACACTTAAATAACATGAATCAGTTGAGAGATAAATAAATTTTCACAGATAACACTGATTTATTTACTGCTGACTTTGATCTGTCTTAATGAAGCAGCCTTTATATAGGCACTGATTGTCGTCTTGAACGCTTGGTATGCATCACATAAAGAGGTGACGTAACGGTACGTGATTTCGAATACTCATAACTAAAAAATGAGTAAAAATGTCGAAAAAGCAGGGATCATTAAACAAGCAAACGCCTTAGAATTATCGACTTTCGGGTAGGATTTTATTCAATGCAACTCGGTCAAAAGCAATAATAACAAGAAACTTATAACCAAATATATAGTAAGGCAAATAGATAACCTCAAATATGAGCTCATATTTTTTTTTTCTTAAGCGTTTCTCCCCAAGCAAGGCGGGAAGCCACTAGCACGCAAGAAGTTACAGAAAGTTGAAGCGAGAGCAGAGAGGAATGATAGAGGATAGGATGAAGATAGGATAGGGGATAGATCAAGGCATCTGGAGACGTCGATTGACATTACATTTGAATAGTTGGAGATTATAGCTATCAGGGAAACAGGGAAAGAGGAGGAAGTTCCACAGGCGAGAAGTGCGAGACATGAAGCTATTGGAGCAGAAGAGACAGCTACATTTAACAGTTTCGACAGTGAAAGAGTGAGAGCGAGATGCCAGCCTAGCTGAACGCTTAAATTCATCAAGTCTGGGAACTAGCGAAAGCAGCTCCTTGAAAGTATTTGTAAAAAAGACAGAGGGAGGCGACGGCTCGTCTGTGAGAGAGCGACTGCAGACGAGATGCCAGATCAGGGTCAGTTACATTTCATATCCATCTCTGGATTTTATCAAGGACCTTGAGACAAACAGAATGGGTTCCAGACCAAATATGGCAGTAATACTCCATGCAAAGGTGAATGGTTGATTTGTATATTTGAAGGATCGACTACGGCGAGAATGATTTCCTGGCGCGGCATAGTGAGCCAACTTTCCTTGCGGAATAGCTTCTATTAACTCTATTAAAAATAACATTGATATGGCAAAATAAGTATAAAGTTTGAGTTCATCGAATTTAGGTCCATCAGTAGTTAAATTTAAAGCATCAGTGAAGTAAATGGGAAGCCGATACAAGGCACTTTGGAAATCATTCTTTATTAAATGTAAATTCATTGATCTGTAGGGATCTGCGATCGTACTGTTTAAATTTCCAATGGAAATAGAATAACAGATGCTACTACCAGACTGGAAGATATTTTATAGTAAATTAAGGTGAATGGAGCCATAGTGTTTTGGGATATTCGTGGAATTATATGTGAAAGATCTCGCAAAATGTGAGAAGCTGATACCAGCTGTAATGACAAAAGTACACAGGTATAAGCTTTAAGAAAGTTTTATTCAACTGAGAATACAAGGTTTGCGTATAATGTCCTTTTATAGACCCAGTAAACCGAAATATCTCTTTCAAACAGGAAAGTAACGAAACAGGGGGAGACCACTCTTTATTATTTATAACAGCAGCCTCACTAGAAGCAATTTCATAGTAAATCTAGATGAATCGCTCTTTAGTGTTACGTCGTCAGATTGGTTTATTTATGCGACAAGAGCACCAAGCATATAGGAAGACGTTACAAACCTTGTTGAATGCTATTTTATAGTAAATTTGGGTTCATCAAACCGTTGGTGTCCGTGGTTAAATTGATTAAATTTTTCCGAGAACTCACAGAATACGAAATGCCATTACCAGCATTGTAGGAAGCTATTTCATAGCAAAATTTAGAACTAACATCCATAGGATTCCGTAGATGAATTGGTTAATTTATTTATGAAAGAAGAGCTAGAATATTGGATACTAATACCCGCTTGTTTGGTAGCTTTGTTCATTATTTATAATTCACGGTACGTATTTTAACGATAGGATTGGAGTAATTTGGATCAAGGGACTTGTGATAAAACGGAAAAATAAAATAAAAACGAACCAGAAAATAATAATCAAAATATTTATTTTCAGAATATTAGGTTGGTGCAAAAATAATGACGTAATAATGTCGTTTTTTGACGTTAAAAAATACGTCAAAAAACGACATTATTACGTCATTATTTTTGCACCAACCTAATAAAAATAAATAATATATCATTGCAAACGTTACTCTTTCCATTCTATACGTTTCTTATTCTGCCAGTTATGATCTCAGGCTACACGTTTCTTTTGTTGCATAAAACAGTTTTGAAACTGAAGGAAACAACTTATGTACATATACCCGGGTAAAGCCCTATGCTCGTATTTATAAGTTTGTCGAAATCAACACCACCCACAACACAAAATAATTGCATTTATATAATGATTTGAAATATATGATTGGTTAATATTCAACCAATCAAAGGAAGTTATTGCTTACTTCATTAATGGCCGCCATTCTTGTTAATGCTTTGCTTCTGGTCAGACCTAATAATTTTCTTATATAACCGACGAAACGGTACTTTATAAATTCCTTTCGATAAATGATGCCAAATTTCGAATCTTTATTTTGATGAATGCTTGTCTTTATGTTGATCTCTATAAATAAAATATAATTAGAAATTAAATCAGAACATCTCCTGCATTAATCGTCGGATTAGCAAGATGGAGTCTACATAATAGTTACCTCGACCTTTACTCAAATAACGTATTCAAATGATTTTGAAATTCTTGCAAAAATCAAATCAGATTGTAATAAAATTTTCAAATCTTTTTCACAAATGAATGAATGAAATTATTTTTGAAATCTTTTGTTTTAGAAAATCATGGTAAAAATATTTTTTTTTTTACATATATTACACCCACTTACTTAATTTCATGAAATTCCGAGTGATTAAATTTCAAGAAAAGTTGTTTCATTAGTTAAAAGTAAGACTCCTTGGAGAATGTAAATCATCGTTTTTTTTTTGGGGGGGGGGGTGAAACAGTTACACCAGTCACCGAAAATCTGCTCTGAATCGTAAAATAAAAAATGCAATAAAACTGTGACGTTGTTTAATTAGAAAGCCCTTAATTGATTTTATAAATGAGATTTATTAAGGACATTATTGTCTGAAGAAATTTTCTTTCAGTGAATAATTAATTTTTGCAGGAATTGTTTACATGTTTAAAAAAAAATAATTAAATAATTTAAATCGTTTAAAATTCTTCAATGAGTTTAGTTAATATTGTTATTAAGTGAAAACTACATAAATGAATCAAAAATTGAAAAGTTCATTAAAAGTCTTTTTACCGCAATATTTTATTTTTTTAGAAATATTTTTTTATGTATACGTAATGTTCACCTGTTTGAAAGTATAGACGACCATACGCGCCATAATCGGAAAATAAGAGCGATGACTATAGTAAATTTAAATTTAGCGTTCTTAAAGTCATAATACGAAGAAGATTTTCCAACATTTTTAAGATTAATGAGTACTTAAAAATTATATAAAAAAGGCGCTCACCCATCATTTTCTTGAATTATTTTTTAAGAAATAAAGTCGCCATACAGCAACAATGAACCCGTTAAGTAATTTTCGAGGTGTCAATAAGCACTTATCGCGAAAGTAAGTAATACTTTTTTTTCCAAATCGCCTTAATTAAACTTTAAATTAGTTAATATTTCTCAAATAATGTTTAACAAATATATATTTAATTTTTGACAGATTTTTAAAACTGATTTATTTTAAATTAGAGGTATCGATATCTATGCCCAAATAGTGGAGGTACCTACTTTATAATATTTCTCAGGGCTGTCTCATATTGAACAGAATTTAATATTTGTATAGTTGTTTTTCCTTTACCTTTTCTTTTGCTTATTTTTTTTTTTTTTTTGCATTTAATATTCGCTCTGTATACCGGTAAATATAATAAACAATGGCCTTCCTTATCTCTTCTAATCCGTTAGTGGGGTTTAGAATACTACGTCTGTAACCATTTCTAGGTGTATTCTTGCAGACCCAGTTTAAATTCGACCGATGTTTACCTGTGGACGCGGACATAAACTCAACCAATATTTACTTATAGACTCAAGTATAAAGATAGATTCAAGTGTTTAGCCACCAAACTTTTATATGTAGATTCAACTATAATTAAAAAAAAATAGTTGTCGACATTAAATAATGAAAGAAGTACAATCATGGCTACCTTAATGGTATTAGAGCAAAGTGAGCAACAACTTTCTCTTCAACCGAAAGTTGTATTTTATTTGCCGGTGAATGTCTATTCTTCTTATAACAGTGAATGAAAGTGGCGGACATACATTTTTGACGACCCTGAAGCTTCAACATATATGAGTCCACCTTTGCAACCAGCAACAATAGATACGAGAATCCAACTGCCAAAATGTAGGCTATGAATAAATTTTGGCATGCTCGACTATCCTTTGCAGTTGGTGATTCGGGCGCTTCTTGCTCCCTGAGAAAATTGTTAAATTTGACAAATCACAGGGCACTTTTGAGCCCATATGAAGTGGGTATGAAGAGCATATTCATTGGCCAACACTAGCTGTTGAATAATAGTTTAGCAGACTATTATTTTTAAGGAGAATTGTATCTCAGCTGCAACTTCGTGAGGTTGACATTCGAGGTCAGATGCAAACCAAAATAAGGTAGTCAATTTTGATTGGTTGAACTAGCGTGGGGGATTGAGAATTTTTTTTCAGTGAGTTGGTTTTTACACGTCAAGCAATTTAGACGTGTTCACTTTCTTGTCTAAAACGTCTCCCCGGCGAGGGAGAATGATCCCCACTGGATATGTCAACGTATGAACGTTCATAAAAATAGATAAGTTAACATTCTCGGTGTTGATGTCATTCATTGCTGTCCAAAAACAACTAGCGATGGCCGGCCAAGAGAGGACGGGATGGGACCACCCCACTAGGAGGTTATGCAACATAGCTACTTCAAGCTATTGAGCAAAGATTCAATCACTAAAATGTCGTCCATTTAATTATGAACACTTAAAAAAATCATCGATTTTGTTGAAAAATTCACGCGTTAAAAAATGTTGCTTCAGGGGACTCTCTGGGATTCTGGGCCGAGGAACGTAAGTTTTATTAGATTCATAGTAGATGCACTACTGGTAAATTCTAGACAGTTTCAGGACAGGAGTAATAAACTTGAAGTGACTAACATTTGATATTACCTAGGGGTGCTGATATTGTCATAGTAAGAGTATGTGACAAACGAGGATGCTTTCAGGAGAATAGAAAATACAAAGCAGCTACTGTTGTTAACAATCAGAATGAGATAGTTGTATGTTTTGGGTTTCATGATGAAGTAGGAGGGTCTGGAGAATTTATCGCTAACAGAGCTCATCGTAAGCAAACATAGAAATGAAACTAGTAGCCGACTTGACAAGATTGCACAAATAGATGGAAGTAGTAGATGGATGTAACTGAAAACTACGGGAAAGGTACGTTGTTATGAAGCATGCGGCTGACCACAGATGGTGCCAGTAACAACATTGTACTTCGTGAGTTTAGAAAGTAGACATTGGCGGTTTGAAATGAAAAATGATCATAGACACAAAGTGTTGATCCGCACCTCATAAGATGTCTGCGGCCAAACTCAGCAGCAGAGGAGATAGGAGCATCAGCAGTTTGATCTGAGAAATGAACTAGCCACCAAGTGCTGATCCGCACCTCATAGGATTTCTGTGACCGAGTTCAACAGCTATGATTTATGAGCATTAGTAGTTTGACCTGTGATATGACCTCATCGCTACCAAGTGCTGATACGCAGCACATAAGTTGTCTGTGGAGGAACTCAACAGCTAGGAGCTAGCAGCATCAGCGGTTTGACTTGAGAAATGACCATAGCCACCAAGTGCTGGTCCGGACCTCATAAGATGACTGTGCACGAGGTCAACAGCCTTGAGCAAACAGTATCTTCAATTTGACCTGAGAAATCTCCTCATAACCACCAAGTGCTGATCCGTACTTCATAGTCTGTGGCCGAGTTCAACAGCTAAAGACGTGATCGACCGAGCTGTGTCTAGGATGTGCACGCATAGGGACAATTGTGATATCTCTCTCTCTCTCTCTCTATATATATATATATATATATATATATATATATATATATATATATGAAGAAAAATATACTTAATGTCCATCGTCTTTGTCATGTTGAATTGATAATGTTATATTTTATGAATATGTCCTGAAGATGGTTTATTAGACCGAAACCTCCGGCGTTGACATTATATTAACATTGAAACAGCATAATTGCATATAAGGATTTTTGTTTGTTTTTTCCGTATATTTTTCTTCATACTGTCGGATCTATTAGTTTGGTGCAAAAATAATGACGTAATAATGTCGTTTTTTGACGTATTTTTTAATGTCAAAAAACGACATTATTACGTCATTATCTTTGCACCTACCTAATATATCCATATATTTGCTTACATATATATATATATATATATATATATATATATATATACACACACACATATATAGAGAGAGAGATATTGTATATATATATATATATATATATATATATATATATATATATATATATACAAATGTGTATTTATTAATATATACTTCATAGGTCTGTTTAACAACATTGAGGTCTGTTTTGCTTGCACAATAAATTATTTATTTGCTTATATGCTATGCACGGTATCGCACGCATATACCCTTGATAATATCTCGTTATTTAGTTTATATTAACACTTCTCTCTCTCTCTCTCTCTCTCTCTCTATATATATATATATATATATATATATATATATATGTGTGTGTGTGTGTGTGTGTGTGTGTGTGTGTGTACACTTCTACGATCGGAAAATGGTCATCTCCACACAAGAAGGTAGTGTATGTTTGGAGAGGTTCGGGGCGGGGGTGTACACGCACAAACAAGCCGGCGATAATTGACGGAGATTAATAGTGTAATATTACGTATGAGATCACGTTTCGTGTTTTCATTAGTTCCGTACGGTAATATTACAAGTGGATTTTACGACATACCAACACTTCATGAGCAATTTCATATCGAAATTAGTTGTTTTTTTATAATAATACAATCTATATATAAACCATTGACGGGTTTATACTTGAGACTCTAGGTAACTATTAGTCGAGTTTATTCTTCAGCCTGTAGGTAAATAATTGTTTATATGCTAGTCCACATGCAATCACTGGGAGGAGTTATCCTGGGTCGGCATATACCAACAAGGTGGTTCATTTAGGAGCTTATCTTACTCCATGTGCAATGGATCTAGCCTGAGTTTTCTTTTCAACAGATTATTACAGATGAAGAATATCAGTGTAATTACATTTACCGACACAAAAGGCGAATATTAAAACAAAAACTGTGTTCACTATCATGTATTTTTATGACTCGGGTACCGTCCGCTAAAGATATCTAAAGGAAAAAATACGTGGCTTGAATGAATTGCAGTGAGAGGTACATTCCCAAAGGCGTTTGGTAACCATATGTCTTTTTTCCAAGACAATTCTCCAGCTTCAAGAAATTCCTGCATAGATTGTTGCAAAGGAAATACGCATTTTTTTTTCTTCTACTTTCTTTTTTTATTTTATTTCCATTCTCAGAACTTGTCTTTACACCCGCGTATTTAAAAACAATTTTCATAGGATTTTAGCCCCAAAGAAACAAAATAAGAATAAAAAAAGAATATAAAGAAAATGAATGCTGATAATTCGTTTTATTTTATTTTTTGTTTTTACTTTTAAACATGCCGCACGAGTTTTTACTCGTTTCACGCAAGGACGCTAAACATTTGCACAAACAAGAAAATGAATTCTTTTCGCGCATTCTTACCCACAGATCGCTCGTACCCTCATGAATAGAAACGTTTGCTTCAGCAAAGTAGACATTCTATTTGTTACATTTTTTGCTGCACAGAAAGCATTCTTTGTTATTACTTCTTCCAAAGAAGGCTTTTAAACAGGCGTATTCGAGTAATTGCCGATGTAGAAATTAATTTTTATATCGTTATTTCTCTTCAGTTACATCTTATTATCATCTTCGTCTTCACAGTCATTCTCATATTCATCTTGCGTCCTGGGTTTGACGATAAACTACATCTGCGTCCTGGGTATGACGATAAACTACGTCCAACAACAAGGCTTCAGATAATGTTTTCGGAAAAATAATGTTGCCAGCTATACGTTTTTTGGAAAAAAATAATGTTGCCAGCTATACGTTTTTGAAACAATAATGTTGCCAGCTATGCGTTTTTTGAAACAATAATGTTGCCAGCTATACGTTTTTTGGTAAAAATAATGTTGCCAGCTATGCGTTTTTGAAACAACAATGTTGCCAGCTATATGTTGTTGAAAAAATAATGTTGCCAGATATACGTTTTTTGGAAAAAATAATGTTGCCAGCTATATGTTTGATAGTACTGTATATTTAATATATGTATAGGTATATGCGTACGTATGTATATGTGTATATATATATGTGTATATATATATATATATATGTGTGTGTGTGTATATATATGTGTATATATATATGTGTGTGTATGAATGTATATATATATATATGTGCGTGTGTATGTATGTATGTGTGTGTATATGTATATGTGTGTGTGTATATATATATATATATATATATATATATATATATATATATATATATATATATATATATATATACCTTAATTTGGCATTAAATGACCCACAGTGGTTGATATGCCTTAAAACCCAACCAACCAACCAACATATTCATCTTGTCCGTATTAAAATTGCCAACATGGCGAGTAGGAAATACAAGATGAAAGGTAGAAATATCCTTTTGCCATATTCAGAAAAAAATCGTCATTCAAATATTGCATTCTGGCAGCCGTGGGAAACATATAACACTCAGAGTTAAGACACCAAACATACAGGAGGGGAGAAGTAAAAACATACTTAGGTTCGACCCACTTATCACCAAAATTGCTAAAATTCATAAATCTTTTTGGAAAAACGTATTTGTTAGGCAGAGAACATTTCAGCACTATTTGTATATTCTGGATGTTAACTAAAACACGCGCAGTAGAGGTTGAGATGTGGGGATAGATGGGAAATGTGGACGAGAAGACTGTGTTTAGCCAATCTTCTAATGACTAGCATGTTTTCAAATCAGTGCATATGCGATGCGCGGTACACGCATAGTCGATCATGTATCTTTCGATAAATGACTGACGAGGCAGACTTTTTAACGCAGTAGGTTGCATTTCTTTCTGCGGTAGACCAGTTGCTATACAATCTATCCTGCTATTTACCCATAGGGGGAGAAGAAGGTGATTCATACCTTTCCCAGCGGTATTAGAACGTAAGTGATTGTAAAGGATTCAACTGGAATTCGAACTCGACTCTTCGATTCCTCAATCCGAGCCGCTAACCCATACTCCACCGTATTTCCACTTTTCAAAAGAGGCTTTTGAAATACTGGTTTTTACCCGGATTCGAAAACGGAAACTCAGCAACGAATACTTAATTATCTTTGGAAAAATTCAGTTGTCGCAGCAATATTTGGCTCATTTTATATTTGCACAAACACCTTAATGCTTGACATTTTTTTTAATCCCTTTGAATGAATATATACAGTGTAACCCGGATATGAGAGAGTTGTCGGGACCGGAGAAGAAGTCTCTTATATCCAGGTTTCTCTTATATTCTGGTTTGGTCTATTTTGTTTAGGTAAGTATAGCTCTAATTTGGGACCAGAGAAAATCTCTCTTATATCCGGGTTTATCTTATATCCGGGTTTCTCTTATATCCGGGTTACAATGTATATATATATATATATATATATATATATATATATATATATATATATATGATTAATACAAATATAAATTTGTCACTGAGCTGATTGATGTTATGTTCAGCACACCGAGGCCAGAGTTTCTTAGATGAACGATTGTGTAATCATTCGGTTCACTTGTTATGAGTTATCATCAATTGTTACATATATTCCTATTTTTGTTAATTTTATATTAAGTTAAAAAAAATAATGTACACCATTTTTATTGGTGTCATGTTGATTTTTAAAATGTTTTTCTTCTTCAGAAAATAAACATTCTATTTGTTATATTTTTGCTCCACAGAAAGCATTCTTTGTTATTATTTCTTCCAAGGAAGGCTTTCAAACAGGCGTATTCGAGTAATAGCCGATGTAGAAATTAATTTTTATATCGTTATTTCTCTTCAGTTACATCTTACTATCATCTTCGTCTTCATCGTCATTCTCATATTCATCTTGTCCGTATTAAAATTGCCAAAATGGCGAGTAGGAAATACGGGATGAAAGGTAGAAATATCCTTTTGCCATGTTCAGGAAAAAAAATCGTCATTCAAATATTGCATTCTGGCAGCCGTGGGAAACATATAACACTCAGAGTTAAGGCACCAAACATACAGGAGGGGAGAAGTAAAAACATACTTAGGTTCGACCCACTTATCACCAAAATTGCTAAAATTCATAATTCTTTTTGGAGAAACGTATTTGTTAGGCAGAGAACATTTCAGCACTATTTGTATATTCTGGATGTTAACTAAAACACGCGCAGTAGAGGTTGAGATGTGGGGATAGATGGTAACTAGGGATGAGAAGACTGTGTTTAGCCAATCTTCTAATGGCTAGCATGCGTTCAAAATTAGTGCATATGCCATGCGCGGTACACGCTTAGGCAGATTTTTTTACCGCAATAGGTAAACATTTCTTTCTGCAGTAGACCAGTTACTATAGAATCTGTCCTGCTATTTACCCATAGCTGGTGGGGGGTGAAGAAGGGGATTCATACTTTTCCCAGTGATATTAGACCGTAAATGAATGTAAGGGATTCGACTGGAATTTGAACTCGACTCTTCCATTTCTCACTCCGAGACGCTATCCAATACTCCACCGTGCTTCCGCGTTTCAAAAGAAGCTTTTTTAAAAGCTGGTTTTTACACGGGTTCGAAAACGGAAACTCAGCAACGGATACTTAATTATCTTTGGCACAATTCAGTTGTTGCAGGAATCTTCGCTTCACTTTATAATTGCACAAACACCTTAATGTTTGACATTTTATTTTTGAATCCCTGTGAATGAATATATATATATATATATATATATATATATATATATATATATATATATATATATATATATGAAGAAAAATATTTGGAAAAAACAAACAAAAATCCTTAAATGCAATTATGTTGTTTTAATATAAATGAAATGTCAACGTCTGACGTTTCGGTTTAATAAACCTTCTTCAGGACAATATTCATTAAAATACAATTAACATAATCAGTTCAACATGACAAAGACAATGGACATAAAAACAAGACTTATCCAAAACAGATAACTGAAATTTTTTAATTTAAAATTTTCAGTTATCTGATTTTTGTTTGTTTTTTCCAAATATTTTTCTTCATTCTGTCGGATTTATATCCATTTATATTTGCTTACATATATATATATATATATATATATATATATATATATATATATATATATATGTGTGTGTGTGTGTGTGTGTAATTAATACAAATAGAAAATTTGTCAGTGAGCTGATCTGATTGATGTTATATTCAGCACACCGAGGCCAGAGTTTCTTAGATGAACGATTGTGTAACCATTCGGTTCACTTGTTAAGAGTTATCAGCAATTGTTACATATATTCTTATTTTTGTCATATTTATATTAAGTTAAAAAAAAAATTACACTCTGTTTATTGATGTCATGTTGATTTTTTAAATGTTTTCTTCTTAATTGTCTGTGCGTGCTTATGTTTGTGTGTACGCCCGTAAGTGTATTGTATATGTACACATATGTAGGATGTCATGAATATTTCTTACTTCATCAGATTTTCATTACGCCCAGACACTATTATCTCGACTGTCGATTAGTTGTTATATGGCCATTGTCTGCGATGGACATTACTCCAAGGGAAAAATAAAGCTGTACGAACACAATGACAATCCTTACCAGTGAGCAAATCAAAGTATTATCGACTGGCTCGGAAACTCTCCTGATTTAAATCCAATCGGGAATCTGCGGTCAATCTGCAAGGAAAGACTTTGTGGAATGGACATATGAAGTACTTACATGTTCAATGAGTCATGTTTCATTGTGTGTAGTCAAGGGTGTAGTATATATCACATTATTACACTTTTTTATATAGGTTTTTATGATATCACTTTAATTCATTCATGTGGAGCAGGAGCTGTGCAAATTATGCGGATTTTGCTAATTTTTATTATGGAAAATAATCATTTCTGGTTGGTATGTTTCATTATTATAACTTTCCACAGCAGATATTAAAATCCCGAGGACGTTATCACAGACTCTATCTTCGATTTCTTTCTTTCTAAAAACAAATATATACACAGCTGTAACGAAACACAGAATGCGAGTTAGCAGAAACAAAACAAAAAAAAAAAGGATTTGAAATTTAATATTTTCGTTATTGACATACAAAGTATTTGAGATCAGGAGACGAGCAAGCTAAATTTGTGCGCAGGCGATGGGCTGCCTATTAACAAGGTGTGGCACATGTGCTAATTTATAAACGAAGGCACACACAGTATTATTATTATTATTATTATTATTATTATTATCTTTTTTATTTTCTTTGCTTTCTGGCGTTTACACATTTCTTTCCGGGTCCCACCAAGGGACCTAAGGTTAGAAATGGCATCATGACACTTTTCACTGACAAAAAAAATAAAATAAAATAATTACATAGATAGAGCCCTTCGTAAAGTGTGGGCTGTACTTGTCAGAACAATTTTTTGTATCTCCTTGAGGCATGGGCTTCCAGGAATCCCTGCAATTAGTCTACTGCAATCTTTTCCAACCAGTCCTAGGTCTCCAACTACAACAGGGATTGTTGATGTTCCCATATGCCACATTTTCGAGACCTCTATTTCAAGGTCCTTGTATTTTGACAGCTTTTTGAATATCTTCAAAGATACATTGCAGTCAGCAGGGACTGCCATATCAATAAGGAGGTACCGTTTTTGTTTGTGGTCTTTAATAACAATATCTGGGCGGTTGGCCTTGATTGTTCTGTCAGTGTGAATTGTGTAGTCCCATAGAATTGTAACAGGTCCTATCTCCGTCACCGGGTCTGGGTGGTGTTGGTACCAGTTTCTTTCAGCTTCCTTCCCGTAGAAGTTGCAGATTTTCCAGTGCAGATATTGGCCCACTCTGTCATGTCGGGTTTTATATTCAGTGGGTGCCAACATCGTGCAACCTGATACAAGATGATCAATCGTTTCTGGATATTTATCACAGAATCTGCATTTTGGGCTGACACAATATTTTAGTATATGTGCTTGATAATTCCTAGTTAGCAAGCATTGGTCCTGCGCAGCAAGGATAAAACCTTCAGTTTCCGCTTTCAACCCTGCACTGCGTAGCCACTGATAGGTACGGGTTTTGTCTACATCAGCTTGTTTGATACGGGCAGAGTATTGGCCATGAAGCGCTTTATCTTGCCATCGCTTCTGTATCTGGTCGGTTGCATTCGTCTTTGCTGTCTTTTTCAAGTATTTTGCAGTTTCAGCCGGTGTATTGTGCTGTAGTTGCATCTCTACGCTCATTTGAAGCTCCAGTTTGAATTTGTTGGCTTCTTTCATTACGGAGTAAAGACGCTTACTACTTTCATGTTCCTTGACGCATACCATCATCCAGTCTTCTGTAGTTTCCAAGTATTTTTGGAGGCCAATTGTTGTAGTTTTGTAGGACAGTTCTAGTTGAACTAATCCTCTGCCTCCTTCGGATCTGGGCACATACAGACGATCAACATCAGCTTTGGGATGATGCATGCGATAGCAAGTGAGAAGCTTTCTCGTTTTGGCGTCCATTCGCTTAATTTCAGCTATGGTCCAGTTAAGGACATTAAAGCTGTAATGCACCACTGGGACAGCCAATGTGTTTATAGCTGATATTCTATTTTTTGAGTTTAGTTCAGTATTTAGTATCAGACGTACACGCCTTTAGTACTCTTTTCTTATTTTTTCTTTCATTTGGGGGTGTTGTATGCCATCTCCTTCGCTAATTCCTAGGTACTTATAAGCTTCTTCATGCTCCAATTCCCTAATCTTTGTGACAAAATCTAAATCTATTGAGGGTGTTTCTGTAATTCTACCTTTCTTCTTCTTCTTCTTCTTCTTCTTCTTCTTCTTCTTCTTATTATTATTATTATTATTATTATTATTATTATTATTATTATCATTTATACGATTGTGTACTGTATAAATGGCGTTTAGTAATTCAGTAATAATCTCGTAGGGAAACTGGACAAGGAAAATTAAAGGATTTCGTTCAGCATTCCTTGAAGGCCACAAAATACGACTGACACTGGAAAGGCGCGACAAGACACTTGTCATAAAGATAAGATAGTCGTAGAATCTTTCGTGAACGAATGACTGTATCCTTGTAAAAACGTCACATCGTCTCAAAATACAATTAAGAAGAAGGCGTGATGGTACAGCGATCGAAGCGTCGTGAGGAAGACGATACACTCACGCGTTCACAATGGAAGGGCATGTCCGGCTATTTGAAATTTATATTTTTTTTCTAACTGACCCACTGTTATTTCAGACACCAACTTTATTTTATTTTCTACTTTTGTTCCCAAATTTTTCTATTCATTTCAACCTGTCAGTTTATTGCAAACACGTTTTCCTCCGGGTTTTTTTTTTTTTGTTTCAAAAACATAAATTTTAACAAATTTTCCAACCTACGCTTTTATTCCAATCTACACTTCTATTCTGGACTTGAGATTAGACGATGAAACTAGTCTGAAAGGCTAACTGTATAAGATAACAATACTTGATCTCAAAAATAAAAAAAATGAAGCCTTCTGATAAAATCAACGTAGGAATATAGTCCGATAAAATGGCTTACGACCACATCAGGTTGGAACACAGATTCCCGTGCGACCACCGAAGTTAAGCAACGTGAAACCTGGTCAGTACCTAGATGTATAACTGCTTGGGAATACCAGGTGCTGTAAGTTTGGATGTGCGGGTGGTGCAATGGATAATGGCACGGAATTGTTAATCGGATTACCGAGTTCCAATTCTCGTTGGAGTCGTTATAATCGCTTACTCGCAAATACCCTTGAGAAGTGTATGAATCCATCTCTTCTTTCCCAGCTATGGGTTAATTAATAAGATTTGCATCACTAAGCCATTATTATCTCTAAAAAACATCTTGCTATCTAAATATATTTTCTGTCTTTAAATAACATGCAAAGCGTTGATAAAGCGTAGAAAACGAATCAATCAATCATAGTCTGAAATAATCATTGAATACTCTAACAAAGCTTCATCTCAGAAGTTTTAACATAAATTAGTTCAGATCGTACACGGACACGGATAGACTTTTCAAGAAAAAAATGATATATAGTAACGAATTTATATTTTTATTATTAGTGAAAAATAAATACGATTTGGGGGTATTTTCCTCGTATAAGGTGTGTCTGTTAACAATGGATATTTTTGTTCAATTGTAATTCAAATAGAACAACCTTCTTAAATGTTTCACAGGTTAGCATAAAACAATAAATCATACTAAATTCTCCTTTTTTTTTTGCACCATTTTATTATTCGCTCTGAGATGGAAAAGCACTGCAGCTGGTCTTTTTACTCTTAATAACCTTGCAATAGGAACGCTTTCTTTTCCGACTCATTTTAAAGCAAGTTGAGAGTAAAAACTCTATCTCACAAAGACTGGAACGAATTCCAGTCGATGAATAAACAAATAGAGAAAAATAGTTCATTTGTGCGAGAGCCAAAAAAAAAAAAAAAAAAAAAAAGTAGTGAATGAATGTAAATATTATATTACGTAAAAAAAAAAGAAAGATTGAGTATGTCTCTTGACAAACTTGACGGAGGATCAAATGCAAGTCTATAAACGCGCATGCGTGTATAAACAAAACTAATTCTGTTTATAAATTAAATGTATTTGTTTTTTTTATTCTCCTTTTAGACCACCCGTTATTCTAAAAACGTTGAAAGCCCGTTTCACCACTTGACTTTCTTTTACTCGCATATAAGTTGTTTATATAATACGAAGAAGTTCTTAACTGCCAGGTTGTTGATACGGGTGTTATCAGTAAGCGATTAGAGGTACTTATTTCTACGATGAAACAAGTAATACTAGCATCAACGAAATATTAAAACAGCAACGATAATGTAAGAATATAGAAAAGGTACTATTTATAAATTTGATCTAAAAAATAAAACAATAAATGCTTTCATTTTTACAAATCTAAGCATACATATACATCACATAAGATTATTTAATCGTATGTGTCGTCTGCCTCCAGGCACGATGTGAACATGGCTGTCAACTTCCTGTTTCTTTTAGTCCTAAGCAAATTTGGAGTCTTTATCAACCCTCTTTGACCCCGCGCTGCCATTCATGTACACACACTTGTTGTTGTTCTTCTTCTTTTATGTGCAGTGTCCCTTCATGACATATGCGATCATGGTCCACTAGATCTTCCTGTCCTTTGCAGCTCTTAATAAGTTTTGTCGTTTTCTTATTTCTCACAAGCCCAGTTCTGTATCCATTTTCTCAAGCCAATCAAGTATGTTACGCGCTGCTTTCCTCTGTTTTTCTTTCCCGCAGTCTTCCCCGTGAGTATCAGATTTTCCATACCGTCCGTCCTCATTACGTGCTCCGGAAACTTCAACTGCCACTTGAAGTATGTTATTAGCCGTTTTCCACTTCTCTTCTTGTATGCCCTGTGATTTTTATATTCTCCAAGTCCTATTTCCTTATGTTCCTTCAAGAGCTCTCTTTCTGATTCTAAGTTTTCTTTGTAGGAATAAGATAGAATTTTCTTTTTTCTTTTTCTTCTTGCAGTTTTATAAGCTGATATTCACATCATCCATTTATCATATAAATATATCCCGAATTATTTTTTACTAACATCAATCGATTAATACCAATCTTACCGTGAAAACATTGATGAAGGCCGGGGGTGGGTACAACGGCTAAAACGTGATAAAAACAATAAAGATGGGGGCAATAATCCGCGTATAAATAATGTAAATAAAACATTGCATTGTATAATCAAATCTAATACACTGTACGCATCTTTACTTTTGAAACAATAGAAAACCAGTAAGATCCTATAAGACATTTTATATTCGACAAAGGTGTGCGGACAAAGCCAATGAATTACCGTATTTGACAGCATTTAAGGAGCACTTTTTTTTTACTAAAAATATCTTTTAAAATTCCCCTGCGTCTTATATGCCACATGTAGGTTTAAAATTCGCGCTAGTCGGCCGAAATTAGCTACCTGGCAACTCCTATTAGCTTAGAATTAAATATGAAGGAGAAATGGAACACATAGATGGTAATGCCTGATTACGACCTTACACTTTACAGAAAGAATAAAAAGACCCGCCATTGCACAAGTCTGCGAATTGGTGAAGCAAGATTGGGATAATATTAAACAGAAATTGTGAAATCTTTTAAAAAGTGTGACATTTGCAATTTTCTTAATGGAACAGAAGATGAATTATTTAACGATGATAATATAGTAGTAATGTAAATGAGTTTTGATAACGAAGACGACGAATTTTATGGATATGAAGATGAATAAAATTTTAATGGTAGATGTACTGTTTTATTTTTGCTCAATTATAATAATTGATTGATTTTTATTTTGTTTTCTTACCTTTGGATATAATAAAGTTTTTATAGGCTCATGTTCTTTCTTACCTTTTATTTGTCATTTAATCGTAGTCATGGCATGTTTAACCAAAATGATACCACATAAATATAGCCTAAACTTACCATTTACTAATAGTTTTACACATTTTACTAATTCCTAATTTTTTCTTGATTTTCCCTGCTGAAATTGGGGTGCGTCTTATACACCTCTGCGTCTTATATGCCGTCAAATACGGTAACTTCCAGGTTAAATCAACAGAAACACTTTCTTTTGTTTACTAGATGATTTCCTATGCCTTTTCCTGACCTAGTATCATATGATTTATATTGCCACCTCTCGATGTAGTTAAAAATGGGAGGCAGACACTCCTCTGATGACGGCGCACTGATAGCATTTACAAGATAGCTCTCAGCAAGTGCGTTGAAGCAAAGTAGAATTTTATAAATATGGATGGATGCTATGTGAAAGGCGTTATAATCAATAAACAACTTTTCTTATCTCACCATCGATTGAAAATGCACCATGTCTCATCATTTTTCGCAAAGCCTCTCTTATAGTATTTCAAATAAAGAAATATAGTTTTTTATATACCCTACAATTTTCCAGACCCTTTCTTCACATCTGTTTCATAGGATAATTTTATCGAAAATTCAATATTTTTTTATGCCAGAAAAGAAAGAAAGAAAAGAAAATGTCCGTTTTCATGATTTGTCGTAAACTGCTATTTTACTGGTGGTGTGTGCAAATGGGATTCCTAAAACGATGTTTAAAATAAAATTCTACGATGCACCGCATGTATTAAATGGTTGGAACAAGATAATGAGAGATTTCTATAATAATATATTCCTGATATCTTTTCGTATGCTGACTTCTCTACAATCTACGGCATGAAAAATCATTTTATCTCTCGCAAAAATGTAATGTGTCAAAGAACTAGAGACAATTGTGAAGTAAATGATTGCCGTATGACGCATATGTAAAATAATAGGTAAAAAGGTAGTGTAGCTGTGTTAAGTACAGAACGCAGACAAGATTTCACAGCTTTTGTCCACGGAAGGAATGTAAAAATAAAAAAAAAATATGGAATTAAATCTCTTTGGTGGCAGTTACTGTAGGGTGTCTTTTTAGACATTTCTAACAAAAGGATAGTAGTAATATAAAAATTATTGACGGAAACAACACCACATGTGCGTCGTGAGCAGTGAACGTGTTAAACTCTAACAGAAAGATGTTTCTAAAACTCTAAAATATATTTTAAAAAATTCATAGCTAAGTTAACAAACTGGGCTTTAACTACAGCTAATTTTAGGGTTTACGGTAAAATCCCGTGGAAAGTACTGGTATTCATTTAAACACGCAAGTTAAGCAGCTATGAGCTTGCTCAGTTCTTAAATGGGGAAAATTTGGTAACAGCCGCTATCGTAAGCGATATATATATATATATTTTTTTTTTATTGTTCCCAAAATTTATTTTTTTCTCTGTGCCACATTTTCGGAATGAAAATTTTCTCGCGCCTCGGCAAATTTTATGTGATAAAAATTACATTGAAAGAATCGACAGAGGGTTAAAGGAAGATAACTGCGGATTAGAAATCAGAACATTATCATTGATAACTCTCTCCTCCAATGTGCGGCCCCTAGTTATTATATTCTTAATATTTTATATCATGCAAATATATCACAGTGATAAAATCGGTCAAAAATTAATTATGACTATTTATACTGGGACTCATATATGCAATTACAGCTAATCGATAATAAAATTGAAAATGTTGAAATCATATTTATTTTACGCATATGAATTTTTTGAAACTTTTTAAAAATCTTCGATTGTCTTTAAATCATTCCACCTCCTTCGCTATTCTCTTCCACCTTACCGATAAGGAGAGCCGTTCCGTTTGGGGACCATTGTTGTAAGCAAAAGGGAAGTATACCTTAACAAAAAAAAAACACCTTTAGAATATCGTTAGATGATTAAAAATTATTGTGCACTAGCAGCATGGTCCGGCGTTGCCCGTGCAAAAATTCAAAAATCGTACGACTCATACAGCAATCGCTATCAGTTGACTTAAAATATTTTTGCTCTTCCTTGCCTTTAAAGGAGTTCCCTTTGCCATTCTGATGTTGCTACATGCCTTACTTCTTGCTTATCTCACACTGCGAATTTTTTCTAAGCTCTATATTAAACATTAAATCTGTTACGAAAAAAAAACTAAACAAAATGAACACAAAACGATCAGCTTTAAAAAATGACCCGTAAGTGGAAAAACCGAATGAAAAAAGAATGTTAACAACAAATACTTTTTCACACCAAACCCAGTTCTGCGGAATCAGAATTAACGTTGAGTTTAAGCAAGCGAATGAGCCAATTGGAGTAAAGTGCCCTGCAGATTTAAATTTTTACCACTTGTGACGAATGCAGCTATCGATTATTTTTGCATGGTAGCATGCTAGTTAACATTCGTGTCAGTCAGCTGTTGGCTCTCACGCTGGCCAATAGAATCTTCCTGCCTATTCGTAGCAGCCAGCTATAGGCTCTCACTCTGGCCAGTAGTACATGGCCGCAAACTACATGAAAACTGCCGTAGAAGTATGAAAAATCGATTATTTCCATTATCGATGGGAGTTGGGAAATGCAAAATCAGTCTTGGCCTTCCAGCTAACTTGGAGCATGTGCATGTAAATTTTGGTGCAAATCCACCGAAAATTGCGGCCGTGCATTCGTTACACACACACACACACACACACACACACACACACACACACACACACACACACACACACACACACACACATATCCTGCCTTTTATAGATAGAGATACAACAACAGACGGTTGCTTCGGATCCTACATATCCGTTTAGTGGAGGAATGTCACAATTGACAGGAAAGCGAATATTCATCTTTTCTTTACCGTGGATGTTCCGGAGGTGACGTACCTCGGGCCACATCCAAATCATTTGACTCTATGAACAGCACGCTTAATTTCATGTAGAAAATAACAGTTCTTAAAATTTGTTTTGTCTTGTTTCGTTCTCACTTGTACAATCAAAACACTCACGCGTTCGTAACCACAAACATAATCAATGATTAAGTGTAATGTTTATTGAATGTTTAAACTTGCGTCGAAGGCAACGTTTTCATCATTTTAAACCTTTTTCGAGGAAGATCAAATGTGTGAATATCTTTTGCTTTTGAAACAGAAAACGTTCATAATAATATTATTTTATTTGAAGAAGAAATATATATAGTTATTTTTGGTATTTATTTTTTGTATTTTCAAGAGAATAAATTAGTAACGAATCCCACGAAGTGCCGTGTGCTAATCACTCTTTCTGATGAGATCTCGACGCCAGTCTAGTACTGCGCTTAAATTCATAAAGTCTAGGTACCATAGTGAACAGCGGAATTTATTCCGCTTATATACAGAAGTGTGTCACAAGGCCAAAAATGGTGCATGGGGAAAAACGACGGTTTTCTACTGTCTTAACTTTAAATTTAACTAGCCACAAACACTGACCCAAGTATGCAACAATGTTCCTTACACCAAAACAAACCATTCTTACTTCAACCACCATAATACATCGGAATCTCCATGAAGAGCTAAGTAGTCCCCATATGTATAATTCATTGTCTGCAGAGGGGGAATAAAACAACAAATTAGACTCTATCTCCAATGTGTATATATAATATGAAAACAAAACTATTTACAAGAAAACAAACAAAATAATGTTAGTAATAAAAACACGCACAATTAGCGTACCATAGCGAAGAGCTCACCTGAAAAATTACCATGAAACAATTTATAGAAAAGACACAGAGTTACAACCTTACGGTGGTGGGCAAGTGACAAAAGCCGAGCAGCCAGATCCGGGTCAATAATATTGCTGCTGCTTCTTTGGATGTTATCAAGGATCTGTAGATACATAACCTGATTTACTAAACCTCTAACTTGATTGAATTTGGGCCTTGTATTGGGTCAACATTTGGACAAAAATATTTATGTATGTTTAAAATATTACCCGAAAGACTAATTACGGAAACATTGTGCAAAGTAAAAATGGACACATGCTGACTTTCACCTTACAGAAGAATTTGTTATAGCCCACACTTCTTATTGTGTATGCGTTGTGTAAAAGAAATAATAATTTATTTCAGATTAGCAAGATTGGCCCAAGGCGATTCCAAGTGGTAACTGCCAAGCCACAACGAGTGAAACGGCAACGTTAACTTTCTTAACGCAACAACTGTTCCACTCCGTTGCAGCATCTTATCATTCATTACAGACTTTATTTAAAATAATTTATTTCAGATAACGAAACGATATTGAACGAAATACCGATAATTTGTTTTACCGAGAATCCTTTCAGCCTTCGGGCATAATCAAAAGTTTCCTTCTTCAATTTTAAAATCATTTAAATCATATTAATTTCCCATTCCATTTATTGATTGCAATGTTGTGTAACGCACTGCAGCTCCTCAGTATTGCAGGATATTTTATTCTTTAGCTTAGCACGGAATCAGTACAAATAGCATTATAAGTCTTTTCTCTTAATAGCATAATAACATAATTATACGTTCCTCGCCGTGGAATAGTGGTTGGTAAACTGGGTGCTATATACCAGAGACTATGCCCTCTGCGCAAACATACAATGACGGACGTGAAGAGAAGGGCACTAATCATTTAAGCATCCCATTATCACATATCAAAAGAATCTACTAATACTAGACAACACTCCTGCTTTCCCTCCTGCGACCTATGTACTGATGATGAGAGAGTTTATACTGATGACATAGGTATTCATAGATGGGATAAGAATGATTTTGACAAAAGAAGTACACGGTTGAATGTTTTTAGAAGCTGATGTTTTTCATGCAAGCGGACTTTGTAATTGTAACGCTCAATAACAAGAAATGGCGAAATGAATACAATTAAATATTCACCTGTCCTTACCCCGAGTTTCCAGATTTAAATCGACTCGCCAGGAAAACTTTATTTTAAAATCAATATCATCTAATAAGTGTTTCAAGAAATAGCATTAAAGATAAACCTTTCCAAAACAGAAACTATGATCTCGAATTGGAATGAAAGCAGTGATCGTACCTAACTTGAATCTATCATAAAAATTCAGTATGAGGATAGAGTAAACCCCAAAGGCTTTAAGTACTTGGTTATATGGATCATTTGTAACAAATAGAGCATAGGCGATAAGAAAATTGAACATAGAATAGGCTGCGCCAGAGGTAGTTTCTCGCAACACCGTAAATTGACGCAAAATCAAAAAAATAACCTGAACACACGTGTCTTTGCTCAAACAGCCCTGTCAGGTCCTCAGAGCCTTGTCAGATGGAGACTTTCATACGGACGTCATGCATGGTGTCAAACTAGTTCAGAAATATCTAAACTTTCAGCTGTATACAACCGGTTAAAATGTCTTTGACTGAGTGAAGCCTATGGTTCTTTGCGAAGACCGTACTTCTTCGAGACTTGTGAACTGAAGCTACAACGAGAGGCAACAACTAAAATGTCACACGAAGAGAAACTAATGATATAATGAGGATAACATTCCAACTATTTCAAATAAAAGGTTAGGAAGTAAACCCTAATCAATACTGGAAAGAGTGAAAAGAGCTATTGAACTTAAGATACCTATTTTCCTGAAAAATTCCTGGGTCATTGAAAGCTGATTGTTTTCTTATAAAGAAAAGCTAATATTGCCATTACCATTGTGGCGTACAGAGACAAGCTTTGTAAATACCATCCCAATATGAAGGTAGCAAGTTAACCTCTCAAATTAATACCACTGTGGTGAATTCGATTCTCACTGGGTGCTCTATACTAATCGATTCCTCCTGGATATGCCGATTGATGACATCTGGCTACAAGGTCTCTGACCGGAGGTTTTGAGGAGCGTAGAACCACCTTATAATTGTTATTGTTCTAAGGGCCACCATAACCGAGGGTAGTAGCACATTTTAGGGTCCCAGCTAGGAATAAATAGTGAACCCCTAAACTAGAATAAATTTAGAATAAGAAAATATAATAATACATTAGGAGAAAACTTACCAGCAATATATTTTCAAAGTAATAAAAAATATTACCAGCAATACATTTTTTTTTTAAAAGTTACCAAAGTGAACAAGAAAATAAAATTTCGACATTAAATGATCCATAATGAGTTTATATGCCATTAAACAAACAAACCTCACATAATTACAAGATTAAGGGCACAGGAACACTGAGATCTTGTTTGATTAGCTATCATAAAAATGTGACTAATGGCAATAAAGTCTACTGTTAGTAAAAGTCAACGAAATCTGAAGATGCTTTGGAGTAGCACAAGATGCCTTCGAAAAAATAAGCAAAGTATTAAGAAACACGGAAATTTCATTGGAAACAAAGGAAAGACTACTTAACTATTATGTAATATCAGTCCTCCTATATGGCAATGAATGGTGGATAATCTCCTAACAGATTAAG
This sequence comes from Acanthosepion lycidas, assembly GCA_963932145.1. Lineage (NCBI taxonomy): Eukaryota > Metazoa > Mollusca > Cephalopoda > Sepiida > Sepiidae > Acanthosepion > Acanthosepion lycidas. The sequence continues at coordinate 95,014,495 of OZ010577.1, read as the reverse complement.
ATTAAGGATGCTGAGAACACCATGAACAGTACAGGTGAGCAACGGCAACAAATTAAGGAAAATAGAAACTTATAGTTAGAATCAGAAAGAGACTGTTGAAATTCATATGGTACATGACGAGGCAAGAGGTAAATTTGACTCTCGCAAGATACATTGGAGGCCAGAGGGAATTTGAAAGATAACAATAAGTCAACAAATTACTAAGAGTTAAAAAGGACAGGAAGAAAACAGCCAAGTAAATGTGAGCCATAAAAATATACAGCAGAACCTCGGGGCAATTAATGACCTCAGTGTAATGATATCTATGAAGAATTCAGTTATGATGATACTATGCAATTTTTCATGCTCTGTCCCCTCGGTACGTAAGCGATTATGACTATCCATAGATTCCTCTACTTTAATGTCTTGAATTCTTGGGAAATGTACTAGTGTGCTTTGCCTTTGCTATTCTCACTTTTCCTTCTCTTAGATTGGTTGCCAACCGATCTTAAAAGACATAGTCTACCCTGATGTTTAAGCCATAGATGAGAATGAAGAAGAAAAAACATGCCTTTTCCCATCCGTATGTATGCAACAGACTTGGCTCACCGTACATTACCAATGTAATAGTCAATTGACTTGGACATTTCAACGTAGTGTAATGGTTAGTAAGTTTGTCTCGCTAGACCAATTACGACTGAATAGTGAATTCGATCCTCACTCGGTGCTCCACAATTTCGGCCTTCTGTCAAATCAAAGTTACGCTTAGAAAATCATTTGGGAATTTTGCCGTAATGGTTAGCAAGATTATCTCGCTAGATCAATTACGACTGAATTGTGAGTCTGATCCTCACTGGGTGCCCCATGTTTTTTGATTTGTGCTGAAAGGGTTCAGTTTGAAATTCCAATCCGTCTATATTTCTGAGATGAGGTATTGTAATTATTTACACTGTTCAGACTGTTGCCTTTATCTTTATTCCCGTATTCATATTATTAGCTTGGGAGGAAAAGGTGGATTCACATCTTCCTCAAGGGTATTTGCGCATGAGTTAATATAAAGAACACAGCGGGCATTGGAACTCTCCTATTAACAATTGCGAGTCTTTGTCTATTACACTACCCGCGTATCCATTCCTTACAGCCCCTGATATTCGCAAGAGATTCACCCATCTGGATACTGACGAGGCTCAATGAACGTATGGGAAACTGTGTTTCGACATGATGTGGTCATAAGCCCACGTATCGCTGTCATTACTATTAATTTGGTGCAAAAAATATTGACGTAATGATGTCGTTTTTTTTACCTATTTTCTAACGTCAAAAAACGACATTATTACGTCATTATTTTTGCACCAACCTAATATTATTTCCAAGACTCTTATATTGATTCCTGGTAAAAATCAGTCTTTGCAATGGATGTCGTTTCAGCAGTTGTGCTCACGGCAATGACTGAAATTTCGAACTGATCAATTTATTTTGTCCACCGTGCCATGCCTCATCCAAGTTTTGTTTATTCACTACTGCCGTGGCCGGGTATTGAACTCACAACTCTTTGGGTGAAGTCATTGGATCTAACCAACGCTTTTATCCGCTAGACCATCAGTGGGCGTGATGCAGTCCTAAACCCACATATCATTATCCTTACTATTATTACCAAGACTATGACATTGTTTCCTGGTACAATTCAGACCTTGCAATTGATGTCGTTATACTGCACTTAACAGCAGTGAATTCACTGTTCCTTCGTGTTCTACTCCCTTGGAACCTTGTTCAATGTGAACATCATATCAATGATCTATAAATACTTTTCTTCTATGTGTAGTCTCTCTTCAGGACTTTGGAAATTTTAGCTCTCAACAGTTTCCTATACTTTAGAGTAGCGTCCAAAATTAAAACTACGATCTCTCAAAAATATATATATCCAATATTTCTGAAATTTTTACTAAATGTAGACAAATGGCATTTCACTTGGGCTTTAAATCTGTAAGTTATTTTCCTTTTGCATCTTGACATTAGCTCTTAGAAACTTGTCAACTTTTCATCGGTTCGCCATGTTGGAAAACGATGCAGTGATGATAAACAATCTTTATCTTAACGTCGATTATCAAAAATTCGGATTATGTGCGTTATTCTCACAAATTCGCCGATTTGTTCCTTAATATTGGACACTTGATATTTGAGTAAAGAATTAAATGAATCATAAGACTCTCTGTATCGTTCCAAATAACCTATAGATTTAAAGCCAAACTGAACTACCATTCCCCTAAATTTAGTTAAAACTTCAGAAAAATTGGATTTATATTCTTTGAGATATCGAATTTTTAATTTGTTTTTCCTTAATTTTGGACGCTACTTTATAGCGCTTAATACATTTGTTTACGTTATTTCTTCTAAACCCTGTTCTGTCATCAATTTACTCAAAGTCACAAAGTAGGTTATAAATTGTTATTCTCTGTCTCCTTTCCCTTCAATATGTCCTGTTGGTATCATATTTTACAAGCCGCCTTTCTTCAATATGTGCCCTAGGATATTCAAGTGGCACTTTCTGATCTTAAAGATAAGGATCTTTTTCTTTCCATTTTATGCAAAAGTTCGTCGTTACTCGCATACTCGATCCATGTTATTCTCAGTATCCTCCTGTAGAACCAGATTTCCGTTGATTCAAATTTTTCATCTTCGAGGAGATTGATCAACATTCACTGAGATATTGGAGAACTGATATTATGTAACAGTTCAGTACACTTTTTTTTTCTTTTTTGGTTCTGTGGAAATTTTCTTCTTTCTTAACACTTCCTTTGTTTTTTAGGAGGTACCTTTCGCTATTATAATGCATATTCAATTTTAAGAGGTACCCTTCGCTATTATAATGCATATTCAATTTTAGGAGGTACCTTTCGCTATTATAATGCATATTCAATTTTAAGAGGTACCCTTCGCTATTATAAGGCATATTCAATTTTAGGAGGTACCTTTCGCTATTATAATGCATATTCAATTTTAAGAGGTACCCTTCGCTATTATAAGGCATATTCAATTTTAGGAGGTACCTTTCGCTATTATAATGCATATTCAATTTTAGGAGGTACCTTTCGCTATTATAATGCATATTCAATTTTAGGAGGTACCTTTCGCTATTATAATGCATATTCAATTTTAGGAGGTACCTTTCGCTATTATAATGCATATTCAATTTTAGGAGGTACCTTTCGCTATTATAATGCATATTCAATTTTAGGAGGTACCTTTCCCTATTATAATGCATATTCAATTTTAGGAGGTACCTTTCGCTATTATAATGCATATTCAATTTTAGGAGGTACCTTTCGCTATTAAAATGCATATTTAAATTTCATTGTTTCACTTTCCGTCCTCCGTTAAAACACTTTCCAGTCATTTAAATTATACTTGTTTGAATTTGGCATCTCCAATTTGTAATTTGTCTATTGGGCAGTTCCTTTTGATAACAACCAAGCATCCTTTCTTCGTGTAATTGATTTTAGTCTTTTCTTCTCGCTTATTGAATAAGTCCGGTTGAGAAGACGCATGCTTGCCTTACGCCCCTTTCTATTTTTGTATATTTACTGAATTAATTTTCTATCTGTATGCAGGCGGTTTGCTGTCAGTATAGGATCTATATTATTGTAATATCCTTCCCAAATATGTTAAGGTTATCAGTGATGTCCAAGAACGAGAAAGGGGACCAGTTCTTAAATTTATGGACAAAAATATTGAGGGTTAAAAGAAGAAACAAATAGTTTTGAAAAAAGAATCCCATCACTGACTATGCCCCGGACACATTAAATAACTACGAGTTTGTTATAGAGTAATCGTTGGCAAGTGTCCTTTGATCATTCATGAGTGCAGTAAATTTGATATATACAGTCAGTCAGTTATGTGCCATGCGTGATACACGCTTAGGCGACCATCTATCTTTCGATACATGACTGACGAGACAGATTTTTTTCCCGCAGTAGGGTGCAATTTCTTACTGCGGTAGACCAGCTGCTATTCAAGGCTATAGAACCCGTTCTGTCTTGCTATTTACATATAGCTAGGGGTGGGGAGAAGAAGAGGATCTATGCCTTTCCCAAGGGTATTAGCACGTCAGTCAGTTATGTGCCACGCGTGATACACGCTTAGGCGATCATCTATCTTTCAATACATGACTGACGAGACAGATTTTTACCCACAGTAGGTTGCCATTGCTTACTGCTATTCAAGGCTATAGAACCCGATCTGTCTTGCTATTTATACATAGCTAGGGGTGGGGAGAAGAAGAGGATCTATACCTTTCCCAAGGGTATTAGCACGTCAGTCAGTTATATGCTATGCGTGATACATGCTTAGGCGATCATGTATCTTTCGATACATGACTGACGAGACAGATTTTTCCAGCAGTACGTTGTCATTTCCTTCTGCGGTAGACCAGTTACCATCCAAGGCTATAGAACCCGGTTTTTTCCTGCTATTTACTCATAGCTGGTGGGTTGAGAAGAAGATGATCCATATCTTTCCCAAGGTTATTAGCACATTGATACATACACTGTATCTAATACACGAATCCTTTAATAACGCGACTAAAACCTTCCCGGATACTTTACAATGTCAAAAATATACATAACAAAACTTGTAGGTAATTTAAGTCAAAATTAGCCTAAAAACATACTTGATTTTACACTTAATTCTTTCATACATTTTCTGTAGTATATCCAAGTGTATGTGTCTTGGTTCTAATAGCAAGTAGGAAGAAAACAAATACTGACTAATTATAAAAATGATTTACAATGTATAAATACCTTTGCGAAATATGAAGATAATATCAAAAGGAAATTGCGAAATGAATGTCTACATGCTCAATACATTAAGCTATTCGGAAGATAATGTCCGAATTTAGAATCAACGATTATTCTTGAACTAATGTAATTAAACAGTGTTTAAATCATTCAGAATAAGAACACTGGGCATTTATACATTTGTGCCATTGAAGTTCAAGGTTAGGTATGCCTTTACGATAAAACTCTAAATCCTGGAATATAGTTTCTGCATTTTATTTGCAACGTAATATCTTTTGGCTCAAAAGTTATTAACATATTTGGCAAGGTGGTAGTGAGCAGAAGATCAGGGTAATATGCTGAATGTGTCAAAGTTTCGTATGACACGTCCGTGAGCATGTGCAGTATCATACTTGTAACATGTGTCCCTGCCTTCTCGTGAAGCAGAATTGGGCTATTAAATCAGTTCCGGTCGCATTTTGTTTAACTGGACGTACCTTTCATCCAATTGCTGACAGTAAACTTTGGCAGTGATATTTTGGTTAAATTCCAGAAAGCTGTAATGGATAATGCCAATGCTGAACCACCAGACAGTGACCATAATCATCTGCAGGTGCAATTTCGCTTTTGGAAAATGTTTGAGCTTTTCGTCATTGTCGGGCTATTCAATCTATGACGTCTACTCTGGCCGCTCCGTATTCAAGTTCGATCGCCTCAACTGATCGTAGAGTTGTTCGCTTCGGCCCAAGTCTTGTCTCGCCCCAGTTGATCGCAAAACTGGCTTGGTCCGAATTAGTTTGGTTCAGTCAGAGTAGAGTAATATGCAAGAAGAAAAAATAAATTATATAAAAGTAAAAGAAATATTTATATGTAATTCCTTCATACAAGTTTGATGGTACAGTTGTTGATAGCTCAAACAGGTCTTTACTCTTGATGCAATAACTATCAACCCTCCCAATGATCGTGACATACTCTTGTTATCATAAAGGAACGAGAGTACTGGAACAAGGCTTTAAATCGGAAGATTTCTCTTCAGGGTGGCAAATCACATGAGATAAGACGAAGCGATGGTGCTCGTCTCTCTTTTCAGTATCGTCTCCGCAGTCTCTGTATGACGTGTCTCTGCTGTAGTCTGTTTTCATCTACTCGGGGTTCTTTTTTTCTGGAAACATGCGCAAGAGCTGTGTTGGGGCATTATGTGCTCTAAGAATGCCCACGTTCTCCAAAGAACCAATCAAGGCTCTCCCTACAATTGTCTAAATATGGGGGGTCCCCTCCTCCCTCCTTGGAATACTACCTGGGCCATTTCCCTTTGTTCACTTGATCAAACCCGTCTGCTTCTTGCTTTGTGTGAATGCATCTCACCATCACTGTTAGAGGGGCATGGAAAATCCTCTACTTTCCCTGAAATTCCACCTGAGCACTTTCCTCCTTGGTCACATGAGAAACCCGTTTCCCAAGGGCTAGGCATGGTCTAGCCCAGACGGCCAAGTTTTAATTATCGTACAAAATTCTTTCTTATCGTGTTTTTGTGTGTGGTTGTTTTCGCATCTGGGATTTATCATTTTTTTTTATTTCAACGTTAACTTTATCTTTGGCCAACAAGAGACAAAGATTCCTTGATTTGGGAAGATTTTATCGCGTTTCGGCAGACGAAAAATTTAACATCATTCTTTACATATGTTCTTTTGGGAACCAGTATGCTTGTAAAAGTTAATCCTTATCAATTGACCGACCTCGCGGCCAGGGGTCCCTATTTCTCTCCGTCACTTAATGATCGTGAACATATTATCTGTTTCTTTCTGGGATGTCCTTGAACCTCTCAGTTCTAACCGAAACCAAATAGTCTCTTTGTTTTAACTCTCCGGCGGACGAAAACTTTAATTACCTTCTACTAGATTTTTTTTTGTCAATAATAATAATAATAAAACATTTCTTTCATTTTCCTTCATCTGGTCATCGGTATATCTTCAGTCTATCCAAATTTCGTTGTTTTTTTTTTCTATTTCCTATTTTTTCTCTCAATTAAAAACAAATATCCTTTTCATTCATTTTCCTCCGTCTGGTCATCGGTATATCTTCAGTCTATCGAAAATTAGTGTTTTGTAATTTGCTAACGCTTTTCTAATAGTGACACAAATCGATCGTTTACGATTGCCACAAAGGATCCATTTCTCATCACAAGTCACTACTTGATCAATAGATTGATTATTCTAATTTCTCAGATGTAGCATCGAACGCACTTCAAATCGTCGGAATATTTGACTTTCACTGAGTTAATGTGGAACCCACTTATCCAGTTTTCCTCCTTGTCAATTTTCTTGGGGTGGCCCGATGTTGTTGAAATGCTGGTACTTCGACGTTTCTCTGATACTGATGTGGATTTTTCCACTAGTATTTTGAGATATTCATCGTCAGTTGAAGATGAACTTCCTTTACTACCTTGATCTTCAAGTGTAGTATCCCACTGCGAAAATTCAGAAACCACCGTCATACTGTCCAAACGCAAGTGGATTCTTCCCTTCATGCACTGTTAATGTTGGAAACATTATCTCTAAGCAATGAACTCATGCAAAATAGTAAGCGCGTCTCTTTTATATTATGTTCAAGATAAGGCTTCTATAATGTTTTAAGTTAAAGTCAGAAAGAGACTGATATAAAATTAACAAAGACGACACTTTAAAAAAAAAAAAATTTTTAGGCGATTAGACTTAATTCACATTTAAAATCGGTTCACCGTATATCTTCTGGAAACTTGAAGAAAGTTCTACTGCATTTGTTGAAAGTGGGCTTCTTCTGTCCCCGACAGAAATTTTGTGATCAATGTTGAACAGTAGGGATAGGTAAGCATAGAATTATGGCTATTTTTGAAAAAGTGTCCTTAAGAAGCGGTAACCGTTTAACAAAACCACTCTTTAAGATATGTGTTCTCCTATTGCTTTGATGCAATATGTCTAGCTTCTATGTTCACACCGCTGCTGAAAACCCTCGAGAGACGGATATTTAAGACAAAAAATTAGGCTACAAAAGCCCGTGTGCGAATTTCTCTGGAAGTATTCTTGAGTACACGAAGGAAATATCAAACAACCAAGTTGTCGTTTACAAAATAGAACTATTTTCCGATAAAAATGAACTATTTATACAATTCACAATTTGCTTTTTGGCAATGTCTATGTAAACAGGAGAGGCTAAAGAACTGGAAACAAGACAAGTTGAAATCTTCAACTTTTATTTAGATTTTAAAATTGTCTGGTTTTGACTTCTTTTTGATTTCTATTTTGCATGAATATTGCCCCCCTCCCCCTCAAAAATTGTAAATACAAACAGTTAATTTTTAGCGCAAATATTTATTAATCGTTTACTTCCAGGTTGATGGTAATCCATTTTATCAGAATATTGAAAAAAGGAGAGACTATCATTGTATGTAGTTGTTTTTGACTATTTTCGTTGTTTTTTAGTACTGGTGTTTCTATCGTGCAATCATATGGCGTTTCTCAGGTCTCTGTTGTGTTCTAGAATTTTATGGTATCTTGTTCTGAGTGAGCATGCGGTCTCCATATCGTAAACTTTACTATGGAATTATAATAGATATGGAATTCTGCTCTTCAATTGTCACTTCTTGATTAATGTTTCCAACAAGCCATGCTTGGTCTACTGATTGTTTTCTTTTACGAGGAGAAATATCAAATTTTCATTCTCTAACACTGCTTTCGCATCCCTGTTGTTGCTATTATTATTAGTAATGTATCCGTTCCATCAGAAATGACGGAAATTGTTAGAAAATTTCAATAGTGAGATGCAATGAAACAAAATTCTTGAAGCAATATATTGAGATTCAATAAAGCGGGGATAAAGAATCCATAACTAAAATATAGGACCATTTTTAATTAATGCGTTTCCTTTATAGTTTTAGACGTCCAGTAGTATTAATGATTTATTAATTACTCCTGGTATTATATCAATCGCCTTTTACTCAAAATCATTTTATGTTAATAATTATATGTGTTTAATATAATACTGAAATAGAAATATCCCTCGGAAGAAAAAGATTAGCAACAGAACGACAAAGACATCGACGGCAAAACTTATTTCAAGACGTATTTCAAGGTATCTGAGTGCCTCACATGAAAGGCTTGAACAAATAAGATTACCAACTTAGTAACGTATGAGTAAAGGAAATGATTAATTAAACGTTTCAGTTTTCTCGGGAAGTAATTTTCTCTAAATGCAGATAAATATGTTCTTTGTATAGATTATTAAAACGACTAAGGGAAATAATCACTCATAAATTAAAAAATAAATTGTTTTACCCCACTTCCCCTTCAGATTGAGCAGGAAATATATAAATAAATACACACTGATTATTATATGGTTTTATTATCATTATTATTATTAGTAGTAGTAGTATTACTTCGATAACAACTGTCTTTGTCAATTTTTTGTGATATGTAAAAACGAGAGAGTTATTCCGATCCTATCTCAAATTATATTAGATAAATCAATGTTTTCACATTAATATTTATATTAACCAATCGCTGTTGACAAAATTTTATTAGAAATATGTACAATAAATTATGTGACAGCCGAGTGTACAGTTAGTTTAAAGGTTATCATCGCAAATTCCAGCTTAGTCGATTGCGCTCAGTTTAACACAGATACTAATGGAAAAAGGCATGAACCCTTGTTTTGTTTCCCTCTAGTTCTTGTTTAAATAGCAGAATTGACTGTATTTTTTAACCTTTGGTGGTGCACACTGTAAAAGAAGGAATACTTGGTAAATAAACAAAAAGAAAAAGAGAAAACCGTAGAGAGTCATGATCACATACATCCTAAATGGCATAAGAAATGAGGCGTTTTGTGGTTTGGTTATGAAACTAGGATTGTTTATCATATTGATAATAGAGATACCAATGTATAATTATCAATAATTGTTTTCTATTCTCATGTATATAAAGATTGCCATGAAATATATAAACCGAAAAGAGGAAAAGATTTTATTATGTTATTGTGAGACGTGAACGTAATGTCACAAATTGCAAACAGGCTGATGACAATCAAAGAAGGAACTGAAAAATTGTGCATGATAATAACAAAAAAATGGCCTCCCAAATAATACCAAATGAGAAAATTGAAAGGATAAATGACATGAAAGTTAGATTATCAAGCAAGAAATTATTTAATGCATCTGGTTTTGCGAATCTAACCAAACAAGCCGAATATTTATAACATGTGTTAAAGACACGAAAGCAATCAAACTAACACCTATTAAGAAAACATAACTAAAAATATGTAATTTGGGCGAAACAGTACATGAAAACTGATTTCACAAGAGTATATTTCAGTAATTACTTCAGGGCTAAATTAGATTGTCACTGAAAACTGATATATATGTTGGATCATACATAGAAAATGTCCGTCAGTATATCCTAAAAGAAAACAGTGCAACCGGCTTCGTTTTGTAGGTCGTAAAATTACAGGTTTCTTCGAAATTGATGGTGGAATTAAAACAAATCTTATAAACGTAGACATAGTAAAAGACATGTAAATGCGAAGAAAAATTCATTAACATAAAGCGCGTAAAGTGAAATAAGAAAATAAAATAAAAGGGCAAAGCTGTTCTCGTTCCTCAATGTTCAGAGCCTTAAGCCGAGGAATAAATCTGGTGTGTCCTGTGATTAAAATATAAACAGTGAAAATCGAAGCATTTTTTTTAAAATTTTCATTTTTCTATTTGAGCTCTGAAGTAATTCTCTTGTATTTATAACGCCCGTTAACGTTTTTATTCCCTTTGCTTGTTCCGCTTGACGCACTTAATAGTAATTATACACTTTTCCTATTTCTTCCTTTTCTTGCTCTTCCTTTCCTTGTCATATAGCTTCCAATATGTCGGTTTTTATAGCCTTATTAGAATTTTGTACACTCAGAAAGATATTAAAATAAATCCAGTAAATTAGTGCATGTTCTTGGACAAGACAGTTTTTGCGTTACTGGTTATAACCAAAAAGATTTAATCTAAAGAATTCATTTACGAAAGAGAGTGTAATAGTTGTTCCTCTTCCCATCAAACGTTTTCAAAGTCACCAAATTAATAGACTTTCATTCTTTTCAGATATCAACTCAATAGTAAATTTGAACGCCATCATTAAATGATCTATGTGTTAATCTATCGAAGGATTCAAGTAAGGATCTTTGGTAAGCACCAAAAACTGCTGCAACTTTACCAAATGCGAAGGAGTATCAAAATAAAAGAATGTATGTCTAATGAAGATTCTATAACGTTAAGCAGTCTGTAGTAACTTGTAAAATGACTAATTCAGGATTTATTGTGTCAATATTGTTTCCATATGTTTTAGATGCTACATATATACCTTTTTCAGTTTAGGAGATAACTGAAACTCTAATATCCCGAAAATGGTACGTGGAATTAGAAAAATCTACCCCCGTGGATGAAATAAAAGGTTCGATTAGAAATTCCAAAGTATATCATCTTTTGGATCGGTTTATAAATATAAAACATAATGCACTTAGTATACATAATAAAACCTCTGACACCAAAAACAATTTATTATCAGTTTGTTTTTTGTTTTTTTAAATGAGGATATATTATCGACTGAAACTCCTAACATAAATATGTGCATATTCAAATAAATATGATTTGTTAAAAATGACTGCCTTCGTTTAAATTTTTTCGCTGTATTTTTCTTGTGTTTTTAAAAGAAAATTCATCTTTGGCCTTAATGTATGTAGAAAATGTCCCAACGATTGTTCGTTCCGAGCACTTTCGGTTAATCTATTGTGCCATTTTCAAGGAGTTTGCTTGTTCTTGCAATTAGTGATGACCGCTAATAATAGCAGAGATAATAATGGCACAGTAAAAATGGCACAAATGAAAATAGGAATATTTTTAAAAATTAGATTTCATTCAAAATCAACTTTTTTTTGCAAATATTCCAATAAACTTATACTTTTCCTATTTTTCACTTGTGCTATTTTTTTTTATTATTTTTCCACTGATGCTATTTTTACCAGTGGTATTTTACCGTGCCATTATTACCGGTGCCATTATTACCTAAATTCACAATTTTTATATAGTTTGCTCAGTCATAGACATATTTGTCAGTACGAAACAAAGTTAGTAAATTAGGTTTTCTTTTTTCTATTAGCAAATCATGACATCTATGAAAAGAACTGCCGAACTGATACACAACTATTAAATAAATATGGAGTTTATTTTGACAATTCTCCTGAAGTCAATTGCTTTATACCAACTTTATCGTATAAAAACTGATTTGTATAATAAAATCATATTGAGTGTACACATGTTAGAAGATATTATGGAACAAAATTTAAGCTACATCTATGAATATCTTGAGTTATAATAGTAAAAAAAAAACAAAAAAACAACTATAGCTTATTATAATGTGGTCTAAATTGCAGCCATTTTTACTCATAATGAACAATATAAATTGTATTTTACAATCGAAAATATATGTTGGCCAAAGTGTAGTTATTCTATTATGAAATATATGTTCGCAACAGTCTAATTACCGTCGTAGGTATGACGATAAACTACATCCGCGTCCTGGGTAATACGATAAACTACGTCCAACAGCAAGGCCTCTGATCAAGAGGTCTTGAGGAGCGTGGAACTCCCTCTTAATTAGTGGTGTTCACAGGTTCACCTGATTCGGGGTGGTAGAACCTGTTAGAGACCAAGATATGGGTAAATTGTTAACCCTCAAACTGGGGTCAAAACACTATGAAAGTTTAAAAAATTGGTTTTAATAACGCATATACTTGGTAAAAAATTATTACCAGCATTATACATTTTTGAAAAATAATATATTACCAGCAGTAAAAATCTTGCCCGTATTAAATAACCCATTGAGGTTGTTATGCCGTAAAACAAAACAAACTAAACCAAACCAGTGTAATTATACTGTTTTCAAATTCATGCCAGTTTCCAGACCTTTATAACTAAACATTTTCTTCATATAACTTTATCATTATTTTCAGTATTTACACGCGGACTATTGTCCTCATCTTTATTGCTGTTATCACGTTTCGGCCGTTGCATTCTCCGTCCTTCATAAGCTTTACATCAATCTGGGTGACCTATATGCAAAATCTCGTTTAGGCCTTATTTTTAGTACTGTTTTCACTCAGTTCAGGTACACACTACCTTTCAATTACTGTGTCACCAAATTTACAAACTAATACTTTAACCCACTAGAATATTATCCTGTGCGACTTTATCATATTATTAAGATATCAAAATATTTTTCATAAACCTCTATGATTTTACAGCACCGTTCAACTAAGGTATATATAAATTTATAGTTATAATTTAAAAAAAAAAAGATTCTCCAAAACAAGTATAACTAATTAGCAAAAGCCTTTTGAGAAAAAACTTCTCGCCTGTGGAACTCCTCACCCCGATTTCTTGTTTTTCCGGTAGCTATAATCTCTAACTATTCAAATGTAATGTCAATCGACGTCTCCAGGTGCCCAGATCTTCCCCCTAACCTTCTCTTCATCCTTTCCTCTATCACTCCTCTTTGGTCTTGCTCCAACTCTCTGTAATCCCTTGTGTGCTAGTGGTTTCCCGCCTTGCTTGGGGGTGGAATGTTTTAAAAATACTATTAGGTTGGTGCAAAAATAATGACGTAATAATGTCGTTTTTTGACGTTAGAAAATACGTTAAAAAACGACATTATTACGTCATTATTTTTGCACCAACCTAATATATTAAACGTAATGTAAAGCAGATTTCATTAGGAAAAAGAATTAACTTATTATCATTTGCAAAGGTACTAGGATTTTACTAGTATAACGCTAAAAATGTGATGAACCCAATGAAGAAATGCTCTCTACGTTAATAAAACAAAATCTAATGAAACAAAATCTCTAATCATTACATGTCTAAGCATCTTATAAACATTTACAGATATTTGTTTAGTTTGACGCGAAGTTAGATCAATAAGATACTCAGAACGATTCCAGTTTTAATTCGTCGACTTCTCCTTAGAAGATTTCGGCATAGTAAACCTTTTGGAAACACTGAGAGATGAAGGGATCCGTGAATGAAAAACTGTGGTAATATGTATGCCAGAGATTTTGTGAATATGCCAAATGTAGAAGGACTTCGCATCTCTGATAGCTTGCTGCGAAGTGTGAATGTGTTTCCATACAACAAAATCACCAGAAGGTCTTTTTTTCTCTTCCATTGTATCCTTCAATAGGACCAAATTATTTTTTTTAAATCAGATTCCCTGGATTCCTGTAAAATGTAATAAATAGAAATCGCAAGATATATAAAAACAGAAAATAATTTTTCTTCTTAATGCATTCTATTTTGGTAAAATGAGTGAAGCCACCATGATTCTGAATATAATTTTTAAATTTTCGCAATAATTTTTAATTGGCAGTTAAAATCATACTCCATCAGGTTGAAGATAGTCATGGCATTACACAAATTCTGTATATTTTATAATGCATTAACTGCAACGTCCTTTTGGAAAATATAACAGTGATTTCTCATTTCATTTTCCACTGTTTAACATTTAGCGTTGTACTACTCATACACTGACAGCCTTATCAAAACTAAAGAGCCCACTCTCTCTGTCTTGTTATAGACAGAAGATATGAATTCATTTTTCCCTATTAACTTCAAGACAGCACAAAAGGCTCACCCACCATTTGAAATCGGCCCAGCGATTTCATTTTTCGAGCTGATAGTAATCACACCACCTGCACATTCTTTTTTTTTTACCCCAAACTGACATTTTTAAGACTGACGTGGTCGGGGAAGCATTCTCTCGAGCTGCTCTACAAAATAACTGTTCTGGAGAAGAAGCTGGCTGAGTGGAACTTATTGCTTGACAAAGGACTACGCAAAGCATGAGGATGATTTGACACCGTGTACACAGTATAATGAGTCTAAGCTGTGAAAGTCTGAACTGGCGGAACTATAGAATGCTGATCGTTTGAACATTGACCATGGTAATAGGATTAGAGTACTTACAGGTTATTTTTACTGTATGGAGCATGAAGATAGACAAGTGTTTCAACCCTGACTGATATTCTTTTCTGCAAGCTTATTCAGAATACATTTTCCTATCAGCTGATTTTTCTCTAAGGCTTGTAAACAACGTACCTGGCAAATTGATCGATTGTACAAGCCAGAATGATATTTCTAAGACTTCCGTAACAATGGCTACAAGATGGCGCTGAAACCTTATATGAGGAGTTTGAAATTTTCCTGGTGAGTGAAGTTATTTTTATCATTATTATTTAACCATCATAAAATTAAATTGTCGAGATAGCAAATGTTCGCTAAATATTTATTTTTCAAATTCAAACGATAATTATCAGCATCTCTATCTATTCAAATTTAACTCAAGCCATCATCTCATTAAAGACACGAGATCACTAGATTACGGTCAGAAATCACGCTGAAAACACCGACTTACGTACGATCACCGAAGTAGAATATAGCCCGGTTAGTACTTAGATGGGGGAAAACAGCGGCCACAATAAGTAACCTCCCACAATCCCAAATATGTTTCGGCTTTAACTACCCTACAAAGGGTTGATAAGCTGTAAAAACAATCTAGAGTCATTATCATTTTTAACAATACAAATGCTGCACACGTGTATTAGTAGAAATTGATGTTGAATTAAATTATCTAACAATACTATAATAGGGTTTTAATTTTTTACTTCCTGCCCTGTCGGCTGTGAAAATAGAATACGCCGATTGCACCTCTGCAGAGGGGTAAGGCCCCCTCTCACCAATGAGGCGTTCTGGGTATTACTATAAACTACATCCGACAGCAAGCCCCTCTGGTCATGGGGATTTAAGGAGCATGAAACCAGCCCTTAATTGCTGGTGTTCCTGGCTCCACCCTGACCACGGGTGGTAGCACCTATTAGGATCCCAAATGTGGTTAAAAAGTTACCCTCCTCCGCCCACAAAATGAGATCAAAACACTATGAAAGTGTATAAATGGGTTTTAGTACCAGCAATACATTTTTGGAAGAAAAAATTACCAGCAATAAGTTATTACCAGCTGTACATTTTTGATAAAGAAAAAAATTACCAGCAATACGTTATTACCAGCAGTACATTTTTCATAAAGAAAAAATTTACCAGCAAAACTTTTTTGAAAAAAAATATTTCCAGCAAAATAAAATCTTGTCGGTATTAATCCATTTAGGTTGATAGGTTGTAAAACAAAACACGCCAGACTAAACCAATCAAAACCTTTTTTACTCCTTTACAAAGTTACTACAACAGTGATTTCGATTAGATGTACCAGATTAAAGCAAGCTTAAAAAAATACATGTCACCATCTTTGGGAATAACGGTTAACAATATTGTCATAGTTCCTTACTCTAGCTGCGGGTTCGATCCTCACTGAGTGCCTTATTGCTCTGAATTTGCGTCAAACTAAACACAGATAAGTATATGTTTATTGGTTGCTTAGATATGCAGTAATATTTAATGAATTTGTCTCATAGAGTAGTATTATTAACGTAGAAAGCAATTTCTTCATTGGGTTCACCACATTTTTATCGTTTTACTAGTAAAATCCTGGTACCATTGCAAATGATAATAAGCTAATTCTTTTTCCTAATGGAATCTGCTTTACATTACGTTTAATATAGATTTCTTCTCAAAAGGCTTTTTTGCTAATTTAAATATACTTGTCTTGAAGAACATTTTAAAAAAAAATTATAACTGTAAATTTACATATACCTTTGCTTCGGGCCTTGTAAGCGGTATTTTCTAGAAAGAGCGAAAAATACTAAAAAAGCGGACAATAATCACAGGATAACATTAAAAAAAATACAATCTCTTATTGCTGTTAAGTGGTTTCTTTTATTGACTTTTCGTCAAATTGAATGCGACAGTGACGCACTTTTTGTGTCTCGCACCATCTCGTTCAAGCACATCTTAATATTCACGCTGCATATCTATTTTCTCAACTCACCACTGAATAAATTGAAAGCGTTAAGAATTCCAAAACCGATTTGAAATCATTTGGGCTTCAACATAGTGATTATAGATAAAAGAAAAAAAATTATATTTCTGTTATATATTGCTCGTCTTTTCAGAATTTTTCAATGCCTAGTATTTGTTTGCGAGAGCTTTAAAATAATCTCTCGTATACATGCTTTAGAAATAATGTGTGTGTAATGGGCAGATTACACTGTACAAATCATTGATCGCCATTCAATATTTCATCTTTATTTCAGTCTATAAACGCCGTAAAAATAACAAAAAAAAAAAAAACGACGGGTTATACCATAAAGCCTTGCCGCATTTTGTACGTCATTTAGCTGATAAAAAAATTATCTTGGGTATCTTTGTATATTTACTAAGTTGAACACACCCCGGAACAAGGCCCAAATCGAAATGTGAGATAGGAATAGTGTTGTGCCAATCATTTTCATCACTTTTTTGGGCACCTAGAGGCAGTGTAATGGTTAGCAAGATTGTCTCGCTAGAACATTTACGACCGAATAGTGAAGTCGATCCTCACTGGGTGCCTCATATTTTTAGCCTTGTGCCACATCTAAGCTACGCTTGAAAAATCACTAGAAACGTTTGCTTTCCACAGAAGAATGCTGAGAATACCATAGACTGAAAATGTGAAGAACGACAAAGTTCTAGAGAAAAGGAAAACAAAACAAATTAGAATAAAAAAGACGCAGATATAATTTCTAGGGCGCATAATAAGGAAACAGGGCAGAGAGAATCTGACACTCACAAGACGTATTGAAGGCAAGAAGGACAGGGGAAATCATTGGATAACTTACCTAATGAGCTTTTGTAAATGGTTGGCAGAACAGGGATTAGAAGTGATAGCAAATACTCAAAATGGGAGCTAAAAGAACGGCCCTTTATGTCTACATGACGTTAAAACACCGGTTCCCGTAAAATCACCGAAGTTAAGCAACGTCGACCCTGCTCAGTGCTTAGATGACTGACCGCTTGGGAATACTAAGTACTGTAAGTTTGTATATGCAAGGGGCGTGATGGATAATGGCTCGAAATTGGTAAGCGAAAAGCCGACTTCCGATGGGTTTGTTATATACATTTACTTGCAAATACCCTTGGGAATGGTAGGAGTCCACCCCTTTTCCTTCCAGCTATGGGATAATCAGTAAGAAATGTATGAATAAATCATTATTATCCCCACCAATATACTTACAATCTAAAAATAATATTTTTTCTGACTTTAAATAACCTGCAATGGGTTGATGACCGCAGAAAAGGAATCAATCAATAAAACAAAAGACCGGAAGTTGTGAAAAACCGTTATTGTCTACATGTTGAAAGAACACGTTGAATAAAAGAAGATAGAAGATGCTATCGATATATCTTAGGGATCTGGGTCAAATGTAGTACAGAGGTTTACTGTTTCGGGCAATTCCCTTTTTTTTTTTTTCGATGTATAAGGCACATTTTCGAAATAGGCAGTAGACAATAAGTGTAGAAATAAGTAATATTTTATTTTTAATATTTTTGCATGTGTGCTTACCTACGTAGAATTGTACGCAATCTATGATCACAAGCACCAAAGAATAATGCATTTTATGAAACTTGAAGAATGGAAGTTTTTTTTTTTTTTTTTTTTTTTTTTTTATCAAAGGTCAAGAGAAGTAATAGCGAACAGTCTGTAAATTTCACCAGAAAAAACCCAATAAACTGATATCTGATCCTTTAAACTAGATTCTATGATTGTGTTTCTTCGAGTAAATTATGTTATTACCGCCCACCGGAATCCAGAAAATGGAACCAACGAAATAATTTTCAATTCTGACGGATAAAAATTCAGTGCAGTGGGGCTATTGTATTATCACAATATTTATTAAAGTGTTATTTGCTTTGTTGGTAAAATGTTTGATTAATGGAATACTGTTGTCGAACAGTGTCGAGTCTATGGTAAGAAACTTTCTAGAGACTAGAAACTTCTACGGGTGTGGGTAGAGAGGAGAAAAAAGGAGGACACAAAGGAAAGAAGAAAAAAAAAACGTATATTGTGAAACTTTATAACCCATTTGGTAGAAGAAAGCAAACATGATGTAGAGAAACACATCTGTTTGTTCTTCATGTAAGTGAGAGAAAAAAAAGAGAGAAACATAGAGACATACATAGTGATGCATAGATAGATAGATAGATAGATAGATATGAACAGTAGATAGATAGATAGATAGATAGATAGATAGATAGATAGATAGATATGAACAGTAGATAGATAGATAGATAGATACACATTGAGACATAGAAAAAGAGATAGAGAGGAACAGAAAAAAGAGAAAGAGAAACAAATACATAGATAGAAAGATGTATACAGAAAGACGCAATTTGAGAAATAGAGACATAAATAGAGAGAGAGAGAGATAGTGTGAGAGAGAGAGAGATAAGTGCGCAGATAGATAGGGAGATGCATAGAGAGAGATACGTATATTGAGATACAGAAAGCGACATTAATAGGCGTATATATAGAGAGAATGAGAAACAGAGAGATACAAACCGAGAAAGAGAGAGAGAGAGAAAGAGATAGAGAGAGCGGGGGGGTAGTAGTATAGGTGAACATAAAATGATACTGTAGAAAACAGTAACAAGATTCAAGAACGAAATAACACCAACTCATGTTTTATTTGTCAGTCTTAATTTATCTTCCCATCGAAGAGGCCAATACGAGAAAAGATCGTCAATCCTTATCATTCCATGGGAAAAAAGGAGACTTTTCCGTGTCACGGTTACTCAATTTAAGATAATGAAAATATTAATTAGCCAGATTCATATAGTTAATTTCGCGCATGCGCGTTGTTTGTTCTTGAATTTGTCGACTGCGCAGTCGAGTTACTTGGCAACCATCTCTGGCAAAAAGAACATCAAGAAGCATTTCACAATTTGGAAACGGCATGCTTGGCATTCGCGCCGAAAGCTACAATACCAAAGTTTCAGACTGTCTGGATATCAAACTGATGAGAGAGTAGAGGATTCCGAAAGAGTTGGATGACGTAAATGGTGATTACGAAGGTACAGCATCTCTGAAATTCACTTTGATCTTTCTGATAAGAAAAGAATACCCGAGCCTGTTGATGAGAAACTCAGACACAACACGGAGGCCTCCATCAAGTGCCTTGAGGAGGTAGTGATGTTCTGGGTTAAGTGGGTGGCTGCAGAAAGACGCTATGTATGGCAACAGAGGTCTGCTACATGAGACCACAGTAACGGCTGTAAAAGAATTTCTTCGACCACATCACTCCTTACATCAGACCACCTAACTCACCATACTGCAATATCATTGATTATTATGCACGGGGCGCCGTTGAACAAAAACCCAAGAAAACTCCATGTAATTCCTAAGATGAACTGAAGTCAAGGATTATGGCAACATTCACCAACTTCAACACGGAAACCGTCCAGAAGAGATGCAGGAGGTTCCGAAGTCGTCTGGAGGCCGTGGATGGAGGCAATGGCGATTTGATTTCAAGATATTTTCGTGTAATTTTGGTAAATATATCTGTTAAAATGATATGTCAATGTTATCTTGATTTTTACGTAATTTGTCCACACACACACATACACACACACACACACACACACATATATATATATATATATATATATATATATGTGTGTGTGTGTATTTAGGCAGCAATCCTTCTTTCATGCACATTTCATTGAATACAACAGACAAGGTGCTTTGATTTATATTTTTATACAATTTCTCATGCGATCTAATACTTTTTTTTCTTTTCAGATGATAAATTATTTAAAAACTGTCCGAATGTTCTTTTAATCCAAGCGCTTTCGGCTATACATTTAGCCATTTTCAAGTATGAAATATTTTAACTGTTAAATAAGAAATAGTTTGTTGCATGTATGTATTTATATAATGTTTTCCTTTTTCAAAAAAAAAAAAACAAAAAAAAAAAAACAGTCATGTTGATATTATTAAGTGTTTTTTGTTTTTTCTTTTATTAATAAGGCTTCCATTATTTGTAGCCTTTTTTGCATGTAAATGATGCTATTCTATAAGAGTTGTCGACAAGTATGTTACGAAGAGTGTCCGGTAGGTCTCCATGAATATTTAAATGAGATCTAATTGAGCTATTGCCAGAAAGGATGTAGAGTGAGTTTTCGTGTCAAACATGTAGTGTGGCCTATATAATTATTTACGAATTTTGAGTGATCAGGAATACAATTCTTTAATGGGCCTTTAAATTCATAAATAATATTTGTCCTATTTAATATATATACACACACACACACACACATATATATATATATATATATATATATATATATATATATATATATATATATATATATATATATATATATATATATATATATATATATATATGTGTATGTGTGTGCGTGTGTTTATTTATCACGGTGAAATAAATAATTATCAGGAAAAATAATTATTGTTTCACGGGTAATTAAAGTTTATAATACTTATCGGGGTGTACTCAAAACTTGATGTTTCCTCACACGTCATTACCTACTTAGGGATCATTTTTGCCTGTAACACAAACTGCTCATGAGTTTTACGAATGGATTTTTCATTAATTAATCCGGCATATTTCCAATACATGAACGTTGTTTTAATGGAGACCCGTAGTTGTTTAGACGCTCTTTTTATTTATTAAAGAGTATATTTATTTATTTTCATCTGTTAGGATACGAAACTGAGCAGGGATGTATATTTCGAGCATTGGGAAGAATCTGTGTGTAACAGCACGATTCGGACTTTGCTTCGCCATAGGTTCCCTGTAGCTGAGAGGTCAAAGCACGTAAGATCTAATGACAATTCCCTCTAAGGGAATGCAGGTTCGAAAATATTTTCTAAAATTTCTCGAATCTTCAGATGAAAATAAACAAATATACCGTTAGTTTAATAAAAAAATCCATTACTTCTTTATAAATTGCAATATATATATATATATGTGTGTGTGTGTGTGTGTGTGTTTGTGTGTGCGTGTCTGTGTGTATGCAATCAGTAGCCTATATAATGTGTTTTTGCTTGACTGTTTATATATACAGGTCAGTAGTACATATAGTACCGGATAGTCGATACTTCCAGAGCAACTCCTTTATCCGTATCATTTATAATATGTGTAGCATCTTTAGCCCGCTGATCATTCACCACCGTCAAACTCTTGCCGATGGTTTATTGCAAAAAATTCGAGTCCGTTGTTTTTCTCTTCAGTTTTGAGGCAACATTTGGAAGAGACGGAATAACAAATTTACACAGTCAATATTTTGGGACGGAGCGGAATCCCCATGTTACAATGCAGAGTAGACACCAGCATCAGTCTAGGTGACTCTCTGGTAGGTCCGCATGTTCTCCCAACAAGTCTTACAGGAGTTCTTTACAGGAACATTGTTTCGAACATACTTCCAGACCTGCTAGAGGATGTACGTCTACTAATACGAAAACGCATGATGTGGCTTCAGTAGGTTTTAATCAAATTGTTCGCGATGCACTCGCTGGCATCAACCATGAAAGATGGATATATAGCAGAGGACTTGTTCCATGGCCTGCACGTTCCTCCGATCTCAATCCGTTGGAATTTTATCTGTGGAGCCACTTAAAAAAAGTGGTTTGTGCAACAGACATTAATAATGCATAGACGCTTAATCAACATATCATTGGGGCCTGTGAAACGATTCAGTTTTTTGAAAGGGTTCGCCAGTCAATGATCCGACGGGTGCATGCGTGTGTAGAATCAAGAGGAGGACATTTTGAATATATTATATGAAATGGATTAAACCCGACTAATAATTTTAGTACGTTTTCTTTTTATACGTTTTTTTTTATGTATACACTTAGTTGAGTAAATACTCTATTTTTTTAATTAAACTAATAATTCCATTAACCGGAAACTTAATAGAAAATATGCATCCTATAATATGTCATCATTGTTTACGTTAGGCTACAGTTTCAGAGCAGATATGAGAGATCGGGAAAAATCGGCGAACGTGTGCAATTCAAGCTTTTCTGAACCAATATATATATATATATATATATATATATATAGAGAGAGAGAGAGATATAGATAGATAGATGGATAGATAGATAGATAGATAATGTCATGTAAGATGTTCTAGATCTTGTTAAAATGTGACAAATATACTCAGGAGTAAAATGTTTTCGGTAATCGAGTAAGCAATATAATGTTTCTGTTCTTCGATAGAAACGACTGTTAGACACTTAAAATGAAGTCAGTTCCATTTTCCAGCCAGCATTTGTATTTATGGCCGTGACTGACGCCATCCACCTTCCACTTGGGAGTAGAATGGCTAAACGGAACTGATAAACAAAAATGGCGGAAGAAAAAAAAATGGAAGAAACTGAAGAGAAAAAGGTGGTAAGCAAAAAACAAAACAAAAAAAGACTTGGAGATAGAAAGCTTGAAAAAAATCTGAAGTATCGCACGTTTTAAGAAACCATTTCTCACATAAATTAGAGATAAATACAACCACTTATTTGTTTGGCTTGTATGTTAAGAAGTGTTTTGTTCGTTTTTCAAAAAAAAAAAAAATAGCAAAAAGCAAAAAAAAAAAAAAAATAACCAAATTCGTAAGCCGAATATAACCACCTGCTCAATGACAACCAAACAAATCCAATTATCGTCGTATCCTTAAAGAGGTCACAAACAGAAAAAAGGTGGTACTCGAGTAAAGGAACAGCAAGATGCGCGTATATGAAAGAAGTTTATTGCAAAAGAGAATACACTACTGAAAGACAGGGAATCGGGTGGCAGGATAGTAATTCCCGAAGCATTGATATCTGCCAACCACTCCACGTGGTTAAATGTGGCACAAGACCGAATTTAATGTAGGGTATCCGAGCCCTTAGACACCCGTAAAAACAGGGTCGGTCAGGTTGCTGTCTACCACCCCAGACGTGACTCTGCCCTTCGGCATAGCCTCGTCTGGGTTCCTCTCTGCCCAAAGGCAAGGAGTTCGATCAGCACAGCTGGAAACGAATCTCCAACTAATTGCCGAAGTTATTTACCTTATATCCCCCCGAGGCGGGATGTGGCACAAGGCCGTTTTTTAATGCGGGGCGAAATCGAGCACGTAGGCTTGTCCAAACATTCCCTGTAGGCCCCGTATACATGGGGTAGGGTAGCTGTCTACCACCCCAGACGAGACTCTGCTGTTCGGCATATCCACATCTGGGTTCCTCTCTGACTGAAAGCAGAGAGTTCGTCTAGCACAAATGGAGACGTATCTCCAATTGCCGAAGTAAGTATATTTGCCAACCGCCCCACGCGGTCAGATGCGGCACAAGGCCGAATTTAACGTGGGGTATCCGAGCCCATAGGCTCGGGAAAAAAATTCCCGGTAGATCCCGTATACACAAGGTCGGGTAACTGACTACCACCCCAGTCGAGACTCTGCCCTTCGGCATAGCCTCGTCTGGGTTCCTCTCTGCCCGAAGGCAGAGAATTCGACTAGCATAGCTGAAGACGAATCTCGAACTAATTGCCGAAGTAAGCCCCTAGGTATATCCTGTGCCCACTATATATAGCTAATGTTATAGTCAGTCCACATAGGCGATAGGGAGTGTGAGACATTACATTACTACACTTCTCCATGAGCTAATTTTGCCATTAAATTTTGCTCAATACCTCTTCTGTTTGAGGTCAAGACATAATTGTTTGACTTTTTCCCTCTTCCCAGTACTTTTCCGTTTCACCAATTATATTTGTTGCTATTAAATGAATACTTCTTATATTAGGTTGGTGCAAAAATCATGTCGTTTTCTCACATGTGATACTATGTGATAAAACGACATTATTTTTGCACCAGCCTAATAATAAATATATTTCTACTATTCACTTTGATCTGGAGCTACATTAATTCGTTAGAACGTTTTGGTCTGCTTTGGTGCTGACGTTTTGGCACGGCTGTATTAGCGCCAAACCTTTTTTGGGGCGAGACCATACAGAGGAACTAAGAAATTATAGATGCAGATAGAGGGATATATGAAACTGTTATTAAGATTCGAAAACATGGCTACTATCGTGTACTTGCTCATAATTGCGAAATGAACTAAATAAAACTACATTAAAGCTTTTAGTGATTAACCGGTTTTCTTTTTCTTTTTCAATAAAGTTACAGTTTTAAAACTTTTTAAATTCTATCTTTGATTGATGATGAATCGATAAACATTTTTTAGCGTTTAAATTCTGGCACCAAATCATTTTACGCCCAAATGGCCGTGCCAAAACACCGGCACCCAAACGGTTACGTCCAATCTTTGCCTACCGTCGTTATTTGGCCTTGAATATTTCCTTTTGAAATTTACTAAGCTTGGCTTCGTACAGTATGACGTCAAACAGGATAAATAGAATTAGAGGGATCGTGTTACGCAAATTTTCCAAAATTTGTCTTTTTTATTGGTAGGAGGTGTGAAATTGTTGGTGCCAGGTCATTATACAAATGATATTGGTACCATGTAACCTAGGACTACGCATGGTCGAGTCGTCGGCGACTAAACCGGCTCTCCTACCAGAGTTTACTGAGGAGGAGGGTGACTAGACACCGAGCAGGATTAAAAGAAGAGATGTCTAAGTGCGGATGAACTTTTTTTAGTTCTTTATCCTCGTTTCTATTAATCTTTATCCCAACGTCATAATATGGTTCTTATATAAGTTCTGTAAATTAGTAGAAAAATCAACAATTATGTTTCAGTGTAATCTCTTGCCAATATATTTTCTTTTATATGTTGAGTCTTTTAAGGGTGTAGGCGAACATGACTCTCCACAGCTTTCAATCCTTTGTCGTTTTAAGTATCGTTTTTCCCCTTATTATCCCTCCCAGTCCTTGTTCTGCCATCTATTTACGTAAGTAACTTAGGGATGTTACTCTGACTCACTTGAATTTAATGCATCATGTGCGTGTCAAATTCTCCAAGTCTACTTTGATCATTATGTTTCCTAGAAATGAAATCTGTGTCTTTTTGATTTTACACTACAGGCAAAAGGTTAGGGCCGTCCCGTATTTCTTAAAAATGGTTTGGTTTGATTTGTTTTGTTTTAAGGCATACCAACCTTAATGGGTTATTTAATGCTGGCAAGATTTTTACTGCTGATAATATTTTTTTCAAACAAAGTATTATTGGTATTAAAACCTATTTTTATACTTTTATTGTGCTTTGACCCCTTTTGGGTGTTAACAATTTGCCCATAGCTGGGACCGTAACAGACGTCTGTTTTGAGACTTGTTGGGCGGGTTAAGGTGGATCTGGGATCAGCAGCAATTAAGAGGTGGTTCCATGTTCCCCAAAACCTCCTGATCAAAGGCCTTGCTATCGAATGTTGTTTATTGTCTTACCCAGGACGTGGATGTAGTTTATTGTTTTACCCATGACGGCAACTTAAAATGAGATATTTTTTTTTAAATAAAAGATAACATTTCAGTGCATTTGCTTTTATTTTTACAAAAATAACCACTCAACTATAAAAAAAATCATACATCAGTATCATATTTTGTTTTCATCAGTAAAACCAACACCTTTCTGAAGCATTCTTCAAACACTAAAAAAGCTTACTCTCACTCTTTGCGTATTCATTTTGAACTCAGCTAACCACTTTATTCCATATTGATTCAATTACAGAGAGATCGCAGCGGAAAATTCATAATTTCTAAAATTTTGTTCTTTTTTTTTTTTAACTTGAAGTATTTTTTTATAATTTAGAATTGTGTTTTAGATCGTTGTCTTGTTGAAAATTGTTTTTTTTCCAATGATGACTAAACTATGTTATGGCATATATTTACAGAATCGAATGATATTGTTTTTTTTTTGTTTTTTTTTTCATGATTCCTTTGATGTGAATTAAATCTCTACCCCTTTTTGTAATCTCAAAAAGTCTACTGAGTGGTTAATCGCGTAAACAAAATATAATATTTCTCATATAAAATATTCATAATTTAGCAAAATGTATTGTGGAGAGCTGAACCCAAATTTGAAATTTTTGGTAGTAAGTGGAGTCAGGAGAAAAGACAGAAAATAAAAGAAAATACATAGTAGTTATAGAAATTTTGTATTTTACTTTAAATAAAATACAAAAATATCTCATTTTATGGAGTTTTTTAAGAAATGCAGAATAACCTCATTTTTTTTTGCCTGTGATGTAAGTATAAGTGTCATTTTTGTTCCCATCTTTATTAAAACTTCATCGTTGCTTACATGTTATGCGCATGTTTTTCTCAATGTCCTTCTGTAGAACCAGATTTATTTTACTTCAAGTCTTCTTTTTATCTGAGAGTGAATTTTTCTGCATTCACTGGCGTATAAGAGGATTAATATTACGTAACAGTTGACCACACGTCTTTCTAACGAAATTTCTTTTTTCATCCTTTTTTTTTTTCTGTTTTTTGGAAGAAATCTTTCGCTATTGTAATGTGCCATCGGATTTCGGTGTCACATTGTCCGTCATCTGTTATGGCACTTAGCACATAGTTAAATTTCTTTAGTTCGTTCTCCAATTTGTAACTCGCAACTTGAGTTGGCCCTTTTGCTAACGATTACACATTCTGTCTTCTCACCATTAATAGTAAATTATATCTTCTCACTTTCCCCTACTAACATGACGAGGAATTCCTGCAAATTTCTTTGCATGTATGGCAATATACTTAATTTAATCATGTATATCAGTATAAATTACATTAAGCGAAAATGACACTGCGGACGTTTCAGATCAAAATTCAGTTCATAACAACGTTTTAAGCTACAGATTTTTGATCACTCTGTGTTTTTGCTAAATTAAGTACATATCTACCTATCGGGCTTGTTAGCTAGTTCGCTAAACTTACGCTAGTGGATATTGATCAGGTGAACTTCAGACCGGTAACATATTGTTTAGACCAATAAAAAGAATGTTAAAAAAATAAATCCATCAATACCTATGTACTATTCTCTCTCTCTCTCTCTCTCTATATATATATATATATATATATATATATATATATATATATATATATATATATATATATATATATAATACCGGAAGCGATGGATAAATTGACGTCTAAATTAGACAAAAATAAAAATATTACAAAATTACAGAAAAATATCTTGAAATACTAAAGAGTAAATGTATTCAATAGAATTGCCATTGGATTGAACCACTCCCTCTAGATAACTTCAGAATATCCTGTAATTCTTCCGGACGGTCTTGGTGAAACTTGCCATAATCTTTGCCTTCAGTTCATTTTGGTGTTATAAAGAGTTTTATTGGTCTCTCGCTCAACTACGCCCCCCACATAATAATCAAGGGGCTTATACTCTGAGGAGTTAGCTAGACAGTTGTAAGGGGTAATGTGGTCGCAAAAATTGTCTGACAGCCATGACCGAATTCGTCTGCTTGTGAGGCATGGTGTAGAATCATATTACCAGACATAGGGTTTTTCAGCAGCCACCCACTTGACCTAGGGCAGTACTATCTCAAAACACTTGACGTAGGATTTCGTGTTGAGTCTGCGGTCCTCACTAAGAAACTGTTTTCTTCAAAACGATCAGATTGATTTTTCTGAGCTGTCGTACCTTCGTATTCCCCACTACAATCATCCAGCCACTTTCCGAATCCTCTGCACTGTCTTCAGATTGACACCCAAACACTCTAAAATGTTCGTATGGCACGAATACCAAGCAGGACGGCATGTCGTTTCCAAAATGCGTTATGGTGCTCGTTTTCTTACAGACGGTGCCCATCTGACTCTATTCTACTGCGCAGTCGATAAAATCAAAAACAAATAATACACACAATTAAAAATATAAAGTGGTGACAATTTATCCATCGCACCCTGTATAATATAAATATATGTGCGTGTATTGATAGTTAGATAAAGAGAGATGCGAGACTTTAGACTCTCTTTACAAGAATGCATATACCAACGCAGACAGACATTTTAAACGATGGCGAAATGTATGAATAATAAAGAAAAAAGAAAAAAACAAATGGTCATTTTGTGTGTCGAAGACATTAGTTCGCAATCCTTTTCGCCGATATCAATTTTTTTCCGGAATAATTTTGGCGTGGAAGAATTTTTGCAGCCATCACTTTGCGCTTTTTGAATGCTTGCAGATTCCTGAGGTGCTGAATGTCAACATTAATGAGCTTCTAACAATTTCATTAATCATAGCAATACAAGAGCCTGTAGAGATTGTCTGGAAATTTTTACGTTGTTGTCAGTGAAGCGTGTCTTTTTCGTTCCTTTTATCTTCAGAGTATTATATCCTAATTGGTTAAAAACGAGAAAATATGAAATAAATATGCGAAAATACCATCTGAATGATGTGGAACGCGCATGCGCAACTTCACCTATGCCCGGTCGCGCGCGCACACACACACGTATCTTTATTCGAAAGCTAGACATGTATTCACAACCAGAAAAAAATAATTTTGTCACATGTCCTGTCTAATGGGACATATTCTGCAATGAGCATACATTAGGATAAATAATTTTCCTTCTTCTTTATCAACTTCATTCTATAAAAAATAAAGTCCAGTTACGTTCTATTCAATGATATATTCACTCTTATATGAAATGACTTGTTACCACTTACCAGACAGCTGTTCGATAGTAAAACTCAACCGATTTTTACGCCAAGATCTCTCGGGAAGCCGTTAAATAGTAAGAGTGAGATTGGCCGTTTCCTTATAAGGAAACATGGGGCGTTCATTGATCGATGGAATTCAATTCTCTTGATACGATTTTTCGGGAAAATGGATCTTAAAATTACAACAACTCCGACGGTGAGCTGAAAATTTCAACGGTAGACTACGAAATAGGGATGCTGTAAAATCTTACAATTTCAACTCTTTTTCTTAACAGCATTTTAAATTTCCAGGTAAAATGATATCTGACTGTTCAAAGAAGCCTTTAAATGTAACTAGTAGTGACTTCTCTTGAAAAATAGACAAAATTTGGCATCGTGGTGCTATCAAGTACCTGTAGAAAAAGGGTTTAGCCCTCAGTGACATTCGCCTTGACATGCTTGCTACATTAAGGGTTGACAACGCCAGCTTTATCAAAAGTGCAAAAAATTGGCAGCTGAATTTAGAACAGTCTTGAAGATGACCCAAGATCTGGACTGTCTGCAACAGTTGCCTGACAAGGAAAGCATTGATCGGGTTCACGACATGTTGATGGATGGCAGGAACTATGACAATAAGTAAACTAGCCAATGCTATTAGTATATCCCGTGAGAGTGTTGGGAATATACTGAACAATGAACTTGGAATGACAAAGGTTTCGACACGGTGAATGCTGCGTCTTATTACACAGGATCAGAAGAGCATTAGGCTAATCACAGGAAAATCTGACATTGTTTGACACAGATTCAGCTGCATTCCTTGAATTTCTCCTAACCCAGGATGAGTGTTGGGTCCATTAATTTGACCCAGAATCAAAGAGACAATTCACGCAGTGGAACCACCGTCTCCTTACCTACTAAAAACAAAAACAAAAAAAAACAAGATCATTTTGTCTGCATGAAAGGTAATAGCCTCAATTTTTTTGGTGATTTAAAATGCATTCTATTGACTATCTTCAAAAGGGCCACACCATCAATGGAGAGTACCCTGTCAACTTGATGAGGCATTTACGAAAGACTATCAAGACCAAACACACAGGAAAACTGATGAAAGGGGTCTTGTTTCATCAGAAAAATGCTCCAACACACATTCTTGATTTCAATAGTGCATCACGGGATGTTTCTTTGAACTAGTTCATCGCTACATGCATTACTTGTTACAGTTTTTTTATGCATGTATGTACTAGTGAGCTAGCAAAAATGAGCTGACTCATTTTATAGTTCACCAATAGAAGGGTTAACCAATCAGAAAGCTCAAAATATTCAATCCGACGTGTATAAAGGCAACCATTTTGTTTTTTCTCCCAAAATATCGTCACTGCGAACTAGATATCGAAGACTTAAATAATTACTTAACAGCCGCTACTTTCTCTGAATCTTCACTACCGACCTCTGATATTGAACAGATTACGGACTTCACTGGATTCCATATTCAGAGACTACAGCATACATCGTCAACATTACTTACATTATTCGGACTGTTATCCTCATCTCCATTCACGACGTTTCGGCAGTTGTAAGTTACGGCTTTCGTCATGTGATTGGAATTTCGAACCGAACCATTTATTTTGTCCACCGGGGTAGATCGTTCTAGTTCCACGTGTCATGCCTCGAGGAAACATGGGCCAGTGGATAAAGACGTTGGTTAGATCCAATGACTAGACCGAAAGAGTTGTTACTTCAATACCCGGCCACAGCAATTGTGAACGAAAACTTGGAGAGATGAGTTAAAGGGAAATAACCGAGTCTTCCGGAAGAGGCATGGTACATGGAACTAGAGTAATGAAACCCAGTGGACTAAGTAAAGGGTTCGGTTCGAAATTCCAATCACCTGACGAAGGCCGGAGCGTACAACGTCCGAAACGTTGTGAATATGACAATGAAGATAAGGATAATAGTCCGACTAATGTAAACATTGCAAGCAATCATAATGCCTCATCTCAGAGATATAAACATATATTGGTTGATCACTCTCTCTGTTCTCCTTATTTGGCCCTATCTAACTATCATCTACTTCCCATCATGAAAAAGCATTTGGCTTGGAACCAGTATCGTATAATGATGACATATCTGCTCTCTGTCCTGGGTATGACGATAAACTACGTCCAACAGCAAAGCCTCTGATCAGGAGGTCTTGAGTAGCGTGGTGTTTTCAGGTTCTCCCTGCCGCAGGCTCGTAACACCTGTTAGGGTCCCAGCTATGGGATCAAAACTCTATGAAAGTGTAAAAATAAGTTTTAAAACCTGAAAATGAATGAGTAAAAATAATTTTAATACCAGAAATACTTTATAAAAATTATTACCAGCAATACATTTTTGGAAAAAAAATATTACCAGCGATAGATTTTGGGAGATACAATATTACCAGATACAGACTTTTCAAGAAAAAAAAGTAATCAGAAATAGATTTTTGAAGGAAAAAAATATTACCACCAGGGCATTCTTTAAGAAAATTAGCAGCAATAAAAATTGTCCGCGTTAAATAAACAATTGTGGTTGATATGCCGTAAAATAAAGGAAACTAAACCAAGCCATGTCTGCTGTTGTTGTCTTTTTGATCAACAAGATTAAAGTTTCTCATTCATGGGAAGTAACAGGAATCATATTATCGCAAATTCTCGTATTGCTGGGTGTTTCATTCGTAACTTTTTCTTTAAAGAAGTATAGAAATTCATTATGCCATTATTTTTCCACCGAGTAATATGTACTATCCATTTTATATGTTGTTTTTGTTATTATGGTGATCATTTTGTTATTATGGTGTTCATGTTATTATGCTGTTTATATTTTGATAATGTGGTATTTGTTATTTGGTAGAGTTCTTTGTGATATTTGAAGCCATTTGTAATGATGGAAAAAGATAGAGACAGACAGAGGCAAACACAAAGCTCGAGAGAGAGATTCAGAATTAGGCACATAGAGAGAAAGAGAAGGACATAACAGGCAGAAAGAGACAGAGAGAAAAATAAAGAGACAGAGAGAACAACAGAAACAAAGAGAAAGAGACGGAAATAAAGAGAGGACAGAGGAATAGAGAGACAGAGAGAATGACAGAAACAAAGAGAAAGAGACGGAAATAAAGAGAGGGGAGAGGAATAGGGAGACAGAGAGAATGACAGAAACAAAGCGAAAGAGACGGAAATAAAGAGAGGACAGAGGAATAGAGAGACAGAGAGAATGACAGAAACAAAGAGAAAGAGACGGAAATAAAGAGAGGGGAGAGGAATAGGGAGACAGAGAGAATGACAGAAACAAAGCGAAAGAGACGGAAATAAAGAGAGGACAGAGGAATAGAGAGACAGAGAGAATGACAGAAACAAAGAGAAAGAGACGGAAATAAAGAGAGGGGAGAGGAATAGGGAGACAGAGAGAATGACAGAAACAAAGAGAAAGAGACGGAAATAAAGAGAGGAGACAAGAATAGAGAGACAGAAAGAATGGAAAAAAACAAAGAGAAAGAGACGGAAATAAAGAGAAGACAGAGGAATAGAGAGACAGAGAGAATGACAGAAACAAAGAGAAAGAAACGGAAATAACGAGAGGACAGAGGAAAAGAGAGACAGAGAGAATGAGAGAAACAAAGAGAAAGAGAGGAAATAAACAGAGGAGACAGAAATAGAGAGACAGAGAGAATGAAAAAAAAACAAAGCGAAAGAGACGGAAATAAAGAGTGGACAGAGGAATAGAGAGACAGAGAGAATAACAGAAACAAAGAGAAAGAGACGGAAATAAAGAGAGGAGAGAGACAAATATAAAGACAGAGAGAATGACAGAAACAAAGAGAAAGAGACAGAAATACAGAGTCGAGAGAGGAATAGAGAGACAGAGAGAATGACAGAAACAAAGAGAAAGAGACGGAAATAAAGAGAGGAGAGAGGAATAGAGAGACTGAGAGAATGACAGAAACAAAGAGAGGGAGAAGGAAATAAAGACATGGGTGAGGTATAGAGAGACAGAGAGAATGACAGAAACAAAGAGAAACAGACGGAAATAAAGAGAGGAGAGAGACTAATAGAGAGACAGAGAGAATGACAGAAACAAAGAGAAAGACACGGAAATAAAGAGAGGAGAGAGGAATAGAGAGACAGAGTGAATGACAGAAACAAAGAGAAAGAGACGGAAATAAAGAGAGGAGAGAGACAAATAGAAAGACAGAGAGAATGACAGAAACAAAGAGAAAGGGACAGAAATAAAGAGTGAAGAGAGGAATAGAGAGACAGAGAGAATGACAGAAACAAAGAAAAAAGAGACGGAAATAAAGAGAGGAGAGAGGAATAGAGAGACAGAGAGAATGACAGAAACAAAGAGAAAGAGACGGAAATAAAGAGAGGAGAGAGAGGAATAGAAAGACAGAGAGAATGACAGAAACAAAGAGAAAGAGACAGAAATAAAGAGAGGAGAGAGAGGAATAGAGAGACAGAGAGAATGACAGAAACAAAGAGAGGGAGAAGGAAATAAAGACATGGGAGAGGTATAGAGAGACAGAGAGAATGACAGAATAAAAGAGAAAGAAACTGAAATAAATAGAGGGGAGACGAATAGACAGACAGAGAGAATGACAGAAACAAAGAGAATGAGACGGAAATAAAGAGAGGAGAGAGAGGAATAGAGAGACAGAGACAATGACAGAAACAAAGAGAGGGAGAAGGAAATAAAGACATGGGAGAGGTATAGAGAGACAGAGAGAATGACAGAAACAAAGAGAAAGAGACGGAAATAAAGAGAGGAGAGAGACAAATAGAGAGACAGAGAGAATGACAGAAACAAAGAGAATGAGACGGAAATAAAGAGAGGAGAGAGGAATAGAGAGACAGAGAGAATGACAGAAACAAAGAGAAAGAGACGGAAATAAAGAGAGGAGAGAGGAAAAGAAAGACAGAGAGAATGACAGAAACAAAGAGAAAGAGACGGAAATAAAGAGAGGAGAGAGACTAATAGAGAGACAGAGAGAATGACAGAAACAAAGAGAAAGATACGGAAATAAAGAGTGGAGAGATGGATAGAGAGACAGAGATAATGACAGAAACAAAGAGAGACAGACGGAAATAAAGAGAGGAAATAAAGCGTAAAATACAGATAGATATCTGTTTTTTATTAGAGATGAATTTCCCAGCGATGTAAAAAGTGTAATAATCAGTAGGTGCAAGTTCGGGTCGATATGGTGGGTGGAAGTTAGAACTCACCGAGTGAGATCCGATTTTTTTTTTCTTTTTTTATTCTTGCTGTATACAGCCTTGTGTTTTTATTGAGAAGCTTATGCAATTATCTCTATATTTACTTAGGCCACTAAGGCACCTAGCCTATTGTCGATAGCTAGGTTATACCAACCTTGCAAATCAGCCTACGAAGTACACTATTTACATTATTCGGACTATTGTCCTCATCTTTGTCGCCATATGTATTACAACATTACGGCCGTTGTACGCTCCGGCCTTCTTCAGGTGATTGGAATGTCGAACTGAACCCTTTATTTCGCTCACTGGGGTAGACTGTTCTAGTTCCACGTGCCATGTCTAATGGATATCAGTTATCTCCTGTTAATTCCCCCTCTTCAAGTTCTCTGCCACATTAACCAGGACTATTGTCCTCATCTTTGTCGCCATAATTATTACAACGTTTCGGCCGTTGTACGCGCCGGCCTTCTTCAAGTCGTTGGGATGTCGAACTGAACCCTTTATTTCGCTCACTGGGGCAGTTCTAGTTTCACGTGCTATGTTTATGGCGACAAAGATGAGTATAATAGTCCGAATAATGTAAATAGTGTGCATAATACCCCATCTCAGAAATATAGACAGATACAGCCTACGAGGTATTTTTTTTTTTATTTGTTTCTGGGTCCGAAAACTAAACTCTGGTGCCAATCCGAAATATATCTATACCAAAATAATCACGCATTCTTATTTATTTTCTAAGCACTACTTAAATATGGCACAAGGCTAACAGCATGAGTGCATGATTGTATACATGCTTTTAGGATAGTGCGATCTGGTTTAAATCCAGTTTTCTTCTCCTGGATTGGTTGCCACCCAAGGTTATAGGAACTATTATTTCAACAGATGGGAGAAAAGATAGATTCACACCTTTCACAAGGATAATAGCAGATAAGTGAATATAATGAACTCGAA
The DNA here is from genome assembly GCA_963932145.1 of Acanthosepion lycidas. Classification (NCBI taxonomy): domain Eukaryota; kingdom Metazoa; phylum Mollusca; class Cephalopoda; order Sepiida; family Sepiidae; genus Acanthosepion; species Acanthosepion lycidas. The sequence continues at coordinate 94,978,975 of OZ010577.1, read as the reverse complement.
TGGAATTCGAACACTGCTCTCCGATTCCTCAATCAGTGCTAATCATCCCCCCCTATCTTTCTTTTCTTTTTATGTGCCAAGTCATTTCAAAACGTTGCTCTCAACAAGTTCCTTCCCTCTGCTAAATTCCCCAGACCATGTTCTCTCATCCACTTGCTTAAGCCCGCTAGGTATGTCATGGTTTTTCCCTTTTCTCCGTTTCCCTCTATTCGACCCGTGAGTATCAGATTCTCCAGGCCCTCCTTCCTCATTATGTGTCGAAGAAACTTCAGCTGTCTCTTCCTGATGTTAAGTATAAGCCTCCCCCTTGTGTGCATCCTCCCTAAGACCTCATAGTTGCTCACACTCTCGGTCCATGATATCCTTAGCATCGTGATCTCGAGTCTCTTTTTCATCTGCCGTAAAGAATGACAGATGTCACGTAACAGCTCAGTATGCTTTTCTTTGTTACCAAAGAAATCCTCCTGCCTCGCAATACTCTGCCCAACTTTTGGAATGCGTCCTTGGCCATTCCAATACGTCTACGGATCTCAGTGTCGCACTTACTGTCCTCTGTCAAAACGCTTCCCAGATATTTAAACTTCCGCGTCTGCTTGATTCTAGTGTTCCTGACCTATCACTGTTCTGCTAACGGTTTACAAAAAATGTTATTCGGTATTTTCCTCCATGTTTCCTTTCCCCCACTTCAATATGTCTTGTGAATTTAAAATTCTTTAAACCCTCTTTCCTCATTATTTGTCGCTTCCTGATTCACAACGTAAGTATCCTTTTTATTTTACTTTTCCTTAAAAATTCCTCGGTGCTTACATGATTCATCCATAGCATTCCCAATATCCTTCTGTACAACAACATCTCACGTCTTCTCTTTATCTGTGTAAACTGTCCAGCTTTCATTGCCATTTAGGAGGTTTGATAATATATAGCCGTTCAGCACTATTTTCTTGGTTAAAACGTTATACTATTTAAAATTTAATATTTTACAGTATTTAAAATATTAATATAGAATTAATGCAACTAAAAGTTTTGTCACTTACCTTCAGCATCCTGACTGCAGAGTTTCATAGACGGATCCTCCGGTAATCACTTCGTCCACTCCTGAGGGGTTATCAGTGATTGACTGCTTATACTTTTCGAGTATTTTTAAAAGTTTTTATATGCACTTTTCATTGGTGCAAGTATTTTTTCTTTCAAAATTTATGTGTGCGTGTATGCCCGAGTGCGTGCGTGCGTGCGTACAACCGTCTATATGGATGTCTATATGTGTAAGTTTTCGTGGTTATTTTTCCTTTTCGTCGTTTTTTTTTTTTTTTTTCACTTTATGCTCACTCTTTCACATTTTTTCTTATCTTTCAATTGTAGCTATTTTGACTTCCGGTTCTCTATACATATACAGTCAATTATATATATATATATATATATATATATATATATATATATATATATATATTGTCTGTGTGTGTGTGTATTTAGGCAGCATTTTTTCATTGACGCATGTTTCATTAAATAATATAGATAAGTTTTGTCTATTTATTTTATGTAAATTCTTTTCATATCGTCTGATAAGCTTAATAGTATTATCATTAAAAGAAGGAAAAAGCTTATCTATATAATTTAATGACACATGCATCAATGAAAAAATGCTGCCTAAATACACACAGTTTAAATTACATGATCCAGCAGCCCACCAAACTATCAACACTTGGAATTATAAATTTATCCTTGTGAAAAGGCAAATTGAAATAACCAAAGAAAAATTGAACACCCTTAACATGTAATTGTCACCTTCGAAAATAGCTTATGTAAGCCGAAAGCTTATAAAAAATATGTATCAATATTGTGATTTTCTTTCTTTTAATGATAATTTTATTAAGCTTATTAGACGATATGAAAAGAATTTACATAAAAGAAATAGACAAAACTTGTCTATATTATTTAATGAAAGATGCATATCTATCTATCTATCTATCTATCTATCTATATATATATATATATATATATATATATATATACAGATATATATATATTATAGTATTAATTTGAAATATATATACTTTATTTTATATGTAATATGCATTTAATATTTATATAACATATTCGGTTACTTTTGAGAAGTCTTGTGAATGTCAAATTTTTCAAGCCCTCTTTCCCCATTATGTTTCCTAGAATGTTAACAGCTTCTTTCTAAGTATAAGTATCCTTTTGTTTCCATTTTCTTTAAAACTTCCTCGTTGTATAAATAATCCGTTCCTGGTATTCTCAGAATCCTCCTGTAGAACTACATATCTGTTACCTTATGTTTCCTCTTTATCTGTTAGGAACTTGTCCAGCTTCTACTGATTGCTATAATAGGAAGATTTCATAATATTTTTCATTGTTTGCTTATCGCTTAATGATATTTTCCTTTCATATAGAATGTGTAAAACAAATCTATTCGATAATTATCTGTAAGACAAATCTATTCGATCAATACTAGAAAGAGCGATAATATGATGGTCTGCTGAATGGTTCATAAACTGATCAAGTTTATTTATTTATTCGGTTGAGCTATCTCGGACTTTCATGGGGCTATTACGATCCTTCACTAAGGACTGAAGGTCATTAGAGTAGCATTCGGTGTCATAAGATGGTCAATATATTGATGCGTGACCAACCCGTCTTGATCCAGGGTTAGGTGTCCAGAGCTGTAGATCCCTAAGGACATCTTGCTTTGCTCGCCAACAGTAACCTGCAAAGCACATTCTGCGTTCGCATAAGATCGTAGAAATATCAGAGATGGATCCATAGAGCTGTTATTTATTTGGATATTGTCCCCGCTCTCCAAGTATAGTTCTCAGCGTCCGAGTGTCGGTACCATCACGCTTAAACTCTAAGGTTTTAATTAACACTTCCGCTGCTAACTACGGAGATCTTCGTTTTTCTTATCTTGCTGCAGCTGGCTAAGTACGGAAACCTACGTTTTTTGCATACTGCTGGTATGAGTGTTCCGTTGCGCCATCTATCGTAAAATCACAAAGGACAATGCTTCAAAAGATATCATGTGTATACCCATTACTGATCTGGTAAGTCATTTCCAGGTATATCCATGAAAATGGAAGGCTGTAAAACACACTGGTGCCAGTTTTCTGTGTAATAAATATGTAGGTTGAAATTTAGCATTTTCTTTAAAAACGGCTGGCCGGATGGGGGCAGAACTGGGCAAATGAGTAGCAGTTAAAGTGTTAATGAACAAGCAGTGGCACCATACATTAACACCGTCTCTACAGTGTCTCGAAAGTATGTCCGGTTGAGGTTGTTTGGTAGATCAGACATTCAGATAACATTCATTTTATTCAAGGCAACCTAGGCTTTAATTCTGCGAATTTTCACATCCTTTTCGCTAGAATTTATTTCGCTTCCTAAGTATGTAAAACATTTGACATATTTTATGGATTCATCTGAGACACTTTGTACTGATATTTTCTGTTTGAAGCCTATGAATTCAGTTTATAGATGCATTGTCATATAGTCCAACATTTGCACAATTTTCTAGACGATGTAGATCTGTCAATATTTTTGCAGGATATTTCCTTAATCTTTAGTGATAAAGTAAAACATAGATGATGAAGTTTGTCGATATTCTCATGGAATGAGACCAAATGAGGTTTATTTTACATAACCTTTTTTTGTATAATTATTTAGTCGCCACCAATGCATATCCGTGAAGTCTTTCTATTCTGTCGTGTGTTTCATATCATTTGGATGTAACCGTGGTCATTATTTTCCGTAAATTCTTTTGTCATATAAAGGTTGAAGTTAAATTTTCACTCACCAAAGTATGTATTTTTATCTCGATAGCATCTTACATTAGTTTACAGCTTGATTATACCTTCAGTCTCCAAGCTGCGAATAAACAGCACGTAATCGACAGCAGGAATTTAGCGCTATCATTGCAAGAAATCATGACAAAGAGCACTCATATTTTCAGAGAGAGAAAAACTCCTTAGTAGTGAAAGGAATGCATTCGCAACTTTAAAATGAGATTACTTACACATGCAAAGAAGTGATTTGTTATAATAAAAAAAAAACACGCATAAACCTTGAATGGACATGTATATATAAATCAGTATTTCACCATATATATGTGTATCAACAAATGCGATATTCAGAAGCCTTTATCAATACACAAATAAATGTATAAAATATAAGCATATATATATATATATATATATATATATATATATATATATATATATATATATATATATATTCCAATGAATCATTCATACAAAAAGTAGATTAGTAAAGTTAATGATATAAAATAGCGAAATCCCTTCGCAAAACATTTTAAATCACTCGATGAATGTTATGTTCCTCGTTTTTGAAAATTAAAAACTGTATAAGGTTTTTCTTTAATATGTAAGTACTTTCAACTGTACATTCAGTGATCTTCATCATGGCGGATATATATATATATATATATATATATATATATATATATATATATATATATATATATATATATATATATATATCCGCCATAATTAGACAAATTTTGTTTCTATCTTTATTACTACCACACATTATAATAATTAAAAGAAAAAAATGAAGAACGACCTAGCTAAGCGGTTTCGAACTTCGCTCAACGGAGGAAAATCGACGTTAACAAATGTGTATATATTATCAATAAAAGGAATGCAATCTAAAGGAAAAAAATATGTACAAAAACGTTCTTCCACTTCACCATAATAGTTCCCAGACTTATTTATTCAAATGTAGTTGCAGTATGCACTACCAAAAACTGGATGCTAGGATTAAAGAACACGTGCCTAGGAAAATCCAGAACTCGATTTATTCACCATCCGATGTCCTAACCAATACATACGGGTCTTCCATTGCGGAACACTTTATAAATAATCGCAGTTATTCGGCTATTTTCAGCGTGGATTCATTTACCATCTTGAGTAAGTCCCACTCAGATTACCACCTTAAGATATTGAAGGCCATATATAATTTATCAATGGAGCTTTTCTCTAGAAACAGAAGGATTTTGTCCTTGGCCTCCAATTGATTTTCATCTAATTTATTTTCTCTCAGATTTCATTCTTGTTTTTTAATGTTAATATATACATACTTATTAACCTCGATTTAGCTCAGTTGAGTGAGGTTCGAAACCGGTTAGCTATCTCGTTCTTCATTTTTTTTTAAATTATAATCATACGTGGTAGTATTAACAATACGAATAAAATTTGTCTAATTATGGCAGTTATTAAGTTTTGTACCACTAAGAAAAATGTTTATATATATATATATATATATATATATATATATATATATATATATATATATATATATATATATATATATATAATTATTTATATATTATATGCGCGGTACTTATTAGAAAGCGCTCAATATCAGAGATAGAGCTAACATATTTGGTTGGTTGATGTGAGTTTGTGATCCTGGGTTTCACGCTTTTGCGATCGTCAGACAAACATATATATATATATATATATATATATATATAACCGACGTGCTGTCTAGGTAAGCAGTGCCTACCCTGAATAAAATAGATCAACAGCTACATTTACTTTCTGTGGCACAATCTGCCCCTAATCCAACAAAATTATGAAGCTTACTCTGATTATTAAGGATAAAATGCGAAATATTCTATTTTTTGTATTAGGTTGGTGCAAAAATAATGTCGTTTTCTCACATGTGAGAAAACGACATTATTTTTGCACCAACCTAATAGATTTACTACAAGTTGCCTACCCTGAGTAATTATTGCCAGCTCATGCCTGATATATATAATGCAACCGGTGTCTTTGAGAATATTTATTTACAGTAAATTTACCCTTTTACAGTTCTATTATTTTCAAAAGTTAAATTGAGATGGAAAAGAGTTTGGCTATACCATGAAATTTGCGAAACATCATACGCCTTCCAATCTAAATTCAACTTTCGAAAATCATAGAACTGTGAAAATGGTAAATTTACTCTAAATTATTATTCTTAAATACTCCATTTGAAATTTTAACTTCTTTTTCCTATATTTTTAACCTTGTAGGAAATATAAAAAATCTAATTTTCTATCTCTGATTATCATATTTTATAACAATGGTTCTAAATGAAGTGGTAAAATGCAAAACAGTCCCGAAAACATTCATGCAAAACCTCTCACCAACTTCACATAAGCCAAAGCAAGCGCAGTGTTTTAAAGCCTGTACTAGAGGGGACATGTATTGCATAATCTTCTTTTCTAAAGAGTGACTTATTGTGCCTTCTCGGGCTGACGTTCTCTGCGAACAAAAAAGTTGGTTTACTGTGACGAGTTATAGAATTATACTCGACAGAATCTATTTTACATACTTATAGGAAAACTATTCGTTCTTGGTTTGAATATTGCTGACACATATGTTCTGGTTCCCTTGCTATATATCTAGAAATTCTTGATAAAATCCAAAGAAGAATATGCCATGTTACTGGTCCTGATCTGGCATCTCGGTTCAGTCACTTTCCCACCACCCAAACGTAGATTCCCTATACCTTCTCTATTTCCATGGTAATCTTTCTGGTGAACTTTCCTCTCTTGTACCTAGACTTTATGAATTTAAGCGGAGTACTAGATTGGCGGTAAGGTCTCATCATCTTACAGTTGAAGTGGCTTGTAACCGTAAGTTCTATGCTAGCAGTTTCTTCTATCTCACTTCTCGCTTGTAGAACTATCTTGTGGCTTCTTACTTCCCAGTCAACATTGACCTTCAAAAATTTAAATGCAATGTCAACGATTATCTTCTGTCTGTTATTGTCCTCTTTCCTTTAATAGTAGTTTTTGTCATATTTTCTATCACTCAGAAACCACCTTGCATCCTAGTGGCTTTATTGCCTTGCTTAGGGTGAAACGATTAAAAAAGATTTTTTTGTACACTGTTTCTATTTCATCTAGCTTGAATAACTGTACCATTTCACCTGGCTAAAGGATGCAGACATATCTATCTCCATCCTCACAGGCACGAGCTGCAAATCCCTGTGGTTGAACTCTCACAACTCTTCAAGTTTGCACGCTTCCTTGTAAAGAACTTTTGTATTTAGTCCCGTCCGCATTTGCTAGATGATATTAACACTTTCACTGCTACTCATTTGCCCAGTGCTTCCCCCATCCGGCCAGCCAATTTTAAAGAAAATGCCAAATTTCAACCTACATATTTTATTACACAGAAAACTGTCACCAGTGTGTTTTACAGCATTCCATTTTCATGGATATACCTGGGAATGACTTACCAGATCAGTAATGGGTATACACATGATATCTTTTGAAGCATTGCCCTTTGTGATTTTACGATAGATGGCGCAACGGGACACTCATACCAGCGGTATGCAAAAAAACGTAGGTTTCTGTACTTAGCCAGCTGCAGCATAATAAGAAAAACGAAGATCTCCATAGTTAGCAGCGGAAGTGTTAAAATCCGAGTACTGATCTAACTAGTTTTTCAATACGGTGTCAAATTCATTAGCCAGACACTGGTACCTTGTACGCGATCAAAAGGTGTGGCACAATGCCGATAGTATGGGGAACCTTGTAAGGATCGAATTCACTATTCAGTCGTAATTGATCTAGCGAGACAAGCTAAGTATTACACCACGTCCAAGTGCCCCATTGCACGTGATCTACGATATGTTGTTCGGTCGTGCTGAAAAAATCCCACCGTCATCCAAGTTAAAGAGAGGGAAGAAGATAAAATATAGAAAAGCAAGAGAAGAAAGGGGAGAAAAGATAAAGAAAGGAAGAGAAGAAACAAGAAAAAAGAGAGAGAAAAGAAAAAAGAAAGAAAAAAGAGAAAAGAGTGTGTGAGAGAGAGAGGGAGAGAGAACGGAAAATAAGAAAGAAGAGATAAGATGGAGAAAAGAAAAGAAAGAAAAATAAGCATAAAATCTAAAGGAAAAAATAAACGAAATGGAAAGAGATATAGAAAGAGAAGGAGAAAAAATGGAGAAGAAAAGAGAAGACTGAGTCTTTTGCAGTGCACGTGGAGGCCATCAAAACTTGCACAGACAAGTTCTCCATCTGCATAAACAATTCATTAAATCGATTGTAAGATACAACGCACATTCCAGACCCCACCTTCTTATAAAGCATAGTCACTTTATAAAAGTAGCGAAAAAAAACGTGTCTGAGGAAAAAAAAAACTCACATAAGTCCAGACAATTAAAAAAATACAACAAAATAAACAAAAACAAAAAAAATCAGCTTCAGAACAAGAAATAAAAAGTAAAAAAGTAAAAACTAACAAAAAAATTGAAAACTCGTTATAGATAAATAATGTGTGTTTTGAGAAAGAAATTACTTGTTATTCAGTTTTAACCCAGATTTTAAAAGAAACTAGCCTGATATCCACGAAAAACAAACAATAATTTACATTTATGTGATCTTTTAGACTATTGTCTCCATTTCAACGTTGTTTGTGACAGGTAGGTTCCTCGGTGACAAAAGCGACGTCAGCGGAGTCTATACTGTTTTGATTTGAGATGTGAAATATAATTTTTCTTTTACTATTTCATGACTATTAAACCACCACCCTATGCAGATGCAGTTCAGAAAATATATACAATCAAATATAACGCAGTTGAAAAGAGTTTTGCATAGAAATATATTCCTCGCTCTACTAATAAACTTTCTCTCTTTTCGTTAAGCTATCAAAAAAGGTCAAGAATGCTTGTTGAAAATAACTGCTTCTCCAGATAAATAGTTTTCAGCAATTTTTCAGTATTCAAAAATATGATCTCCCACTCAAACTTTTTTTTATGTATTTTTAAATATTAAAAAAATAAATTGCTGTTCAACTTAAGTCGAGATTATAGAGTCCAGAAGTCGCTGTTAATGCTGATATATAGAATGTGTTAAATAGTAGGATAATATGCGTCACGGAAGGGCTAAAATACCGGTTCTGAATTCATAATTCGCTTTCTCCTAGGCTAGTTGTCAACCACGGCTAGAAAGTCCAGTTTGCTCTGCTATTTAGCCTATACCTGGCAGATGAAATGGATGGATACTATGCGTCTCGCAAGGGCGAAATACCGATTCTGAATACAAAATTCACTTTCTCCTAGCCTGGTTACCAGACACGACTGGTGAACTCAGTCTGATTTAGATTGAAGAAATTCATTTATTCTTTTCCCAATGGAAATTGTGTGAACGTGAATGCAACAAACACTTTTATGCACAGGACATCGGCTGTCATGGCTCTCCATAACTTCCTACATTCTATAGTTCAATTATTTTTTTATTCCTTTGTCACCCACCTTTGTCATTATTCAACCTAGCATTAAAGAAAACATCTCGAGTTAATCGATGTTTCCACCTCCTTCTCTTGTATTCATTTTGCCCTGTGGTTATTCATTTCTCCTGGCCTTCTTTTCTCGTCATTCGTCCTAGAAGTTTCAACTGCGTCTATCTGATTGTTATTATCAGTTTCTTTTTAGTTCCTGTTCGCTTTAAAACTTCCTCATAACTCACATGTTTTGTCAACAGTATTCTTCCCATCGACAGAACCACATCTTTTACGCCTTAAGTTTATTATGTTTCTGTGAGGAGATTGTGCAGATTTCACTGCCGCACGGGAGATTTACACGTCCAATTTAACACCGTTTGGCTTCTCGCTTGTCTCCTCAATAAATATTTAAACGCTTACAAATACATTTAACCTGGGAAGGAAATCGATTGTTCTTCGTAAATTACTTATTCAGAAACCATAGTGTTGTATCTACACCACGCTGGGAACAATCTCACGATTTGGGAGTTGCCTTAAATAGTATTTTATTGTTCGATTATATGGATTTTGTTTAAATAATTTTAAAAGAATGTCGCCGGATGAAACGCATTCAGATTAAATTTATCAAAATATTGGCTTTTCGTTTATAATTGCTATGTTAAGATTTAATTATAGCCGCGAAAAGTACTCTTTATTGAACCTTTTCTACACGTTTTACGCTCACTGTGTTTCTATTCTTAGCTTTCTCTGACGTCGAGAGACTGTCTTGTCTGCACCCAGTGAGGGCTAAATTCGCTTGCTTTCGAAAATAGATTGCTAATAATTGCTATAAGAGGGGCTACCAGAGAACAATAAGTAAATTACCCTACCAGATTCTACATGTTTAGACATGCTGTCAGGAAGAAACCTTAGAGGAATTATTTTTGAAATTGGATCAACACATTTTTCGCTTGACCATCATACTCATGATTGTCAATTTAATTTTCTCTGAGAATAGGTAACAGAGAGAGAGAGAGGGAAAGAGAGAGAGGGGGGGAAAGAAAGAGGGAGGGAAAGAGAGAGAGAGGGAGAGAGAGAGGGAAGGAAACACATACGCACATATATATATATATATATATATATATATATATATATATATATATATATATATATATATATATATAAAAGGCTTAAACACTAATATTCCATGGTCATAATTTATTCCATTGGAATCGTAAATACGATCCAATTCATCAGACCTACAAATTCAAAAAGAAAACAGAAAAAAACCCACTCCGGAAATAAAAATAGAATTTAGAGAGAGTGTAATTATGAGAGTGTGGGACGAATGTTAGTTTATAAGAGAGGGGTTTAACAGAGAGAAAACTCTCTCTGTTAAACCCCTCTCTAAATTCTATTTTTATTTCCGGAGTGGGTTTTTTTCTGTTTACTTTTTGAATTTGTAGGTCTGATGAATTGGATCGTATTTACGATTCCAATGGAATAAATTATGACCATGGAATATTAGTGTTTAAGCCTTTTTATTATATCCTTACTCTGTCCTGGACATTGAGTTCTACCTGGATTTTATCCTCACGGAAATTTTTTATTCTAAAATATACATGTGTATATATGCACCTGTGTATTTTGCATATATATGTATATTTACCACTAATATTATCTATATATATATATATATATATACAGATCCACACACATTTACAGGGTAGTCTGAAAGTCTTGTCACCCATAAATAATATAATTTTCTATTTCAGATGGCTATCACGAGCTCCTGCAGTTTGGAAGAAATCTGGGTGTGACAAGACTTTCAGACCACCTTCTATATTGTTTGATTCGTTTTCTACGGCTAAGTTATTTAAAGCCTGAAAATATTTTTACATTATAAGAATGTTTTCGGCGATAATAATTGTTTAAATATAGGTGGGGGAGTGAAAGTGGTTTCATACATTTCCCAAGAGTATTTGCGCATAAATGAATATAACTCAATAGGAATTGGAACACGGCTCTCCGATTTAACAATATCGAGTTATTATTATTATTCCAACACCCGCACATCCAAGCTTAAAGCATCTGGTATTCCCAAATGGTCACCCATCTAGGTACTGACCAGGCTCAAATTTGGTTAACTTCGGTAACTGTACAGAAAATATACCAACAACGAACCCCTTGAAAATGACTAATGGATTTGGGCGAAAGCGCTTGAACAGTAATTCCTATGGAGGGTTTCTCTCTTTGTCCCCATAAAAGGAAAACTGGAAGAACGTTAGAAAATTTCTGCAAAAGGCTTAAGAAATAATCCTTGCCCGTGTTCTTTTATTTGAGACGAAGAGAGAAACTGTCCATCGGGATTATTGTTCCAAGCGTTTCGCCCAACCCACTATTTCTCTCTCTCTCTCTCTCTCTCTCTCTCTCTCTATCTATCTATCTATCTATCTATCTATATATATATATATATATATATATATATATATGTAATGAAAAACAAACCACTTTAAGGTACCATTACGGTAATTTATTTCACCTAAATCCTTTTTTAAGGATTCAGGATCATCAGGTAAAACTTCCAACAACGAATTGAGAGGAAAAAAATCCTTATAACGTTAACTTAAATATATATATATATATATATATATATATATATATATATATATATATATATATATAGTTTTCAGGTATACATTATTTATGGGTTAAAGTCCTCAATAGGGATAGAGCGTATCTAAATATAAAAGTGAACATTGAAGTCAGAGGCAGCGTAATCGTCAGGTCTTCATTTCTTTGATTTAATAAATGTTTATTTTTCAAACGTTTTATAATATTTAACTTTTCATGTATGCACAAAGGAGATGTGCCATTTAAGGATCTGCAAGTTCTTGTTTTATTATATATATATATATATATATATATATATATATATATATATATATATATATAGCTATTTTAAAGAATTTTGAATATGGTATGTAGGTTTCTCAGACATAGATTAGTTTTTAATTCCCTTGTATGGTTAGTACATTATGGCCGTTTTTGTAGTTGATGTTATTCAGGGTTTTTTAGGGGGTGTAAGGGCTTCTAATAATTTTTATATTTAATACAGCAAATATTATGTTTATATTTTCAACAAGGATGTCGTATATTGAAGTTGATATCTTTTTTAAGAAAAGAATTCAAAGAAGTATTTTGCAGGCATTTTTATGAAACATAATCAGACTGTCCTATTCATTATATGGGTGTGACTGGTGCTGGCTTACTTCATTGTGCTACAAGCTTATACGGCAACTAGCTTACATCATGGGGCTAGCTTACTTATGATTGCGGCTAGTTTACTTAACCGCTCGGAGTATAAAATAGCCTAGTCGGAACTATACCCCTACTAGGGCACTTTTTCAATAACTGTTTTTCTTAACTCGAATATAAAAGGTATGGACCCATTCAACACTCATCAGTTTTCCGTGTTTCTAATAAGACGAGATCTCATCAATTTACAGTTAAGCTGTCTAGATGTAGCCGTAAATTCTATGCTAACAGTTTCTTTTCTCAAACTTCCAGCTTATGGAACACCCTTCCGGCTTCATGATTTCCAGCCAAATTTAATCTGCAAAAATTTAAATGCAATAATCAATCGCTATCTACTCTCCATCTGATTATTCCCTTCCCTTTCTACTCATTACTATTGTTTCTGTTCCTATTTCTTCCACACC
>OZ010577.1:94886023-94961023 GCA_963932145.1 Acanthosepion lycidas | reverse complement strand
CTATACCGAAGAGTGGTAGGAGACTGATAGGACGGTAGTTAGAAGGGTCAGAACGGTCTCCAAAGTTCTTGAAAACAGGGACAAGAGTTGAGGACTTCCAACAGGCTGCTCTGCTCATTCACCTTCCGTAACAAGGGTTTCTAGAGAGCTATGCACCCCCTGAACCTGCTGATCTATGCTAGGACTTCGAATTGAGTGAATAGAAGATGGATAGAGGATTTGCTGTTGTTCAGTACACTCTTGCAGAGCTGCCAATAATCTTTAGAACCAAGCATGTGAAATGCAATATATTGTTTCATGATATCAGCAAACAATAAATTTGCTTTATTGATAACACGCTTGTACACATTACGAGCAGAGACAAAGAGATGGCTGTTACAATCAGACATGTCGCTCTGGTACAGAAGAAAGAAGTGGTTTCTATTGGCTATAGCGGCTGAGAAAGTAGGTGAGAACCAAGGAGATGAGCGCGATCTAACTTCGTATTTCCTTGCTGGGATGAAAGCCTCAATGTCAGCTTTTACTCAGGAGGAGACCTCAGACGGACATTTTTGAACGGGATGATTAAAAACCACATTCTAAGGGACGTCGTGAAGGAACGAGTCCCACCTGCACGTTGATAACAGAAAGATATTCTGTTAGTAGGAGGTTCATGGCTGCAGGAGGAGTGGAAGGTGTTAACATACACTACAGCATGTTTAGAGTTGCCGAGAGAACAGAGCTGCGTAGCGCGAGTCAGGGATGGTGTCAAAACATAGATCGAGAAAACAAACGTTACCGTCAGGTTTACTGGAAAAACGCGTAGGAAAATCAACTACTTACCTGTGGGATTGAATGATTGAAAAGTTAAGGGTTTTAATGCCAGCGAGGTCAGTTACAGTGTATTTAAGTCACATTGTATGGCGGGCGTTAAAGTCACCGAACACGAATATGTTAGCAAACGGATGTAGAGAGATGGCATTGTCTATATTATCGGAAATGCTATCGAGTACTCAACAGTCTTGAGAGGAAAGGGAACGGTAAAGAGATAGCTTACTGAATTGAGGAGGAAATAGGCGGAGTCACATATACGAATAGTCTGGAGATTCCGCATAGAGTTCCTTAGCCAGCGGGGAATGATCGCGGCCATAAACTCCCAGGGCATGCATGTGGATTTTAGAGTCCTTTCTAAGGAGAGCAAGGTAGATGGAAATCGAGAAATCAGAGGAAGGGATTTACGAGTTAATCTCGCAGAGACTTTGTATATCATGAGACTTTTCGAAGAGGAACGGATTCCATATGACAGAAGTTGGTACGCATCCCACGAATGTTTGAGAAGGAAATATTAAAAGAGTTTAATGTATCTTTTTTTAGTTGGATTAGGTAATGATTTTGTTGTTGGGTTTTAGGCAATTAATATTTAAATTATTTTCCTGTGGGATTAATTTAAGTCTTGTATATTTTAAATAAAAGGAGGTTATCAATTTAACCGTTTTTTTTGTTGTTTTTTTAACATTTTTATACTCGTGTATGTTGACTTGGAAAACAGTACTTCTTCCAGAAATGTAGATATTTGAAAAAATCCGTCCACAAATTTATATTTTAATAAGATTCAATAGCAGCACTTGAGAATTTTCTAAGTTACATTCTCTTTTAATAAGTGTTGCAGTCTTTAGATCAAATTTGTGGATGAATTTATTTACATTATGTTGGTGGAAAAATAATGACGTAATAATGTCGTTTTTTGACGTTAAAAATACACCAAAAACCGACATTATTACGTCATTATTTTTGCACCAACCTAATATGTATAATGATAAATTGTTATGTATATTTTTTGTTTTTTTTTTATATCGATAACAGTTTTGGATGTGATTGTAATTATTTTGATATTATTAAGATTAGTTATTTTTTCGGATAGTAGATGTTAAGGAGTTGTTTCATCCAGTTCATTGTTATTGTTTTTACCAATGTTATTGTTTTTTTGCAGTTGTATATCTTGTACGCCTTTCTCTTAGCATTGTGGATGATACAATGTATTAGGTTGGTGCAAAAATAATGACGTAATAATGTCCTTTTTTGACGTACTTTTTAACGTCAAAAAACGACATTATTACGTCATTATTTTTGCACCAACCTAATAGATACTGGAGTTTATTTTTTAATATTTTCTATGTATATGACTTCTTCAGGTAAATACTGGGGGCTGCAGATTCCTAGCGCTCTTAAACAGAATCCTGTAATTATCCCAGATTTTATCCTCTTACAGTAGTAGGAATAAAAATCAATAAGCACATTCTTGATGGTACATATTCTTTGAACCCCAAACGTTATTAGTTCTATGTAGCACGATATCAAGGAAGGATAAAATCTGTTGTGGTTTCGACATTATTAAGCTTGTTGATAAGATCGGTTACATTTTGCGGATATATTAGTAGAAAATCATGTAGGTATTGAAAATAAATGAATTTTGTGGTAAGATATTTTTTAAAGTCCCTCTTTTCAGACATTCTAAAAAAAAAAACGCCAAAACGCCACAAAGAGAAAACTCCATTACTAAACCAAATTTTTGTTGATAAAAACTGTACTCGAATGTGAAAAAAACATTGATTAGTGATTAAGAAGCCTATTTTTATGATCTTCTATGTAAGAATAGGTAATATTGCTTTTGTATGTTTTCTAAGTAAATTTACTACTTAGTATATGTTTTTAATTTATTTAAAAGATCCCCATGTTTTTTTTTTTTTTTTATATGCGATAAAGTAATTGTACCAAGAAATGGGGTTGGCTAAATTATATTTTACTTTCTTTTGATAAATACTTGTTGCAGAATAAAATGCTTACATTTGCTTTGTTAAAGTCCATTAGAAGACGAAACGCGTCGGCTAGGATAAATTTTCCCTTTGTATTTCATACTAAGTAGTAAATTAACTGCATGATGTATTTGTGGTTCCAACATCTAAACATGGTGTGGGGTCTGTTATGGTGTTCGATATTTTGGGGAAAGACGGTTGGAAACTGGATTCAGGTCAAGGGTATCATGTAAAAACAACAAAATATGATTATATTTTGCAAAGACATGCATCTGGTTTGCTAATAAATGAAAAAAATATCAACTTTCAATAACATAACACTCTTCTAAATTATGTCATAATTGCATCAAGTCAAAAAAGGAAGAAAAACAAGGGTGCCCAAATTTTTTTGTCTTTAACGGATATATATATATATATATATATATATATATATATATATATATATATATATATATATATTGTACTTGTAATCTCTGATGATGATGATGATGATGATGATGATGGCTAAGATAAGATTAACAGTAAAAACATGTCTCAACATGGTGATTTTCTTTCGTGTTTCGGTGATAATGCTAAAAAGCTTATTCCACAATATGAAAGGAATTTACTTAAAATAAATCGACAAAACTTTTTTATATTACTTTATGAAACATGCATTAATGAAAAAATGCTGCCTAAATACACACACGCACACACTATATATATATATATATATATATATATATATATATATATATATATATATATATATATGTGTGTGTGTGTGTGTGTTATGTGTGTGTGTGTGTGTGCAAACATATATGACATAGTGTAAAACGTTTTCGTGTGACGTTTTTCGTCCCTTAGGAGCTCAGTGGACTAGGTTTATGTATGTTGATGTGACTACACATGCGCACGAATGACTGATGCTGGGAACTTACAATTTATAAATGATTTTTTATGCATTTTGGGTATATAATCTTGGCAATTTCATTTAGATTCTTTTTTTCTATCAACTTTGTTGTTAACATTCCCACATTGTTATAACAGAAAATCTTCCAAGAATTGTGAAGCTTTGTAAGAATCTGTGCATAGATCTTCAGTGGATTAAAGCACTTTCTAAACATTTTAGTATTAATGAATTATTTTCTCAAATTTTTAGAGTAACGTTTTTTTATTTCGAAATTATGGTCAGTCTCCTTACAGCGAGAAACTAATGAGTTTAACGTATTGTTTTTTGTTAATGCTTCTTTTGCATCTTTGTAATTTTTTATTTAAACTTGAGGTTTCTCCAAAATATTCTTTCTAGCAATCCTTACTGGGGATGAAATAAATTACTCCTTCAAGTTTGTTACAACGTTTCATCATTCCTGGCAAATTTTCTGCTATCACAATATGGCTTAATTAATAACCATAGATAATGGAATTAAAAGAAAAATACAGAGAAATGTCAACGAAATCGGCTAGATTATATATCCAAAATACATTTAAAAAGATGTTTTTATAAATTTAAATATATCAATATCTCTCCTTCGTGCGCATGTGTATTCTCACTAATGCAAACAAACCTAGTACAATAAAGTCTTAAGTGACGAGAAACGTGTCACACGAAAACATTTTCCATTTTGTCATATATATTTCCTCCAAAAATATTCTTCATATTTAAAAAAATTATATATTGCTATCAATCCCCATATATATATATATATATATATATATATATATATATGTATGGGAGGATAACAATATATAAGTTTTTAAAGGATAAAGATATATATATATATATATATATATATATGTATATATATATATATATATATATAAGTGATGACGATATATATATATATATATATATATATATATATATATATATATATATATATATATATATATATATATATGGGGGATAACAATACATAAATTTTTAAATATATATATATATATATAGAGAGAGAGAGAGAAAAGGATAAAGATATATATATATATATATATATATATATAAGTGATAACGATACACATATATATATATATATATAAGGGATAACGATATATATATATATATATATAAATATATATATATATATATATACATATATATATATATATATATATAAATATATAAGGGATAACGATATATATATATATATATATACATATATATATATATATATATATATATATATATATACATATATATATATAATATATATATATATATATATATATATATATATATATATATATATATATATAATAAATCCTAAAGAGCCAGGAACGAACTTCCTAGGTTTCACCTAAACGGATGCTAATCTGGCAGATTACCCTGAGGATCCATTTAGGTGAAACGTCGGTATGTTGTTCCTGGTACTATCGGATTTATTTTATTTATCCCAGCTCTACTTAGCGTATTGAGCACTCTACGTTTTAGCTTTATTACTCGCTTGTTTTTTTTTCTTTGTACTAAAAACTATATATATATATATATATAATATCGACAGGGCACCTCGAGTTGTTATAATGGTTAGCAAGCTTGTCTCGCCAGAACATTTATGACTGAATTGTGATTTTGATCCTCACTGGGTGCCCCATACATTCGGCCATTAGCCATATCTGAGCTACGCTTGGGAAATAAATATAGATAGATACGACATTATTTCTAATTACGTAAACGTTTTATCTACAAGTTATCCGTGTCTATGTCGATGCTCTGTTTTGTTTATAAACAATGTGAAATGCATTTGCTAACTTGTGCACTTGAGAGTCCTATTTGAACCTTGAGACCATATTCTTTTTAAGACGCTCGTATGCACACTGTTTTAGATGCAATTTACACTATTTAAAAGCAGGGCGTTTAATCAGAATCCTATATTCACTAAAACATAACTTTGAAAGTAATAAGAAATAGTTGTTAATAATATTAAAGTTGTTATGCATTAATGGCACAGAATATTTCATGTTTACATGCGAAATTTCATTAAGGCTGATATTAAGATGTTTCTCTTTGCAAACTGTTTTCATTGCTCATAAATACGTCTTGAGTATCCCAAAAGCTCTTCTTAAGCCTGCAATCTGAAGACTTCGCTGGTTCTTCGATAACTATAGTGCACATATGATGGTGACTTTGATATTGTGAATTGACTAAGTTATACTTCTTGATTATAAAAATGTTTTCATCCTAAAGGTAGTTTAATGGAACTGAACTTAATCTGGTCTTTCTAAGAAACGCTGAAAATTCATTTACTTCCCAACACCATTATACAGTCTAAATGTTGAGTGAAAAAAACTTACTCGTATAACAGATCCTTTGATGAATAGACGGACATGGGAAAGAAAACAATACCGGGAAAATTAAAGATAGTTAACCATTCCATTGATTTTTGGTCCAAGCCACACTTTCTTTAGTTTTCGCGATGTCATTTTTCTTGAAGGCATCAGGGTGATTTCTTTCTGGGCAAAAACAATAGATTTTCTGATTCACAGAGAAGTAATAGACATTGCTTAAAATAAATAATACGGCAGATCATTACAAAAGTTGATGCCCGATTTTAATTTTTAATATAAAATAACCGCAACGTGAAACTGACCTTTGGTTTGGTGCTGGTTTCTAGTCTGTCCTAGACTGAAACCTTCAATCGTTCAATTAATACACAGGCTTTGCTGAATGCCTTAAAAATAGAGTATGAATAACGATTTTCGCCATATTATGCTCTATGAATTTCGTTAAGGAGTAGGCAACGGAACCGCGGAATAAAAAAAAACAGTTTATTTGAATCGTCATCTAGCTTGTTGGAGGGCCAAAAGGTAGCTTGACAGATTTCATCATGGTGATTTTAACCAAAACGTTCCACCACGATCCGGCCAACTTTCCGACTGGAAGACGCTCTGCTTGCCGTCGTAGATTATAAACTACGAAAAACATTGTTAAGAATTTGAAAATCGAGAACTCAACTGGCTTTCAGCATTTGAAGAGACTTGAGTCCAGGAAAAAAAAGGCTGATTTTGGCAAATCCAATATATGTCGTTTTCCACCAAGATCGTATGTTGCAAAACGGAGTCTCGCAGAAGGGTTGAAATGGGAAACCCTTCAGTAACCACTGTATTCTCCTGACCTGGCCCCTTCGGATTTATATTTGTATCAATCATTGCAAAACAATTTAAATGGCAACTAATTGGACTCTGTCCAGTTAGTCGAAAACTACCTCACAAAATACTTCCGACAAAAAACATGCAATTTCTAAGAAAATGGATTCAACAAATTTGTAGAGTGATCAAAGACATTTGTTAAAAAAAATTGAAACGATGTAAATGTCAAATAAATTTTGTAAAATTTTTTTTTTCTAATCCGGCGTGAAGTATTGCAAGGATTTATTAGAATAAAGGATAGCTAAAGTTTCACCTTTTGATGCTTCTCAAAAAAAGGCAAATACTCTTTGCAACGGTCGGTTCAATGGCTACCGTGGTCATTTCGTAGATTTATTAACAACGTTTCGACAAGTTCTTAACTTTTTCTATGAATTGGAAATGGTAGTTCTGGATCTGTTCAATTTTTTGACAGTGCCAATGATACTGCTATTATCTTCATAATAAGACACATTTGTTTGTATTTTTTCTCTCTCAGGAGCTTCAGGGTATGGCAACATTACAATACGTGTAGTAAAGACAACGTTCAAATTATAACGTCTAAAATAACAGAGAACAAAATTACATCTATAGAAATTTCTTGCAAATTCTTTTGGAAAATATACGCACATATGAGAGCAAGTAGGAAAAAATCTAACAGCTAAAAATATTTTTTCATATATACGTAGAAGGTAGGCTATTCTTTATGGCAAATTATATATATATATATATATATATATATATATATATACATACATATATATATATATATATATATATATATATATATATATATATATAGGTTATTCTCTATGAAAAATACGTTGTATATATATATATATATATATATATATATATATATATATATATATATATATATTGAACAATAAAATATATTAAGAAATTAAAATCTTCAGACACACTAGGTTATAGATTAATATTCTTTCGTTTTCATTTAGATTCCTAGACTAGTTTCGGCCAAAATGGCCATCATCAGAAGAAATATTTCTGCTTGAAACTACAGAATATTTTCTGCGGTAAACTACAGAAATGAATGTCTTGATGGAGAAATGAACTTTTGTCTGTAGTTTTCATTTATTTTATTTTTTTTTAATCTTTTTGACATGAATATTTTAACATTCCTTGTGTTGGTCAAACAGTCTCTTTTAAGTTGTTATTTGAGATAAGAGCTGGATGGATCTATGCTTCTCTGAATTCCTCTAGTCAGTTTGACAGTTTTATTGGTCCTGGAGAGGGGATCTGTCTCTGTTAAGTCTTTGTGTTATATATATATATATATATATATATATATATATATATATATTATGGGGTCAACCCTTTTCTGATATAAATGGACTCGTCCTGCTGCCATAAAATACCCACAGTCAGTCAGAGATGAGGAGAGGAACAGAGGAGAGGAACAGGGTGGAGGAACAGAGTGGAAAGTACATAGACACTGTGATTGAGTTGACGTTAAAAGTCAGTTACAAGGACGCCCGACTCTAAGGAAGTTTACTTCGAGACTGTATATAGCGATCTTTGATTAATACTAACCGGCGTTTCTGGATTTTACTAACAGCATTACCTTTTGTATTTTGTGTAAATACATTTAATTTCTTAGCTTTAAATACTTGCGTTTGTCATTTATTGGAGACCGAAACTCACGCGGATAACCCACAACAACTTGTCGAACGAGGATTCCAAACTCACGCGGATAACCCACAAATAACTTAGCGAACAAGGATAGGAAACTGACGCGGATAACTACAACAACTTGGCGAATGAGGATTCGAAACTCACACGGAAAGAAAAACTTTTCGTACGCCTAACAACAAACAACTTGGCGAACACACGCGGAAAACTAATCAACAGAAGAAAAATCCTTCCCTCGTCGTTCAACAACAAATTAGCGACAAACAATTTCGAGGAGTAAAAATACATAAAATTGAGTTATCATGGAAGATTTTAAAAATATGTTGGTAGAACTGATAAGACACCAAAATTAGCAACAATTACAAATGCAGAAATACCAAAATGATCAACAGTTACAGCTACAAGAAAAATGGCAAAAGCAAATATTACAAACGCAAAAGGAAAATCAAGATAGACAAACAGAGCTCCAGGAACTAATATTGAAAGTAGCGGGCAGCAAGCAATTAGATATTGAAAAGGAAGCAACATTTTCGCAAGACGCAGTGTGGAATACCATAGAGATTTTCAAATATTCTCTAGATGAGGACAAAAACTTTGGAGATTACTTCAGAAGACATGAAGACATCTTTAACATAAACTGTCAAAATTGGACAGAAGCAAAAAAGCTAGGTCTATTGCTTAGAAATTTAGGAACTGAAGAATATACAAAGTTCGTGGATTATATCTTGCCAAAAAAGACGAACGAATTAAAATTTGACGAAGCAGTGACATGTCTTAAAGAACTCTTCATCCCCAAAACATCACTCTTCCATAGGAGGTGGAAATGCCTTAACCTGGTAAAGGGCGATAATGAGGATTATTCCACGTTTGCCGCAGTCGTAAATAAACATTGTGACGACTTCAAACTAGCGGAATTAACATCGGACAATTTTAAATGTCTCATCTTTGTTCAAGGGCTAGTTTCTACAAAAGATAGCGAAATGCGTAGAAGAATGCTTGAAAAATTACAAAATGAACCGGGTCTAACATTACAGCAATTATCAGACGATTGCCAGAGATGTTTAAGCATAAAGAAAGACGCAGAGGACATTGAAGAATCAGCTGTTTCTCATATACGTAAGTTAAATAAAAGTCTACGTTCTTCACCCTCCCCGGAAAGAAAACTAAAATTTTACGACAATGAAAAAAGATTCTCACCCTCCCCGGAAAGAAAAATAAAATATTATGATAAGAGAAAAAATACAACATACAGGACAAATTATGACAAATATCGAAACAAATATAAGCCCCCTCCATCAGCATGTTATCGATGTGGAGGATTACATTGGAACAAGGATTGCCGCTTCACATATAAAAACTGTCATGAATGTGGAAAAAAAGGCCACAAGGCATCCCAATGTAGAAATAGAAAAGATACTAATAGAATAAGAGCTACAAGAATGAATAATGATAACACCAATGTAAGGAAATATGTAGAACTGGAAATTTTAAACAAAAAGATTAAATTACAACTGGATTCGCGTTCCGACCTCACGATAATCAACTTACAGACATGGAAAAAACTTAACAGACCTACCATGTTACACACTCAAAAAATTGCCAAGTCGGTTACAGGCAAACGAATAAAATTGGAGGGAGAATTAATAGTGAATGTTAAATTTCACGGAAAAACAAAAAACTTAAGATATACGTATATGACAGATACTGAAAATTTAGTAGGTATCGACTGGATGCAGAAATTCAACGTTTGGGACCTACCTATCAACTCGTTTTGCAAAAAGTTAGAGGTTGAACCATCAGATACCATAAAATTGAAGGAAGAATTATACAAACAATTTCCTGAGGTATTTTCAAGTGGGTTGAGACGATGCAACAAATTTAAGGCCAAAATAGAATTAAAAGAAAACGTCCAACCAATTTTCAGAAAGAAGCGAAATGTACCGTTTGCTACTATAGAAAAAATAGACAAAGAATTGAAGAGACTTGAACAAACTGGGATTTTATCTAAAACAGTTTAGTGAGTGGGCTGCGCCGGTGGTTTACGTAAAAAAGAAGTCAGGAGGAATTCGCGTATGCACAGATTTTTCGACGGGACTCAACAAGGCAGTAAAAGACCACCATTACCCACTACCGAGCCCAGAGGAGATATTTACAAAGCTCAACGGCGGTAAGGTATTTTCTAAAATAGATCTTAGTGAGGCTTATCTACAAATCCCAGTACAAGAAGCGAGTTCGATAATCCTATGCATTAATACGCACAAAGGGTTGTACAAGTTCAACAGACTACCATTCGGAGTAAAAGTTGCTCCTGCAATTTTTCAACAAACAATGGACACAATACTAAATCGTCCCCAAAAAGGGATCTAAGGGGGGGGGTATTATGGGGTCCACCCTTTTTCTGATATAAATGGACTCGTCCTGCTGCCATAAAATAGCCACAGTCAGTCAGAGTCTGATAGCGGGAGAACAGGTAGAGGAACACGGTGGAGGAACAGAGTGGAAAGTACATAGACACTGTGATTGAGTTGACGTTAGAAGTCAGTTACAAGTACGCCCGACTCTAAGGAAGTTTACTTCGAGACAGTATATACCGATCTTTGATTAATACTAACCGGCGTTCCTGGATTTTATTAACAGCATTACCGTTTCCATTTTGTGTAAATACATTTAATTTCTCAGGTTTAAATACTTGCGTTTGTCATTTATTGGAGACCAATTTTTCACGCGGAATCCACAACACACACACACACACACACATATATATATATATATATATATATATATATATATATATATATATATATAGATATGTGTGTGTGTGTGTGCGCGCGAACGCGCGTGTGCGAGTGAGGATGTGTGTTTACTTTTGTATGTCACGTATGTATTTTTTTAAATAATTTCACCCCAAGCAAGGCAATAAAGCCACTACGACAAAAGGGGTTAATGAGTGTGAAATAACATGAGAAAAAGAGAAAATATTAAAAAAGATAGAACAGTAATAGAAGACAGAAGAAAACGTTTGATATTTCATTTAAATCTTTAAAGCTCAAAGTTCATTGGAAAATCTATCTATCTATCTATCTATACACACACACACACACACATATATATATATATATATATATATATATATATATATATATATATATAATTATATGTATATATATATATATATATATAATCTTTCTCCAAGATAAAAATTCGATTAATATAGGCAGAAAGTAATGTCAAAGCATATATGTATTTTGCTAGTATATATATATATATATATATATATATATATATATATATATGTTTTACAATCAAGCTCTCTTTAGATTACTTAATTCATATTATATTATTGATTATATTCAAATATACTTTAGAAGTGACGCCCACACAAACACACACACACACACACATATATGTTGCTTGAAACAGTATTTCTAGAATCATAAAAATGAAGGATTAAAATAAAATTCATTAATTCTTTATATATATATATATATATATATATATAGCATAATTAAATTTGTCTTCGCAATTCACCCTTGAGTATGATTTCAGAGTAGATCGAAAGTACTTGGTTTGGTTTAACAAATAATACGGTGCCTTCTTTGATGAATTTCAACTTAATATCAAGAAGTTATTATAAAAATAAACGGGTATAAGATTTCTATATTATTTAATGAAACATGCTTTAATACTGGCACACACGCGCACGCACACACACACACACACACACACACACACACATATATATATATATATATATAATAAACAATAAATTCCAAAAGCAATCACATCGTATGATGAATAGCCTACTTCGGCAGTTGAAGATATCGGTCGTCGTCTGTCTCATCAACCTCGGCGTGGACTGAATCCATGTCAGAAATAGAAATTTAACTGAGAAACCTAAAAAAAAAAAAAAAAAGTCGAAAAACTAATACAGAATTTATCTAGTTTTACGAAAGGCACGAGATGGATCAGGGGAGGTTGGAAATTATTTGATTTAAAGGGATGCAGTTTTATAAAATTAAACCCGAATATTTACCTTATGACATTAATTATGGGTTATATAAAGAATGGAATATTAATTTAAAATTAAAAGAGTAATAAAAAAAGTTTTTAAAATCACTTTAAAATATATAAATAAAAGATGTAAAGGATTAATGGAAATGGTTGGGACATCTTAAAGTAGGCTAAAGTTTATAAATTATAAATATAGTGTAAAGAGGTATAGAGGGGAAAATAGAAATTAGAATTAGTTATAATTTCGACATTTGAAGACTGAATAGTATGGAAATATAGTAACTAATTATGTTAATCATATATTATGGAAATTTGAATTTGTTTTTATGCCGACATTTTAATACTAATTCATTCCTCTCTCTCACTATATCTATCTATATATCTATATCTATATATCTATATCTACATATCTATATATCTATGTATGCATAATTCCTGTGTAGCGAAAGAACCATTTTTAAAATCGGTTTATTTATAATATTTATGCTCTGTAAATTTATATTGAGTACTGTATTGTAAAAATAAAAATATCTATAAGAACCCCGGATTATATATCATACTATTCTATACTATAATATATATATATATATATATATATGAGTGGCGCTGAAAATTTTAGCTGATGGTTTAGGATGTGAAGACGGGATCCACTTCTAAATTCTCATATTTGATTATTTGGTCAGCTTTTGGGATGATTGTTTTCAGCACCTCCTGAGAGATTCACGTACGGAGATACGAACATATGCATGGGTACGTATTTATGTAGATATTTACATACGTTTTAACATATGTATCACATCTAAGTGTAGGTATGAAGAAAATGAACTATGCAAACAAATGAAGACATTAGCAATCTCGCGCATGCGCGCACAAATACATTCGCACACGCACGCACACAATGTGTCCTATATGAATTTGAGGAACCTGAGGCGCGAAATGCTTTCGTCGGGGAGAGAAAATGGATTGAAAATGAGATCAGTTCTAGTTGAGCGATTTTGAGAGATGTGTTTAATGTCCGCTAAGTCAGTGGGAATGCTGGCTGATTTGACAGATCAATCTTCTTAAATACGCCGAGATGCATAGGTAAATGTGTATTTCAAGCGACTACTCCTTTATATGAGTAGTAGGAAGATCCTTTTGGCCGACGATATCATAGGTTGTATCACAAGACGGCCCAAACGTTTCTTACTTGACGCAGATAGCAGTCCATCGAAAAGGAGCCCCAACTGAATGCCGCTGAACACTTTCACGGGTAAAACATTGCAAACGACATATCTATAAATATTTATCGACACTTGCTTAACGTCTACGTCAATCAAACCGGGGTTGTGAGCAGAGCAGTGAGTAATGCATTTCAGCAGAATAGGTATAGATGTGTGTGACATGCCACGTTTCTGGCGTCTTTCCGCAGCTCACAAATCACAAAATAAAGCAAACCTTTAAAAAGCACAACAATATTGCTGTTATGAAAGATTCTGTGATAAAAGCTTCAACTTTACAAACATTCAAATCGTTTACAAGGACAAAGGAAAGGAAAATAATAAAGCGGATGAAAATGAAATCCAAACTCATTATATTTCAGAAGCTGTTGAGGTCTTTTGCAAAAAACTGTTTCTTTAGTTTATTCATATGAAGTTTTCTTAGGACAAGAAATAGATATAGATACTGGAATATTTCTCTCTAAGTACTCGATACGCTGTCCATTTTATTTATACCTAACGTGCGGACGTATCAGTAGACATAATGGACACGGATATGTCACAGAAATGCTCCGCTATATTTGAAAGTGTTTAACCTGAAGGATAAAACATTTTAATAACCTAAATACGTACCTAAATTATTGAACTTTACAGATTAATCATTTGTTATATGATTTAAATGCTGTGTATCTTTTTGTTTCTCTGTAAATTATAAGTTAATTAAGTTTTATTTTAAGTGTTATACACTCAGAAATGATACCCTATCATATTAATAATTGTCACTAAAAAGACTCTTTTTAATTTGTCCGGAAGACATTGATTAATTAACAGTCTATGTTCCATTAATGTGTCTTCCATAATTTGAATATATCTAATTTGTTCATTTTGTCAAATTTGTTAATTTATACAAATTTTTAAAGGTGTTTTTTTACAAACGCAACAGAGTCTATGCGGAAAATGTTTCTATACAAATCGTGTGAGTATGCATTCTGCATCTGTTGACGCTTATGTGGAAATAAACGGGATGCATCACTTTCAGCGCGTTCCCTTATATTTATAATTTTTAAGTCTGTTTATAGAAGTGTAACGATATTTATGCCAGTGTAAAAACTGAATACGTAAGTTATACGTTTGCTTGCTGAATTTTATGAACAAGGACATCCTTGACAATTTTCATGCAAGATTTATGATGTCCTAAATTACAATAATATTGAAATAAGAATCGTCCATAAAATTTATCTTCAGCTATCCTAAGCTGCGTTTAAGCATCTTAAAGAAGAAATACGTTTTAGGCATAAATGAATGTATGACGGCTTCTAGCTAGATTATAGTAGCTTAATGGAGTTGCTCGTTAATATAGGTGTAGATAACGGTCTCATATTTCGCTTTTCTTAAAATGTTTAATATAATTAATATTACAAATATGATATAACGAGTAAAATAAACTTCCAAATTTCGACAGAATCTTATTTATGTGGTGTTACAAAATCTTAGAAATATTTTAGGATTTCACTTAATTCTGCAATGCTTGATTATGGTAAAGGTCATTTATTAACAGATTTCCATACTGCGCCAACATTAGTTCAAGAAGCCTGTGTTACTAACAGTCGAAAAATGAAAACACTTACCCGTAAAACAATTTTCAGGAAAATGGTTTTCTCAGGACCACTACGTGTTAATACTTTTATCAGTATTCGGTTTGCAGTACCTGTAAACAATCTTTCAACTAATAAATATCCATTACCTCTTATCACAATTTTCAGTATAGGATTTCCACTAACCGTTATCACTCTTTCAAATATTAGATTTCCACTAAACCTTATCACACTTTCCAATATTTGATTTCCAATACCTGTTATCACACTTTCCAATATTGGATTTCCACTACATGTTATCACAATTTCCAGTATTGGATTTAAACTACCCGTTATCACTCTTTCAAATATTAGATTTCCACTAACAGTTATCACTCTTTCCAGTACTGGACTTCCACTATCTGTTATCCCTCTTTCTAGTATTTGATTTCCACTAGCGGTTATCACGCCCTCAAATATTAGATTTCCACGAACTGTTATCACACTTTCCAGTATTGGATTTCTATTACCTGTTATCACACTCTCCAGCATTTTATTTCCAGTTTGTTGTTATACTTTCCAATATTAAATTTCCACTACCTGTTATCACACTTTCCAGTATTGTATTTCCACTACATATTATCACACTTTGCAGTATTGTAATTCTACTACCTGTTATCACACTTTCCAATATTGGATTTCCACTACATTTTATCACACTTTCCAATGTTGAATTTCCACTACTTATCGCTATTTCCAGTATTGGATTTCCACTACCTGTTATCACACTTTCCAATATTGAATTTCCACTCCCTGTTATCACACTTTCCAGTATTGTATTTCCACTAACCTTTATCACACTTTCCAATATTGTAGTTCCATTACCTATTATCAGAATTTCCATTATTGGATTTCCACTACATGTTACCACACTTTCCAGTATTGTATTCGAACTACCTGTTATCACACTTAACAGTATTGTATTTCCACTTCCTGTTATCACACTTTCCAGTATTGTATTTCCAATACCTTTTATCACTTTCCAGTTTGGATTTCCACTACCTGTTATCACTTTTTCCAATAGAGTATTAGGTTGGTGCAAAAATAATGACGTTTTCTCACATAGTAACATATGTGAGAAAACGACATTATTTTTGTACCAACATAATATTTACACTACGTGTTATCACTCTTTCAACTATTGGATTTCCACTACCTGTAATCACTCTAAACAATATTGGATTTCCACTTCCTGTTATCAGTCTTTACATTATGAGATTTCCAATAACTGTTATCACTCATTCCAGTATTGCATTTCTACTACATGTTATCAAACTTTCCATTATTGGATTTCCATTAACTGTTATCACAATTTCCAGTATTGGATTTCCACTACCTGTTATCACTCGTTCAAGTTTTTGGGCTTCCACTACCTTTTATTGTTCTTTCCCATCTTGGTCTTCCACTACCTTTTATCGCACTTTCCATTATCTGGTCTTCCACTACATTTTATTGCTCTTTCCCGTTTTCGGCTTCCACTAACTTCTATCCCTCTTTCCCATTTTGGGTTTCAACTACCTTTTATTGCTTCTTCCCATTTTGGGCTTCCACTACGCTTTATCGCTCTTTCCCATTTTGGGCTTCATCTACCGTTTATCGCTATTTCCCATTTTGGGCTTCCACTAGATTTTATCGCTCTTTCCCAATTTGGGCTTCCACTATCTTTTATCGCTCTTTCCTATTTTTAACTTCAATTACCGTTTATTGCTTTTTACAGTTTTGTGTTTCAACTACCTTTTATCGCTCTAGGTTTCAGATATCTGTTAACGCTCTATCCATTATTGAGTTTCCGCTACCATTCCAAAATTGGGTTTCTGCTACCTGTTATCAATATCTTTAGTATTGGGCTTCCCCTATCTCCTGTCGCTCTTACAGTATTAGGTTTTCGCTACGTGCATTGCTCTTTCCCGTTTTGGTGTTCTTCTTCCCGTTATAGAATAATCCCTTATTGGGCTTCTGTTACCTGTTATCACTCTTTCCAGTATTTGTTTTCCACTATTATCTCTCCTTTCTCTATTGGGGTTCTCTTCCCTGTCATCCCTTTATTATATTTGGTGTCCACTCCCTGTTATCGCTCTATCCAATATTGGGTTTTTCTTACTTGTTATACTTTTCACTATTGGGTTCCTGCTACACGTTATCATTCTACCGAGTATTGGGATTCCGCTACGTTTTAGCACTCTTTCCAGTATTGGATTTCCATTATCTGTTAGAGTTTTTTTCTAGCATGTAGTACCCTTTACCCGTTATTGCTCTTTCCAGTATTGTTTTTCTGTTACCTATTAACGCTCTTTCCAGACTCTCCCACCTATAATAAGTAGGAGTAGTAAGAATAACGAGTCAGTCGGTCAGTCAGTCAACTGGCTGATCTGTTGAACTCTCTACCTTTGGACGGTGAGGAACCCGAAGGGAGCTACGCCGAAGAGCGGATTCTCTTTCGGGGGGGTAAACCGGCCCTGAACCCGTTTATACGGGTTCAATGAGCATATTTTTGGCCGAGCCCACTGGCTCGGGGATCATACGGGCTCGGTGATCCCACGTTAAACCGGCCTTGTGCCACATGATGCCCTAGTAGGAGGGGTGACTAAATATCGTCGGTCAGTCAGTCGACAAGCTGATCGGCTGAACTCTCTGCCTTTGAGCGTGGAGGAACCCGAAGGAGGCTACGCCGAAGGGCGGATTCTCTTTCGGGGAGGTAAACCGAACCTGAACCAGTTTATTCTGGTTCAATGGGCATATATTTGGCCAAGCCCACGGGCTTGGAGATCCCACGTTAAACCGGCCTTGTGCCACATGATGCTCTGGTAGTGGGTGTGACTAAATATCGTCGGTGAGTCAGTCGATGTCGGACGACAGTTAGTCGAATACTAAAGTATCAGCGACCACAACTAGATTATTCGGCGTTATACCTATTATATCAAGTTCCTAATGTTTTGTACGTGGAACCTATTTTAGGACAGACTTAGTACAAATACAAGCCTCCACTGGGAAATCACTCCACAACATCACTATTATGTTTCCAAATCATAACCTTTTATGTGTAGAATGTCAACAACTTGATTGTCTCTTTATTTCTTCTTCGAATTACACGTGCTCTCCATTTTAGTTTCCGCTGTTGTTGAATCACTTCAGGTGACATGGTCTCTGTTATTTGGTAAAGGTCTTTCTTTGTGATTCCGTAGCACCTGTCCACAAGTTTCTAAGAAGGATGGTCCTTACTAAGACCTACTTGATTTATTTGCTCAAAGTAATTTTTAATTATTCTTTAGAGAAAACGGCTTCATGCACCTGACAATTTAACATTTTCCTCAACATGAAAGATACTTCATGATGAATTTATTTATTTGCAAAATTTCTTATAACCGATCCTTACACCGAGATCTTTAAGAAATGTTTTTAGAAATATATTCTTATTTTATGCTGGGGAAAATCACGCCAACTGAATATGAAATGGACAATCAATTCTTTTTGCTCTTCGTGATTTTTCTAAGAATATCCAATAGAAACTACGAACGAAATTCCTGAAACTTAAACCAATGTTACCATAGGTACAAGAACGTTTCGCGGTATTATTTTAAAGAAATTTGTATTAGGCAAAGCATAGGTTGTAAAAACACATCATATACGGTGTACCTGTTTGTGTTTGTGCGTCCAAGCAACTCCTCAACTCCAACTGGTTTGATTTCAATGATTCATAGCTTATTCAAAAGACCTAGAAAAATTAGGCCTTGGAAACGATTTTCGTTAAGCTCAGATTCAAGGTTTCCAGATTATACGAGGTTAAAAATATATATTAATATATTATACTATCTATTATCGTTGCTTTCATTGTTCAGTTTTCTTATTTTCCTTTTGTATCCAAAATTGCAGCTAGCTTAAAATTTTAAGCTCTACTTTATAATAATTTAGACGATAAAAGTTCAATATCTATATTCTATATGATTTACTTCTAGGAAATATCACTCTTCAGGTTTAACTAAATTGCATACTGATTTTTAAAAAAATATTTTTAATTAACTGTCTTTCATTATTGTTCTTTTATTCGAGGATTGTTTAATTTTCATATCAAAAATAGTTTTGTTTAGGGGTATTTATAGTGCAGAAAAGTGTTTGAAATTTGCATTTTACTTGGCCTTTAACAAGTTGGCATCTATTTGTAAAACTTTCCTTATCTATAACAAGCCAATTTATAAATGAAATGTTCATTCAAAATTTTTGTATAAAAGATTTCAGAGCGGACAAAGACTTCTAGTATATATACATAGTATATATATATATATATATATATATATATATATATATATATATATATATATATAGAGAGAGAGAGAGAGAGAGAGAGACATGTATCATATAATACACGTAGTAATAACGATGGATTAAGCGGCTGGGATTGAGGAGAGCCGATTTCAAATTCCAGATGAATCTGTTACATTCACTTATGTGCTAATATCCTTGGGAAAGGTATGAATCCTCTTTTTCTCCCACAGCTATGGGTAAATAGTAAGATAGACCGGGTTCTAGCCAAGGCAACCGTAGAAAGAAATGGCAACCTACTGGGGGAAACAAATCTGCTTTGTCAGACATGTTCGCCTAAACGTGTATCACGCATGGCACAAAACTTAGTAATCATCTTGGATTAGCGAAGCTAGCTAATATCTGTTGCAAATGACTTCTTTTGACTTTTCAGATTTTGACTTTCTTCACCATCCACAGATCCAAACTGCAGTTGACACTGACCGGACCGTAGCTACAATTTCTTGGAGATAATGCACAATTTAGCGTGATCAGCAGTTCTAACTCATGATCGCTTCCGAAGAGTTACATGTACTTCACGTTAGGGATTTTAGGGAATTCTATACAGTGGCACACACTGGGATCGTCTCTACACCTATATATTATCAAGGAGTCAACTCGTTGACAAATATACCACGATGAGATTCGAATCCGTGTCACATGATCGGGACGCTAACGTTATAAACCCTTGGCTTCGTATCCATAAAATATACATATATATGTTAATGTGGCAATAAAGGAAAATTCACTCAGCATTTCGGAAAATGCCGATCTTTGTTTCAGGTGTACTTAGACAGAACGCTTTGAAAAAGCGATCCCAAAATATTCGATGAATCTCCAGGAAAGCATAAGTACCCATAGCGATCGTTTTAATTTTGCTAAACTTTTTCCGTCTCAATGACTACTGTACAAATTACTACTGTAGTAAGATGATAATTAGATCCCCACAATTGGTTTCTGTTTATACTAAGTTTAACTTAGTATAACTGACATTTTAGGAAGAGAAAAAAGTATTAATACTGATATATAGTTGGATAGCGTGATATCAAATTGTCCGGGGGAGATGGCACGCTTTGACTATAGTAGTGGTTCCCTGAAGGAAAATGGAGATAGGGGTTCGATTCCTATCAGGTGGTGTATCCACTAAAATTAATGTTTATACTAATGCATAATGCCGGATTAAAAAAAATGTCCATGTAAGATATAATAACAGTTTGAATGAAAATAATGATATCTCCTCATGCCAGAAATTCAGATAGATAGATAGGTAGATAGATAAAAAAGACCAGACTGAGATAAGTAGATAAATATAGACTGAGATAGACAGATAGATAGATAGGTATAAAAAAAGACTGTGATATACATATATATATATATATATATATATATATATATATATATATATATATATACAGTGAGAGAGAGTGACAGAGAGAGGGAGATAGATTATAGATATGAATAGACTGAGATAGATGTGAACAGACTGATATATCTATCTATCTATATATCTATATATATATATATATATATATATATATATATATATATATATATATATATATATACACAGACACATATATAATGTGTATATATATATATATATATATATATATATATATATATATATATATATATATATATATACATCACAGTCGGTTCATATCTACCTATCTATCTATCTATATATATATATATATATATATATATATATGTACATACATATATATGTATATATGTGTGTGTAGATAGATAGATAGATAGATAGATAGATAGATAGATCTGTTTAATAAAGAAAATCAGATGTACTGCATTAAAATATAGATTTCACAATTGTTTAGAAGTCAACAATATAATAAAGACTGACTAATGAATAAAGCGAATTTAATTTCTAGATCGGGGAAAATGGAGCATCGCCCGGAGTGTTGTAATAAACATTTAAAATGGAGTAATTTAGATTTGACGAATACATTTTGTATTCCCAAAAGAAATCTAATTTAATTGTAGATGTGGATATCCATTGATATCTGTTGGAAGAATTGGGTCGTTAGCGTCGGTAACAGAAATAAAAAGAGAATAAGATGAAATTATGTGAAATAATTATTTTATTTTATCTTAACAAGTAACAAAAGAATTAGGTTAATGAGGTAGGTGGGACTAAGCAACATAGGAGCGGCTGGAAGAAACTGACTGACAAAGAAAACAGAGGTACACGCCGAGATTTTCAGCATCGAGTCAAACCTGCTCTTTTCAAACACATGAATATCTTGGGATAGTCAAGTTTGGACCATTCGAATATGTTTCAGCATCTTCTGAAGCGATGTTCTGGCGATGTCTAGTTGAGCAATGCAAACACGGGTAAAAGATGATGGATCTTCAAGGACACTCTGTCCTACAGCTTCCACCGCTGCATCAGTGCCTACAGTGCGCTTAGGACCTCTTCCCGGAAGATCGCTCACTGATCCACTGCTTTCAAATCGGGCGACTACGTCCCGAATCTTGTTAACGCTAGGAGATACTCTGACATTAAAATATTGCCGGTGTTTTCTCTAAGTTTGAATAATTGATCTTTTACCGGAATAGAAAAACTCAAATTAGTTTTACTCGTTACTAGACATCATATGTAGCCATTTTAATCTCCAAGGGATGCTCTATATAACCTTCCAAAAATACAACAAAAAGATTGAAAACGAACAAGTTATAACTTTTCAAGCCTTTCACTTTTTTCTGTGGCCATATATACTAGCAGCATGGCCCGGCGTTGCCCGTGCTTGATTCAAAAATCGTACGGCTCATACAGCAATCGCTATCATTTGACTTAAAATATTTTTGCCCTTCCTTGCCTTTAAAGGAGTTCCCTTTGCCGTTGTGATGTTGCTACATGCCTTACTTCTTGCCTATCTCACACTCCGAATTTTTTCTAAGCTCTATACTAAACATTAAATCTGTTACGAAAAAAAGAACTAAACAAAATGAACACAAAACGATCAGCTTTAAAAAAGGACTCGTAACTGAAAAAACGAATGAAAAAAGAATGTTAACAACAAATACTTTTTTTACACCAAACCCAGTTCTGCGGAATCAGAATCAACGTTGAGTTTAAGCATGCGAATGAGCTAATTGGAGTAAAGTTCTATGCAGATTTAAATTTTTTTCCACTTGTGACGAATGCAGCTATCTAATTTTTTGCATGCTAGCATGCTAGTTAACATTCGTGTCAGTCAGCTGTTGGCTCTCACGTTGGCCAATAGAATCTTCCTGCCTATTCGTGGCAGCCAGCTATAGACTCTCACTCTGGGCAGTACAAAATGGCCGCAAACTACATGAAAACTGCCGTAGAAGGATGAAAAAAAAATCGATTATTTCCATTATCGATGGGAGTTGGGAAATGCAAAGTTAGTCTTGGCCTTTATGTAAATTTTGGTGCACATCCGTCAAAAATTGCGGCCGTGCATACGTTACACACACACATCATGTCTTATATATATATATATATATATATATATATATATATATAATTTCGCCCCATGCAAGGCAACAAACCCTTTGAATAATCAAACTAAACTGAAGCACACTTGAATTTCTTGCCTCAGTCTGTTCAGACGTGACTCAGGAATAAAAACATACTAACTAGTAACCTCTCAGCTGTTAATGTGCCTCATATAAACTTCGAGGGAGTTGCCCTGGATAGAAATAACAGCAGATATTTATGCCAGAGGCGTATCAGAAATTTCGAAATCAGTCGTATTGCCCGGCGAAGAGACGAAATACAACATCAAATATTCCTTTGGCTATTTCCCGAGATCCACGCGGTTGTACAATATGTGGACTTGTATGCAGGTCACTAGCGGGATTGAAGTTTCATCTACGACACAAACATATAAACTAAATGAGGTTGTTGAATCCTCATACGTCGAAATCAACGAGAGAGAGTCCGTCATATATATATATATATATATATATATATATATATATATATATATATATATATATATATATATATATATATATATATATATATATATATATATATATATATATATATATATATATATATATATATATATATAACGTCATCCACAGACAGTCTGTCTGTGGATGACGTTATATATGTTTGTTTCGCAAACAGTCTGCCTGTGGATCATCAGTGTGGCTAGACATCCGGTTGCCTCTAGCAAGGATCGAAACCCGACTGAATTGGTGATAGTCGGAGATTCTACCTACTAAGCCGTCGTGTAGGCGGATTTTTAGCGTATTTATTTTAAGAAACACGCCCAGTGACTGACAGTGACTCAATTCACTATGCGAAGAGTCTCGCTATATTAGCTATAATAGTCACTGTTTTACAAACCCATACCTACTCCCTAGAGAGCTCAACTGGAATTAATTTTTATTTCAGGAGCCAATATAACGTCATCCACAGACAGACTGTTTCGCTGTTTCACAGCTCATCAGCGTGATAGACATCCGGTTGCCTCTGGCTAGGATCGAAACCCGAATAACTGCCCCGTTGTTCTAAGAACTCTCTTTCCTTTATCACTCTCACCTCTTTATCCTTGTACTTCTTCAATTTTTTTTAATACAATTTGGTATGGTTTGTTTCTCTTAATATGTTAACTTATCTTTAGAGTTAGAGTTACAGGTAATAAATCCGTTGGTATAAGTACGAAGAATAATTACGTAAAAATTAGCCTTCCCCTCAACTGGGCTCCGATACCTCAGGGGTAAATAAGTTGAGTTTCGATCCCGGCTTGAGGCAATCTAATGTGTAGTCACACTTATGAGATGTGATAGAGCGAAAAAGTCTGTCTGTAGGTGACAATATATAGGCCCCCAGAAAATGTAAATCCGACGGAGGAAGAAAGCGCGAGTTTATAAGCAATGACTACTATTGCTAATACTGCAAAGCTCTTCCAGGAATTGAGCGCTCTCGGTCATTGGTGTGTTTATCCCAAGAATAAGTACATGAAAATTAGCCATCCTCTCAACCCAGCACTGATAGCTTAGGGGTAAAATCTCCGACTGGTGCCAAATCAGTCGGGTTTCGATTCTGGTTTCAGGTAATCGGAATTCCCAAAATTTCGCTTGAAGATGGAATTCAAATAATTATATTTAATTTTTCGACTCTTGTTTTGAAACATGAGAATTCTTATGCAGCGAAGGATCATATTTTTTAAATAAATAATTTTATTTATATATATATATATATATATATATATATATATATATATATATATATATATATATATATATGAAGAAAAATATACGGAAAAAACAAACAAAAATCCTTATATGCAATTATGCTGTTTTGATCTAAAATTTATATGTACGCTTGTCGAAGCCAGGTCTAGTATTCACCGTGCGTGAGATGGATATTATGCCTGCTTCATAAATCCTCCTAAGATTTTTATTATGAAAATATTTTAAAATCTTCACGGAAAATTTTAGATCAAAATAGAATTCTATTCATTTTTCAATTTTCATTCAAAATACTCAAATTTTAGGAATACGTTTTCACACCGTCGCCCACGTGACGACAACGTGACCATGTTTAAACGGAACGTTGATCATAAAACTTTCAGTTATCTGTTTGGTTAAGTTTTGTTCTTATGTCCATCGTCTTTGTCATGTTAAATTGATAATGTTAATTATATTTTATGAATATGTCCTGAAGATGGTTTATTAGACCGAAACGTCCGACGTTGACATTATATTAACATTAAAACAGCATAATTGCATATAAGGATTTTTGTTTGTTTTTCCGTATATTTTTCTTCATACTGTCGGATCTATATCCATATATTTACTTACACACACGCACACACACACACACATATATATATATATATATATATATATATATATATATATATATATATATATAGTCAAGTTACTGGATCCAGACAACGCTTTTATCCACTGTATACATCAGTGAATGGATTGATTTTTTTTTTTACCAGACCTCATATTTCAATTTTTTGTTATTATTTCTTTTCTCTGGCATTCCGTATTACTGGTTCATATTTTGTATTCATTTCTATGCTTGGCCGGCTTTGGAGATTTTTTTGTCCTAGCATATGTTACTGATTACTTAAGTTTTCGTATTTTCCTGTGATTTTCTCTGTTTATTATTTCAGTCTCATCCCACGGGGGTTGGGGTGGGTTTCTGTGATTCCCTTTTCCCTCCATATGTGATCCGCTACGTCTGATTCTTCTAATTTTTATTCTCGGAAAATGTTTAGCTCTCGGAACAGAAACTAAACTTTTATTTTCTTTGTTAGCTGTTTCGTATTTTTTTCCATTTTTTTTTTCTTTTCTTTATCTTTTTCTTATATCATTTTTTATATATATGTTTAGCTCAGTATTGTCACCAAAATGGAAATAACTTCTGAGGTCTTCATTTAGGAATAATCTCACGTACTTTAGCTGGAGAATATACGATTACATTGTATGAGTTTTGAAAGTTGCTTGAATAAAATCGTGGGAATCCTGAAATATATAGTTAAACAGAAGGAGAGATCAGGCTGTGTTACCGATAACGAATGATATTTTTTTGATGACATGTCCATTAATGTTTTCGACAGCCATGGCTCTCCACAGATTCCTTATATTTTATATGTGGATAGTCATGATTTCTTGGGAATGCTCGTAGAGTGTTTTCCGATACATTCTCCGCTTTATTTTATTAATATTATCCTCCTCCTAATAAGGCAAGATAACCAGTCTACCCTATTATTTAACCCCTCACTATACCAAATAGAGCAAAGTAGGTCATAAATATTTTGAAATTTTACACAGTAGTTTCGTAGACGGTTATTATTAGTGCAAAATTATTTTTCGTGATATGTCTTACAATTGTCTTCTGCTACGTTTAGGCTATGTAGAGCCCACTATAGTGGAATTATGAGCAAATTCGTCACGCATACAAATTCGATATTGTAGGAAAACATATTCTCACTGGATTCTACTAATTTGGGTTTGTGCAAGTCTGTGTTAAACTTAGTAAAACACCTTTAATTTGTGTCTACTCCGTCGCCTAAGTTATTTGAATAAATATAGTCACGTCAACAGACCTTGATTTGTAGGTCAATCATCCAGATTGCCCTTCTAACTTCTCTTTCAGTAAAACACTAAAATTAGGACGTTTTTAGCGCCATTATCTTAGACCTTTTCTTCAGGAATCATTTGTGCTAAATCTGCATAGAGTTGACATTTTGCCCTCCAGGTAGTCTTTTTTAGATTCCGGTTCAGACACACAGTAATCGGCCATTTTCGAACATGCTGTGACTAAGGAAATACCTGTTAATTCTGTGAGCCTGTCTGGGCGTTGCCAAATTAATGAGAGAAAAAGAGTAAACGAAATCCAACAAGCAAAGATTGCTGATGGCGGCAAATTCAGAATCAAATCGACCGCTTCTTTTGGCTCACGTTCATTTCTAAAGGACTGATTGTCTCCTATTTTGGTTATTCCACATGATCTTAAATGAAAAGCTCCCGCACTTTTTGGGTGACACTCTCACTCTCTCTCTCTCTCTCTATATATATATATATATATATATATATGTATATATATATATGTATGTATATATATATGTATGTGTATATATATATATATATATATATATATATATATATATATATATATATGTACACACATATGCGAAAGCACATATACACATATATACTTACGTAAAGACTGCACCATATCTCTGTACGAATAACAGATATTTTGTGTTCAGATTATTGTGTTCAGATAGAGAGCCATGATACTCCACCATCTGAATGGACACAACATACAAAGGGATAAAGAGAGATAGGAGAGAGCAAAGAGAAAAGTAGATTCATTCCACACTACACACCTACACAAACACACACACATACACACACACACATAATATATATATATATATATATATATATATATATATATATATATATATATATATATATATATATATATATATATAGTTATCGCACACTGGTAGTGTGAATAAAAGATTACTCGATGTAATATAATAATGCCATTTATATATATTATTAAATATACAAATTCTACGACACGGATTTTCATGCAAAACACAATCTTCATATACTGAGCAGAAATACTCTACACAGCAGCTGAAGATTGGTCTTTTCCTGCAAATGCGAGTTGTATTACAGGTGTGGAATAATATGTATATTTATTAATACCCACACAAACACACACACACATATACTGTGTCAAATAAAAAATAAAAAATAAAATAAAGAAGCAAAAGTAAATAAAAGAAATAATTCTAAGCCAATAAATAAGTTAATAAAATTAAGTTGATAATAAAGAAGTTACCAAACCACAACCGCACACATAAAAACAATTAAACGTAATGAAAACCGACAATAAAATAAACAATAATAAATGTTTAAAAAGCTAATAAAGAACAGTATAAATAACCAAAAATTGCATCTGAATCCACAAATATTTCAACCCAGTAGAATATCTGTATAAGGCTATTCAATTTGTCTGATGACCGCGTGAGCATTAAACTCGGGTTACGACTAGAGCCAGCCTTTCATAGGATTTAACGTTGTTAATCGTTTTTTTTTTTTTGTTGCTCGGTCTAGGCAATCGAAGCTTCGAACACTTAACTGAGTAGGTGGATTGCCTTTATGCCTTTTTTCAATATTGGCATTTTTATTCGGGACTGGGTCTTGATAAGTATTTTAGGTTTTGGCAAATTGTCCATTGGTTCCAACAACAGTTTTTGTTTTTCTTTAATATATATGTATATGCGTGTGTGTGTGTGTGTATGTGTAATAGCCAGGTACTCGTATCCAATATCACCCGTCTCCTAAGGGGAGGGCAGCACCCACGAAGGACATTTCTGCATGATGCAACTATGTTAATGCTGAAAGATGCTTACATTTTCTGCGAGACAGCGCATAATCTGGCCTGATCAACGGTTTAAACATGATCGGTACGCTCAAACTCTCGGTCAGGATAACGTGACTTCTTGCTAGCACAATCATCGATGGCTATTCACGTGGCTTGGGAGAACTGGAGGTATGGTTTTCAGCCACTCTCCTCCTCAAGCCGATAACCTAATGAAGTCACCTGACGAAGAGATCAACCATAGTGAAATTCGAACCCGGATCTCATGGTCGAAAAGCGAAAGTTCTAACTATTCGTCCACTTTCCCTTATTAGTCTAGGTATTTGGGCAGATATTCAGCAGGCCATAAAAGCATTACCTTAGGAAATTTTAAAACAGGTACAGGTGGAGTAATGGATAAGATTGAGGAATCGGAGTGCCGAGTTCGAATTTCAGTCGAAACCATTACATTCACTTACGTGCTAATACCCTTGGGAAATGTATGAATCCTCTTCTCCTCACCAACTATTGTTAAATAAAAGGATAGACTGGGTTGTATAGCCTTGGATGGCAACTGGTATACCGCAGAATAAAATGGCAACCTAATGCGGGAAAATCTGCCTTGTCAGTCATGTATCGAAAGCTACCTGATAGCCTAAGCGTATCAAGCATAGAACATAACTGATTTAACTCTCTGTTGCTTGAAATAAGTTCGTTGGGGTTTTTGTAACTTAACGTCTTTGTTTAAAATTGTTAAAATATTGCGAAAAAAATTACATTTTCTTTTCTGCTTCATGTGTAAGAGAATTAACATGGCTAGTGTGACAGGAAATAAATAGACACGCCCTACTAGTTGCACCAACAACCAACCACAGCGAATTGGTGATATGTAATTTCTTAAGAATGCCAATGCGAACAGTATAAACGAGAGAGGCTCGGACCCCACGTCTGCGACGATTCTGGAAGTAGATGTGTCGTCAACTTTGATCCACAGGGTGTACGAGATCGATGGACTGGAAACACTACTGAAGCCCAGGATTAAAGAATGCTTCTACGTGTTCCAATTGAATTATACTCGATTCCGCATGGACTGGCTAAGAATTTCCCGACTATACCGTCTAAAACATGTTACTTCTGATCTTAATCTCTTTGGGCTACTATGTCAGGGGCGTCGTCGAGAAAAATGCCATTACAATCTGCCATCACTGACATTATGGCCAATGGCTGAGATCTATCTGTTTCTGGTATGTAGTCTCCCCCACGGTCGTATTCAATAAACTTTTTCCCCTTTTTTTT
Source organism: Acanthosepion lycidas (assembly GCA_963932145.1). Lineage (NCBI taxonomy): Eukaryota > Metazoa > Mollusca > Cephalopoda > Sepiida > Sepiidae > Acanthosepion > Acanthosepion lycidas. The sequence continues at coordinate 94,931,199 of OZ010577.1, read as the reverse complement.
TTTTTTTTTTTTTTTTTTTTTTTTTTTTTTTTTGCTGTTGCACATATTCATGTTTTAAAATAAAATATAGATTTGTTTCATTGGATATTATTTTCGTTTTTATATTATCATTTGCTGATAATTATAAAAGGCACGCTGTACTTAAGAGGTGGGGCTGAAAAGCAAGAAACCATACATTTGTTCATTTATTCAGCGTTTTCATTATGTACTAGAACGAAAAACATCGTATACACACACATGAGCGCGCGCGCACACACACACACACAAACACAAACAAACAAAAACACACACACACATATATATATTGAAGCGAATTTACTATATACTGCGTGTAACAACAAAATTGTCCAAATCGTGAAATAGTATAATTATCCGTCCCACAAAATGTTTAATATCTAAAAAAAAAGAAAAAAAAAAAAAAAAAACAGAACAAAAAAACACAAAACTAATTGAGTTTCTTTTTTCCAGGTCTTTCGATAAGCCGTTTAGCCACCATCAGGATATTTTCTATAAAAATCACAGAAACATCCTTTTGAGTTATTCCGCTAAAAAAGAAAACAGGTAAAAATCGTTTTGTGTTTTGTGTCGTTTTCCCAAATGAGCAATGGTGAGTGGAAAATGATCATTAAGGACATTAATATATTCATACTTTGGCTTCCATTTTCAAAGTCCATTCAAGAAACCATCAAGAGAACGGTTAATAAGTTTTAAAAAAAGGGAAGAGTAGAGAGGAGAACTGGATCATTTCTGTCGCTCAAAGTAGAGTCCAATAATGTTACAAAAACCTTGGAGAATTCAAGTAAGATATCTTTTGTCATTTCTAAGATACAACAGTCCAAAACTTAATCTAAAACGCTACATAATTTGGAGAATTTTGCTCTTTCACCCGGTATATATATATATACATACATATATATATATATATATATATATATATATATATATATATATATATATATATATGTATATATATGTGTGTGCGTGTGTGTGTGTATGTATGAAGAAAAATATACGGAAAAAACAAACAAAAATCCTTATATGGAATTATGCTGTTTTAATGTTAATATAATGTCAACGTCGGACGTTTCGGTCTAATAAACCATCTTCAGGACATATTCATAAAATATAATTAACATTATCAATTCAACATGACAAAGACGATGGACATAAGAACAAGACTCATCCAAACAGATAACTGAAAGTTTTATATGATCAGCGTTCCGTTTAAACATGGTCACGTTGTCGTCACGTGGGCGACGGTGTGAAAACGTATTCCTAAAATTTGAGTATTTTGAATGAAAAATGAAAAATGAAAAATGAAAAGATTTCTATATTGATCTAAAATTTATATGTACGCTTGTCGAGCATTAATCTCTCTAGAAAAGTGGAAATACTAAAGAAACCAGGTCTAGTATTCACCGTGCGTGAGATGGATATTATGCCTGCTTCATAAATCCTCCTAAGATTTTTATTATGAACCTCACGTCACGGAACCTCACGTCAAAGAACCTCACGTCACGGAACCTCACGTCAAGGAACTTCACGTCAGGGAACCACACGTCAGGGAACCTCACGTTACGGAACCTCGCACTTTAACTCTTGTTCCTTTGCATTTTGAAGAAATAAATTCACAAAGCTTTGAAGATATTCTAAACTGAATTAAAAGCAAACATTATAGACTCGATATAAATATTAGGTTGCTGCAAAAATAATGTCGTTTTCTCACATATGTTACTATGTGAGAAAACGACATTATTTTTGCACCAACCTAATATCAACCTTTAAATTCACTAATTTTTTTTCAGTTGTTTTAAAATACTGAAATATTCCCTCCTCAACAGGGACACAAATTCAAGTGGTGGACGTCCAAACAGCAGATGAATGGCAGATTTTCAATCTCGGGATTATCCTGATTCCAAAAAGCTATAATATGTTGAGCAAGTGTGGCCAGTGTTAGAGGGATTTTCAGACACTCGAAGGACAGACAGAATTTGCTGTTTATTTTTTTAGATTAAGCAACATAAAAACACTTATCAAAACTAATTTCTCAAAGAATGTTGTTGATTAAGAAATAAAACCGTTTTGTATAGAAATTAAAAAAAAATATGACAAGCGAGCACCTTCATATAAACAGAGATAAAGGCCCCATTAAATTACTGGAACCAGATATATCCTAATTACAAACAATATGAGAAAGCCATTAAAAATAATCTAGTATATCACAGGTAACGAATCTAGCAAAATACATTACTATTTACTATAAAAAAATTCAAATCATTTAACCTAATCATTACCAATAATAATGTGTATAGAGTAAAACCCACTTGTAGATAGATATTTTCCGTTTAACAATTACATATCAGGTCACTTTGAACAAATTCTAAATCCATTTCCAACAAAATAATAACGACAGAATTTTGTTTAAAAATCTCGCTTACCATTCGAATAACACTCTGTTCTTTACAGTGATTGTGATAGCATATACCGGGTGTAACATCAGAATTGTCCAAATCGTGTAACAACAAAATTGTGCAATTGCTAGATTAAGCTTTGAACCGTTGTAACTTAGAAAGGATTAAAGATACCTTACTGGAATTCTCCGAGGTTTTATAAAACTATTGCACTCTACTTTGAACAATAAGAACGTATTTAGTTCTAAGTTGAAATGATAATGCTTCTTCCTGTCGTGATATTCTGATCCAGTTTTCTTCTCTACTGTTGCCTCTTTTTAAAACTTATTCACCATTCTCTTGATTGATTTATTCATGATTCTCTTGAATGGACTTTGAGAATGGAAGCCAGAGTATGAATGTTGGTACCATTACTAAAGGCCTGATTGATATTTTTCCTCTCAGTGTTGCTCACTTTAGAAGACAGTGGGGCTAACACAAAACGATTTTAATCTGTTCTCTTTCTAGCTGAATAACTCAAAGGAGTTTTCAGTGATTCTTATGACAAATGGTATCAAGATGGCTAAAGGTTTTATCTGGAAAAACAAAACTTAATTATTTTGGTGCTTTTTTAGATATTAAACATTTTGTGGGATGGAAAATTATCCCATGCTGTTCTTTTACATTCGGTATATATATATATATATATATATATATATATATATATATATATATATATATATATATATATATATACTAAAATTCAAAGATCTCAGGTCACACCTGGTAATTTTTAAAATGGTTAAAATAGTTGTTTTGTACTTTAATTAAAAGAAAATGATTATACATGGTTGAAAAAAGTTGACATGACTTTTTATTGGAATTGTTATTATGACAAAAACAAAAAAGTATTTCATAACTAAATTTTGCTCTCGTCATAATATCCTCCTTTAGCCTTGATTACTGCAGCGCAATATTTTGGCATTCATTGTAAAAGTTTCTCAAAGTATAAATTTGATAACTGATTCAATACATTTTTCAATGACTGTGAGCACTTTTTCATTTTTTTCTCCCTGTGGTAGGGCCTGTTTTCGAACCTTAATAAAATTCGTGATTTTGAATGATGATTCTCAAGTCCAAACGATTCAGTTTGATTGGAAAATTGCCAGAAGATCGTCATTCTCCTTCCCTATACGTGAGCAGGTCCACAATTCGTGAAGATCTATTTATAGGGAGTTCAATAAGATGTTGAAGCGAGAGTAATCGAAAGAACTTCGATAGAAGTAATAAAGTAATCAAAAATATCGTTGTAGTATTTGTTTTGGGCTTTTTCTTTTGATTATTTACGAGGTAGGGGCACTGAAAGGTTATCGACCCGACCAAGAAGTGAAATGACCCAGGGCAATGAATAATTACTTGCTGTCTCGCATTTTCAGTCCAAAATACTTGGCATATTGTCTCTAAAGTTTCTTTAACCCTTCAAAAAAAAAAAACAAGTCCCGATGTTTGGCCACTGAAATACGATACTGTTGTCGCTATCACATCAGAAGTACTGAAAACCGCCCTCTTTTCCAAACTCCCCCTTTTTTTAAAAAAAAGAAAGGAGAGGAAAATTGAAGCAAAAGGGAAACTTATACATAAATCAGGTAGAGAATTTCTAGGGCACATAATGAGGAAAATGGCTTGGAGAATCTGATACTGACAGGACAGATTGAAGTTAAGCGGAGCAGAAGAAAACAACGCATAACATACATTTATTAAGATCTACAAAGGGCATGAAATCGTCGAGAGCCATGATCGCCTACACTCTGAAGTTGTCCTTTTACACTGGTTTCCAATCCTGCCTAGATAGTTTACGCTGTTATTTAACCTACAGCTAGAGAGGTGAAGAATAGATTCATATGTTTCCCAAGTGCGATAATGAATGTAACGATCTCGACCGGAATTTGAACACGGTTGTCCGGTTTTTCTCCTGAGCTTCTAAAAATTACCTCATCTTTAACTGAGACGACCATAGATCTAACATGTGAACAACGACGACATTTTAGAGAAAATGTAATCAAAAAGGACCATTATACTTAATGCAGTGTGTTTTTTTGGTGTTTTTTTTAACTTGGTTTCGATCGAATCCCAGGTGTTCAGTGAGTCATTCTCAGGGGTTCGGTGAAGGTCAAGACAGGTCAATGGTGAATTTCAGCAGAGCCAGGTTCAACAGCAACTCATCAGAACAACAATGCTCTCAACATTTTGGTGTCACCTGATCGTAGCGTACCCCATTATTGCTAAGAAAGCCTTTGAGATATTCACTCTATTGGTTACAACGTATCTTTGTGAGCAATCCTTTTGGAGGACGGTAGATATAAAAATGAAGAAAAGGAAGGGGCTTTATTATAGATAAATATATATGATAGGAGAATAACATTTGCCAAGGTGAAGCAGTGCATTTTTGAACTTGTGTTTGAAAGGCAACAGCAAATGTCACATGTCATTTGCAGTAAATATTCATTGAGTTATGTTTTTTTTTTTTTTTGCGAAAGTCCTGTTTTGTTGGTTTTGTCCTTTGAACATAGTAATTTTGTGTGATGCATGCTTCATTTGTGCACTAATAAAATATATACCTATGTTTTGCAGAAATCATATATTATTTTTCAATGACGTAAGGTTCGGTGAATGCATGGATGAAACATGAGGAGTTCAGTACCTCCACTGACTTAGCGAAAAAGTGTTTAGGAGACATAATAAAAAGAAAAAAAAATCGCCTACACGCTGAGCGCATAATAAAAAACGGAAGATCTATTGATTAGGCTACATAATCTGTCTATTCAAATCTAAAATTCTTCAAATATGGCCTGAAAAAATAGCGTTTTACAGATTTCTTCAACGTTTTCTTTCAATCTTTCCTTCAATGATATTTTTTTTTTTAATTAACCGTATGGCATATTTGCTGAAGAAAGTAAGACCTCTAAATACCTTTCTTATTCCAAAAGACTGTGGTTATAACGTTAACTTTTGGTTCTTGAAATTCTTCAATCATAGAGAACCTGATAACATTTCAGCACATTAGGCATGGCTCTCCACATTTTCCTATCTTATCTAGCTCTAAGAAGTGGTTGGGCATTCATTATCCTTCGCACTCCCTGTTCTGCCATCCACTGACACAAACTCATTAAATAGGTTATTGCTGTTTCCCCAATGGTCACTCATTTTTTCACTATATCTTGTGAGTGACATATTCTCCAAGTCCTCTTTCCTCTTTATCTGTCCAAGGATTTTCAACTCACTTTTTGATTTTAAGTCTTTTTTGTTCCCATTTTCCTTAGAATTTCCTTATTGCTCACATGCCCTATCCATGCTATTCTCAATATTCTATGCTGCCTCAAGTCTCCTCATCATCCTCGAGAAACATATTCAGAATTCACTTCTATATAGAAGGATTCATCTTACATAGCAGTAGCGGTTCAACACCTATTTTTTTTCTGCCTTTCTAACAAATTCTTCCTCTCTTTTAATAATCGAGCTTCTAGAAGACATGTTTTCGCGATTCCGGTCCGCCTTCAGAAATGTGGATTGCATTAATATCCGACGACAGCTATAACAGTTCCCAGTTTGTTAACTCACATACTTTACGTCCAAGTGTAAAAGTAAAATTAACCAAACTTTCGTTAAGTGGATTCTAGGCTCAGAATTGGACTTGATAAAGTCTTGAATAATGGCGTTAGTTATTATTGCCACGAAAAACGCCACCGTATTCAGATTTGTAACATGACAGCACCATATTTTTCGACGAACTGATACAATATTTTTTATTACTGACGGCGAGGTGTTTGGACAATTTTATCTGGCACTGATCGATTATTTTCAGAAAGATTGATAGGTAATTTGGGAACAGGAGAAATTAACTGCAACAAAGCTACACACACACACACACACTCATATATATATATATATATATATATATATATATATATATATATATGTTTGTGTCCACCTGTCAAGATTAACAATGCGGGTAACAGATATTTACCGTTCAATTCGTTATCATAGATTTGATTGTGCTATATGTACGTAGCTAAATCAATATTTCCATGGCCTCATGATAAACAAGCAAAAAACATTTAATTTACGTAGGAGATACTTACAGTTGAAAATAATCTTTTTCCTTGCAAATACACTTAAACCGATGTTTCTCTATTAAATATATAGACCTACTATCAAACAATGAAATATTTAGTTAAAAAAATCAGCAAATAACTGTGTCAGACTATGAATTTATTGGTTCATTCTTATGTGGCTAGATAGAATTTTCTCAAGTCAGTATCGAACTAGCTACGTTAGTGGATTGATCTTTGAGATGACATTATGCGTGTACTAATATTAGGATAGGAACGATGCTATATAGCATTTGCTAATACTTAATCACTAGGACTAATATATATAAACAAACACACACACACACATGCATATATTATTTATATCAATAATAAAGATACATTTTTCCTCAACGATAATAAACCTCAAGCCCGACGCAATCGTCAGGTGCTGTTTGAAATCTATCCGTTGGATAAAGTGAATATTGATATGTATTGATATGCATATCAATAACTATAATAGATACTGTAACACTTCATTTATTTATGGGGTTGAACAACAACAACAACAACCTCAGCAAGAGCAACAACAACAACAAGGCTGGAACTAACTCCAAAATGCGTGAAACTCTCGGCCGTATTATCTCAGGGAATGCGGAACTGGCAAAAAATGAATATATCCACAGACATAACAAGGTAGCGACATGTGTGCACTGAAAGATATGCAAGAAACACAAAATCGAAAACACTGAGAGATGCTATAACCACAAACCAGACAGTTCACTAAAATAACGATGTTACTATTCTCTGGGGCATTTCAAGTCAAACTGCTAAGGAAATAAAAGTCAACAGACCTGATATTATCATAAACGAAAAGAAATTCAGCAAGTGTATGCTTATTGACATAGCAGCACCATCTGAGAGAAACGCCTCCATGTTCAAATACAAGAATTTGGACCTCAAGATTAACAGAATGAAGATTGAGATTGTACCAATAGTAATCGGAGTTCTGGGCCTCGTGAGAAAAGGAATGGACAATTATACTAAGTGTTACAGGTAACATCAGTATACAAGTTGTCCAGAAGATCACCCTACTAAGAACATTCCATGTACTAAGAAAACTACTATCAATTAAATGACTATTCTCCTATAGGGCCTAAGTTCCATAGTTTGGACCCGGCTCTACAGGATACAAAACAGAGAATATAACATCCACAAATAATAATAATAATAATAATAATAATAATATATATATATATATATATATATATATATATATATATATATATATATATATAAGCAAATAAATACCCTTATGCCTCCAAATACATACCTATAATTTAAATAGAAATATACACATCCAATATGTATTTTATATAGAATAAAAATATGTCAGATTAATAAATTCAAAAATCCATTATTTCTTTATAAATCTGTCTCTGTCTGTCTGTCTCTGTATCTGTCTCTCTCTCTCTCTCTCTCTCTCTCTCTATATATATATATATATATATATATATATATATATATATATATATATATATATAGGTAGTAATCTGTTTATATAATCCTGGCGAGTCCTATTAACACCACTTAGAATTTGAAATATGTTAAAACTTACTAACAAAAGAACGCTCAATGTGTTTTTTTTTTAATTAAAAAGAGCAATCTTTCTTTAAAATTGGAATTAAGATATCTTTAGTTAATGACCATTTTCACCTACGAATTTTAATTTTAAAATTCGACGAATTTTTCAAACTGTTATGGTAATTGGGCAAAGAAACAGAGAGGGGGGCGTTATAGAGAACTTAGTGGGAGATATGGAGTGAAGAAGGCACCGTTACAGGTATTATATTATGCAAGTAGAAGAGTCTGGGTAGGGGGAGAGAGGAGGAAACTAGTGGCCACCCGGCCAAAGTCTGATTCAAGGAAAATCCACGGAAATTAACGAAAACGTGAAAAAAAATAATCAAGAGGTAACTTTAGTAATTGAAAGTGATAATTCGGAATTATTGGTGTATTAAACTCGTCCATATATCAGAGATCAAAGTTTGGGGGAGTGTTTTAAAATATTTCGAGCGAAGGAGAGCAATCCATAACTTAAACCATAAGATGTTTGGAAGGTGAGAGAGGTGTTTCAGCAAATACAGTCCACAGTGCAGTGAAAAAAGACTAAAATAAAATCGCACGTGAAGCCTGTGAGGCAACTTATTACTCCAGGACAGAAAGAAGGTTAAAGTGGGTGAAGATAATCTTGAATAAGTTTGGAAATTATCCTGGAATTATATATATATATATATATATATATATATATATATATATATATATATATATATATATACTATATTTCAATACTTCATGAGCTTCCTATCCTTAGCTATTATTAATTAATGATCAACATTTTCGCTTATGATCGATTTCATCACGATTCTTCTGTTAAGATTATAGAGTAGTTATACATGTTTATTGCTCAAAGTAGAGTCCAATAGTGTTATAAAAACCTCACAGAATTCCAGTAAGATATCTTTAATCATTTCTAAGTGACAACGATTCAAATCTAACAATTGAACAATTTTGCTGTTACACACGATTTGGACAATTTTGCTGTTACATCCGGTATATGGATTAACTAGATGCTTGAATGACTGCGTTTCCTATGATGCTCAAACAACCTATATATATATATTGGATATGTAAACACTGTTCTGTACTGTAGCTTTTGTCCGTTACTTTCCCTCCTCGTAGAAATGGATGTACACAGCTGGGAATATAGAAGATATTTTCTACGGAATTTTTAAAGCCAAATATTCATTAGCAACATGCACGTAATTTAGAACTGTTATTAGCAAATTGTTTACTAGCGTTTCATTGAGAGCGGTACAAAAATCTAGTGGAGGAGGAGGCAGTAAGGAATAGTGAGGCGGTAAAATGATGCCGTCATAAACAAGTACAGCTGCCTGACAAATCCCGTTGAAACGCCGGCTCTCGTTCGATTTATCAAAGTTAAGCAGCGTTGAACCAGGCCAATACCTAGATGGGGTGACCACTTGGGAATGTTGCATAACGTTGTGTTGTACAAAATGTTGATGCCTCTATAAAATGATCGATTATTTGTCTTTTCACTTCTTACCGACATTTTGTAGGTTATTTAAAGCCGGGTGGATGTGCGGGTTGTGTAATGGATAATTACACGGAAATAAAAAGCGGAGAGTCGAGATCTAATTCTACCAGGGTTCATTATATTTACTTACACCTTGGTAAAGCTATGGTTCCACCTCTTCCCCCAACCCCAGTTAACTGTAAATCATTATTATCTTCAAAGCTGTCTTCTGGCTTTAAATGACCGAAAAAGGGTTGATGCACAGTAAAAAAAAAAATCCACCAAAAAAAGGGACCAAGTAATTTTTTTAAGAAGATAATATGCAAGAGATACAAACTACAAACTGGAGATTCCGAAATGAAGCAAATACAGAAATTTAAATATGTATGAATGATTTTAACCTGGAACGGAAAATGTGACACCGAAATTCGACGACGCTTTGGAATATCGAAAACAGATTTCGAAAAGCTAAACAAAGTATCAAAAAAAAAAAAAAAAATTCGTCAAAGAAAAGAAAAGAATGCTAAAACATTGTGCAATACTGGTCCTGCTATAAGAGAGTGAATGCTTGAAATCTACTTACAGATGCAGAAGAGACTCATAGTAACGTAAAAATTTGATCCTACAGAAGGATGCTGGGCATATCATGGACTGGAAACGTGAATAATGTGGAAGTTTTAAGAGAAATTGAAAGATAAAGGACGCGTATACTTAGAATCAGAAAGAGACAGTTGAAATTTCTCTGAGACATTATGAGAAAAAACGGCTTGGAAAACATATTAAAGGTAAAAAAAAACCACAGGGGGTAACAGTGTATAACCTACCTAACAATCTTGCGCCACTTGATCGCAGTGAAGGGGCTGAGAACGGTGAAAAAAGCATAAACCTTAATACGAACTATGAAGGATGGTAAGTTGTGAAGAGTCGTGACCTCAAAGGACCTAATGGGACATTACTGACTAAGGAAAAAATATGTGAAATATATCACACTTAAGGAACAATTATACTTTACAGAGATTGATAGATTTGGGGGTTTTTTTTTACCGCTTATCAAACTTTTTAAGCTTATTTACAGATGAACCATATTTTTGAATTGCAAGAATTTATTTTTGCGTAGAGGAGGGGAGATAATTATATGGTCTGGTACGCCCGATGTTCATCTCGAGGTCCTAGACAAAATAAGCAGACAGATAGGTCATATGATAGGTCCTAATCTAGCATCTCGTATACAGTCGCTTTCTCATAGACGTGATTCAGCTTTCCTCTTTCTTTTCTATAAATATTTTCATGGCAACTGCTCTGAAGAGCTACTTTCACTGGTACCCGGACTGCATGAATTTAAGCGTGCTACTAGATTGGCATCTCGGTTCCACTCCTTCACTGTCGAATCAGTTGAATGTAACCACCTCTTCTACCCCAACAGCTTCTTCTCTCGCACTTCCCGACAGTGGAACTCCCTTCCTCTTATTTGCCTCCCTGATAGCTTTAATCTTCAAAAGTTTAAATGTAATGCCAATCAACATCTTCTGATGGATTGATCCTAATACCCGTCCTTTCCTTAAATACCCCTCTTTAAACTTTACTCTCTCTCTCTCTCTCTCTGTAACCCCTTGCGTGCAAGTGGCATTCTTTTTTCTTGGAGTGAAATGCTTAAAGAATAATACAAGTCCTACTGTATAACACATACCTGAGAGAAGAATAGTTGGATTCATACCTTTCCCAAGGGTATTTGCGTGTAAGTAAATATAACGAACCTGAGGGAATTCGAACTCGGCTCGCCGTTTTCTCATGTTATATGTTACACCATACGCACATCCAAGCTTACAACACGTGACGTTCCCGAGTAGTAACCCATCTAAGAACTGACCAGGCTCAACGTTGCTTAACTTTCGAGATAGGAGGAAAACGGATGTTTCAGCGTTATCTCTCTGTAAGTTGCTTTGCAAAGAATACAATTAACATAAGAATTATACTCGAACGAATGGTTTTATTTGATCTTTATTCCCAAGAGAGAACTGCAAGATATCTCGTGGATGCAATGAGATTTAGCAAAAAAATAACGGAAATGAACACTTAAACAGACGAAAACAATTTAGTTACAGAAAAGCTATCATGGAGTGTGGATGATTAAATGAAATTTCTATTCATTAAGGAAGAACAAATATACATTAGCCAAGGGAAATGATATAAAAACGACTGTCCAGTGCTGCACTATTGAAACATATACGAGATATATGACCGCCTAAAGTAAGCAAATTATGCACATTTTATAGTGATTTCATAAAGGTAGCTTAGATGTGGCACAAGGCCGAATGTATGGAGCACCCACTGGAGATCGAATTCATTATTTAGTCGTAATGTATCTAGTGAGACAAGATTGCTGACTATTTCACTACCGCGAATTGCTCAGTTATTTACAAATTGCAACTTAGATGTGACACAAGGCCGAATGTATGGAGCACCCACTGGGGATCGAATTCATTATTTGGTCGTAATGTATCTAGTGAGACAAGCTTGCTGACCATTTAACTACCGCGAATTACTCAGTTATTTACAAATTGCAGCTTAGATGTGACACAAGGCCGAATGAATGGAGCACCCACTGGGGATCGAGTTCATTATTTAGTCTTAATGTATCTATTGAGACAAGCTTCCTGACTATTTACCTACCGCGAATTGCTCAGTTATTTACAAATTGCAGCTTAGATGTGACACAAGGCCGAATGTATAGAGCACCCACTGGGGATCGAATTCATCATTTAGTCGTAATGTATCTAGTGAGACAAGCTTGCTGACCATTACCCTACCGCGAAATGCTCAGTTATGTACAAATTACAGCTTAGATGTGGCACAAGGCCGAATGTATGGAGCACCGACTGGGGATTTGAATTCATTATTTAGTCGTAATGTATCTAGTGAGACAAGCTTGCTGACCATTTCACTACCGCGAATTGCTCAGTTATTTACAAATTGCAGCTTAGATGTGACACAAGGCCGAATGTATGGAGCACCCACAGGGGATCGAATTCATTATTCAGTCGTAATGTATCTAGTGAGACAAGCTTGCTGACCATTTGACTACCGCGAATTACTCCGTTATTCACAAATTGCAGCTTAGTTGTGACACAAGGCCGAATGTATGGAGCACCCACTGGGGATCGAATTCATTATTTGGTCTTAATGTATCTAGTGAGACAAGCTTGCTTGACCATATCTCTACCGCGAATTACTCAGTTATTCACAAATTGCAGCTTAGATGTGACACAAGGCCGAATGTATGGAGCACCCACTGGGGAACAAATTCATTATTTAGTAGTAATATATCTATTGAGACAAGCTTGCTGACCATTTCACTACCGCGAATTGCTTAGTTATTTACAAATTGCAGCTTAGATGTGACACAAGGCCGAATGTATGGAGCACCCACTGGGGATCGAATTCATTATTTAGTCGTAATATATCTATTGAGACAAGCTTGCTGACCATTACCCTCCCGCGAAATGCTCAGTTATGTACAAATTGCAGCTTAGATGTGGCACAAGGCCGAATGTATGGAGCACCAACTCGGGATTTGAATTCATTATTTAGTCGTAAAGTATCTAGTGAGACAAGCTTGCTGACCATTTCACTACCGCGAATTGCTCAGTTATTTACAAATTGCAGCTTATATGTGACACAAGGCCGAATGTATGGAGCACCCACTGGGGAACGAATTCATTATTTAGTCGTAATGTATCTAGTGAGACAAGCTTGCTGACCATTACCCTCCCGCGAAATGCTCAGTTATGTACAAATTGCAGCTTAGATGTGGCACAAGGCCGAATGTATGGAGCACCAACTCGGGATTTGAATTCATTATTTAGTCGAAATGTATCTAGTGAGACAAGCTTGCTGACCATTTCACTACCGCGAATTGCTCAGTTATTTACAAATTGCAGCTTAGTTGTGACACAAGGCCGAATGTATGGAGCACCCACTGGGGATCGAATTCATTATTCAGTCGTAATGTATCTAGTGAGAAAAGCTTGCTGACCATTTCTCTACCGCGAATTGCTCGGTTATTTACAAATTGCAGCTTAGTTGTGACACAAGGCCGAATGTAAGGAGCACCCACTGGGGATCGAATTAATTATTTGGTCTTAATGTATCTATTGAGACAAGCTTGCTGACCATTTCTCTACCGTGAATTACTCAGTTATTTACAAATTGCAGCTTAGATGTGGCACAAGGCCGAATGTATGGAGCACCCACTGGGGAACGAATTCATTATTTAGTCGTAATGTATCTAGTGAGACAAGCTTGCTTACTATTTAACTACCGCGAATTGCTCAGTTATTTACAAATTGCAGCTTAGATGTGACACAAGGCCGAATGTATGGAGCACCCACTGGGGAACGAATTCATTATTTAGTCGTAATATATCTATTGAGACAAGCTTGCTGACCATTTCTCTACCGCGAATTACTCAGTTATTCACAAATTGCAGCTTAGATGTGACACAAGGCCGAATGTATGGAGCACCCACTGGGGAACGAATTCATTATTTAGTCGTAATATATCTATTGAGACAAGCTTGCTGACCATTTCTCTACCGTGAATTACTCAGTTATTTACAAATTGCAGCTTAGATGTTACACAAGGCCGAATGTATGGAGCACCCACTGGGGATCGAATTCATTATTCAGTCGTAATGTATCTAGTGAGAAAAGCTTGCTGACCATTTCTCTACCGGGAATTGCTCGGTTATTTACAAATTGCAGCTTAGTTGTGACACAAGGCCGAATGTAAGGAGCACCCACTGGGGATCGAATTCATTATTTGGTCTTAATGTATCTAGTGAGACAAGCTTGCTGACTATTTAACTACCGCGAATTGCTCAGTTATTTACAAATTGCAGCTTAGATGTGACACAAGGCCGAATGTATAGAGCACCCACTGGGGATCGAATTCATTATTTAGTCGTAATATATCTATTGAGACAAGCTTGCTGACCATATCTCTACCGTGAATTACTCAGTTATTTACAAATTGCAGCTTAGATGTGGCACAAGGCCGAATGTATGGAGCACCCACTGGGGAGCGAATTCATTATTTAGTCGTAATGTATCTAGTGAGACAAGCTTGCTTACTATTTAACTACCGCGAATTGCTCAGTTATTTACAAATTGCAGCTTAGATGTGACACAAGGCCGAATGTATGGAGCACCCACTGGGGAACGAATTCATTATTTAGTCGTAATATATCTATTGAGACAAGCTTGCTGACCATTTCTCTACCGCGAATTACTCAGTTATTCACAAATTGCAGCTTAGATGTGACACAAGGCCGAATGTATGGAGCACCCACTGGGGAACGAATTCATTATTTAGTCGTAATATATCTATTGAGACAAGCTTGCTGACCATTTCTCTACCGTGAATTACTCAGTTATTTACAAATTGCAGCTTAGATGTTACACAAGGCCGAATGTATGGAGCACCCACTAGTGTTCGAATTCTTCATTTAGTCGTAATGTATCTAGTGAGACAAGCTTGCTGACCATTTCAATACCGCGAATTACTCAGTTATTTACAAATTGCAGCTTAGTTGTGACACAAGGCCGAATGTATGGAGCACCCACTGGGGATCGAATTAATTATTTGGTCTTAATGTATCTAGTGAGACAAGCTTGCTGACTATTTCACTACCGCGAATTACTCAGTTATTTACAAATTGCAGCTTAGATGTGACACAAGGCCGAATGTATGGAGCACCCACTGGGATCGAATTCATTATTTAGTCGTAATGTATCTAGTGAGACAAGCTTGCTGACCATTTCTCTACCGCGAATTGCTCAGTTATGTACCAATTGCAGCTTAGTTGTGGCACAAGGCCGAATGTATGGGGCACCAACTGGGGATTTGAATTCATTCTTTAGTCGTAATATATCTTGTGAGACAATTTTGCTGACCATTTCACTATCGCGAATTGCTCAGTTATTTACAAATTGCAGCTTAGATGTGACACAAGGCCGAATGTATGGAGCACCCACTCGGGAACGAATTCATTATTTGGTCTTAATGTATCTAGTGAGACAAGCTTGCTGACTATTTAACTACCGCGAATTGCTCAGTTATTTACAAATTGCAGCTTAGATGTGACACAAGGCCGAATGTATAGAGCACCCACTGGGGATCGAATTCATTATTTAGTCGTAATGTATCTAGTGAGACAAGCTTGCTGACCATTACCCTACCGCGAAATGCTCAGTTATGTACAAATTGCAGCTTAGATGTGGCACAAGGCCGAATGTATGGAGCACCGACTGGGGATTTGAATTCATTATTTAGTCGTAATGTATCTAGTGAGACAAGCTTGCTGACCATTTCACTACCGCGAATTGCTCAGTTATTTACAAATTGCAGCTTAGATGTGACACAAGGCCGAATGTATGGAGCACCCAATGGGGATCGAATTCATTATTCAGTCGTAATGTATCTAGTGAGACAAGCTTGCTGACCATTACCCTACCGCGAAATGCTCGGTTATTTACAAATTGCAGCTTAGTTGTGACACAAGGCCGAATGTATGGAGTACCCACTGGGGATCGAATTAATTATTTGGTCTTAATGTATCTAGTGAGACAAGCTTGCTGACCATTTCTCTACCGCGAATTACTCAGTTATTCACAAATTGCAGCTTAGATGTTACACAAGGCCGAATGTATGGAGCACCCACTAGTGTACGAATTCTTCATTTAGTCTAATGTATCTAGTGAGACAAGCTTGCTGACCATTTCACTACCGCGAATTACTCAGTTATTTACAAATTGCAGCTTAGATGTGACACAAGGCCGAATGTATGGAGCACCCACTGGGATCGAATTCATCATTTAGTCGTAATGTATCTAGTGAGACAAGCTTGCTGACCATTTCTCTACCGCGAATTGCTCAGTTATGTACCAATTGCAGCTTAGTTGTGGCACAAGGCCGAATGTATGGGGCACCGACTGGGGATTTGAATTCATTCTTTAGTCGTAATATATCTTGTGAGACAATTTTGCTGACCATTTCACTATCGCGAATTGCTCAGTTATTTACAAATTGCAGCTTAGATGTGACACAAGGCCGAATGTATGGAGCACCCACTGGGGAACGAATTCATTATTTAGTCGTAATGTATCTAGTGAGAAAAGTTTGCTGACTATTTAACTACCGCGAATTGCTCAGTTATTTACAAATTGCAGCTTAGATGTGACACAAGGCCGAATGTATGGAGCACCCACTGGGGAACGAATTCATTATTTAGTCGTAATGTATCTAGTGAGAAAAGTTTGCTGACTATTTAACTACCGCGAATTGCTCAGTTATTTACAAATTGCAGCTTAGATGTGACTCAAGGCCGGATGTATGGAGCTCCCACTGGGGATCGAATTCATTATTCAGTTGTAATGGATCTAGTGAGACAAGCTTGCTGACCATTTGACTACCGCGAATTACTCAGTTATTCACAAATTGCAGCTTAGATGTGACACAAGACCGAATGTATGGAGCACCCACTGGGGAACGAATTCATTATTTGGTCTTAATGTATCTAGTGAGACAAGCTTGCTGACCATTTCACTACCGCGAACTAATCAGTTTTTTACAAATTGCAGCTTAGATGTGACACAAGGCCTAATGTATGGAGCACCCACTGGGGAACGAATTCATTATTTAGTCGTAATATATCTATTGAGACAAGGTTGCTGGCCATTTCACTACGGCGAATTGCTCAGTTATTTACAAATTGCACCTTAGATGTGACATAAGGCCGAATGTATGGAGCACCCACTGGGGATCGAATTCATTATTTAGTCTTAATGTATCTTGTGAGACAATCTTGCTGACCATTTCTCTACCGCGAATTACTCAGTTATTTACAAATTGCAGCTTAGATATGACACAAGGCCGAATGTATGGAGCACCCACTGGGGATCGAATTAATTATTTAGTCGTAATGTATCTAGTGAGACAAGCTTGCTGACTATTTCACTACCGCGAATTACTCAGTTATTCACAAATTGCAGCTTAGATGTGATCAAGGCCGAATGTATGGAGCACCCACTGGGGAACGAATTCATTATTTAGTCGTAATATATCTATTGAGACAAGGTTGCTGGCCATTTCTCTACCGCGAATTACTCAGTTATTCACAAATTGCAGCTTAGATGTGACACAAGGCCGAATGTATGGAGCACCCACTGGGGAACGAATTCATTATTTAGTCGTAATATATCTATTGAGACAAGGTTGCTGGCCATTTCACTACGGCGAATTGCTCAGTTATTTACAAATTGCACCTTAGATGTGACACAAGGCCGAATGTATGGAGCACCCACTGGGGATCGAATTCATTATTTAGTCTTAATGTATCTTGTGAGACAATCTTGCTGACCATTTCTCTACCGCGAATTACTCAGTTATTTACAAATTGCAGCTTAGATATGACACAAGGCCGAATGTATGGAGCACCCACTGGGGATCGAATTAATTATTTAGTCGTAATGTATCTAGTGAGACAAGCTTGCTGACTATTTCACTACCGCGAATTACTCAGTTATTCACAAATTGCAGCTTAGATGTGACACAAGGCCGAATGTATGGAGCACCCACTGGGGAACGAATTCATTATTTAGTCGTAATATATCTATTGAGACAAGGTTGCTGGCCATTTCTCTACCGCGAATTACTCAGTTATTCACAAATTGCAGCTTAGATGTGACACAAGGCCGAATGTATGGAGCACCCACTGGGGAACGAATTCATTATTTAGTCGTAATATATCTATTGAGACAAGGTTGCTGGCCATTTCACTACGGCGAATTGCTCAGTTATTTACAAATTGCACCTTAGATGTGACACAAGGCCGAATGTATGGAGCACCCACTGGGGATCGAATTCATTATTTAGTCGTAATGTATCTAGTGAGACAAGCTTGCTGACCATTTCACTACGGCGAATTGCTCAGTTATTTACAAATTGCACCTTAGATGTGACACAAGGCCGAATGTATGGAGCACCCACTGGGGATCGAATTCATTATTTAGTCGTAATGTATCTAGTGAGACAAGCTTGCTGACCATTTGACTACCGCGAATTACTCAGTTATTTACAAATTGCAGCTTAGATATGACACAAGGCCGAATGTATGGAGCACCCACTGGGGATCGAATTCATTATTTAGTCGTAATGTATCTAGTGAGACAAGCTTGCTGACCATTTCCCTAACGCGAATTGCTCAGTTATGTACAAATTGCAGCTTAGATGTGGCACAAGGCCGAATGTATGGAGCATCCAGTGAGTATCCTATTCCCTAATCAGTCTTAATGGATTTAGCGAGCCAAGCTTGCTAACTATTACACCACCTCGAATTATCCAGTGATTTACTAAGCGCAGCTTATATGCAGCACAAGGTCGAATGTTTGGAGCACCCTTTGACGATTGAAGTCTCTATTTTATCGTTATGGATTCAGCGAGACAAATTTGCTATTACACCACCTCCAAATTCTCTGTGATTTACTACTAACAGTTAAGTTATGACACAACTCCGATGTATGGAGCACCCAGTGGGATTGAACTTACTCTTCAGTCATAATGCATTTAGCGAGTAAAGTTTGTTAACCATTACACCACCTACACGTGTCCTTACTCACTAATTTATTATATAGAGTTGTCTATCGAACATCAAACCATGTGAGATAACGATCATTTACTCAAAAGTCATTTCACAGGTGGAAATCAGAAATTTTGAGTCAGTCAAACAAATACAAAGACGTTTTGGAACTGAAAAAAATGTTAAAAACAAAGAGTGCTTAGAGGTTATGTAATATCCTTCCTCCTATATGGCATTGAATGCTAGACAATTTTCGCGCAGATGAAAAGAAAAAAATCCGAGGTAACAGAATGTGGTTCTACAGAAGGATGCTGAGAATATCATAGACTGAGCAAAGTTGAAGCAAAAAGTATAATTATACATTAAATCAGAAAGAAACGGTTAAAATTTCTGATACACATAATGAGAAAAGTAGGTTTGAAAAATCTGATACACAGGACATATCGAAGACTAGAGGGAGGAGAGGATAACTCCGAGTAAACTACTTTGTGAGCTTGTGTGAATGGATTTCAGAACAGAAAGGGATATTATACAGATAAACACAGTAAAGAGCTACGAACAGATATGACGTTGTGGAGAGCTATGATTGCTTACGTCTTGAATGTACCCGGCACATAGAAAAGAAAAAGAAATACTTTTTTTTCAGTATGGTAATGCGCAAAGAAATGTGCGTTAATAGTTTTCTCTGGTGAAAAAGAAGAATATCAACTGTATAACGGGACAAGCAAACACTCCGAATCTTAATCTGATTGAAATTAAAAAAAAATAGTCTGAGTTTGTCAACATCTTCGTGAGACAGTTCAAAACCATCTTGACGAAGAATACATGCAGTGAAGTCAATCCGTAAAGAACATCATTGAAATCTGAGGAGAAAGAATAAATTATTAAATGCAATTCGTTTGTACTTGTTTCTATAAAATAGCTTCATAGACAATGGTTGCAGTAATTCTGAATATCTTTATTTTCATACCAACGAGATACAAATTGGAAAATTACACTTGGTTTCTAGATATTCAGCTGTTTATATAACACCGGCGGATAACATATGTCCTCCAGTGTCTGTTTGTAGAAGTAACCCCTTATCTAATGAGATCATCCATTTCTACTCTACAGTTTCGAATTTTCGTTTTCTGTTTGAATTGAAAACAAATCATCGATTAAGTTAAAATTGTTGCATTTAATTCAGAATGTACATCTAAATGTTCGGCATTTTTCAGTCAAATGTGTGATGCCATTCTTTGCTATAATGAAGTAAAATGATTAGATGATCAAGCTCTAATTGTGCTGATTCAGTAATTGTTCTCAAATAGAGGGAGTTAGACAATAAAGCAGTGTAGCCAGGAATCTTATTGTTGCTATTTAATATAGATTATGTAGTCCAGATTATGAATATTAATTTTTTATTATCATTAAATTTTATAAAATTTAATAGATGGTCGAGTTTGTAATATAGATTTATTGCAAATTAACCTCCACCAACGGAAGCCAAAACAAAATATATTCACGTACCGTGATTTCTTAAAGTTTTGGAGGGGAAATTCGTCATATGGTGTCATTATTCATATAATACTATAAATTAAGCAATCCTGATGACGAAATGTATAAAAAAAAAACTGAGATTTGAATAAATAACAATGTACAAGAGTATTTTGTTTAGGCTTCCGTATTGGGTCAGTTTAAAATTTTCATAGCAAACTTTAGTTCTTTATTATAATTTTAAAAAATCAAAATAAATGATGATGATGATGATCATCATCATCATCATCATAATCCTCCTCCTCCACTAAATCATTGTAATCGTAGGGGTGGTCCGAATTCAGAAGCCATATTGAATTTCCTCCACAACAGTCTATCAACGGCAGCCATCAGCAATTCTGGTATAGTCATTCTTGTCCATTACTTGACATTTTACAACCATTTCTTGCGTTGGCCTTTCGCCCACCTTCAATGGTGTCATGCATGATAGTCTTTCACAGGCATTCGTACCTTGTAATGTGTTCAAATCACGCCATTTTTCTCTATTTAACAGTAGCGAAAAGAGGTTCCTGGTGGCCAACAAAATTTCAACCCTTTTCCGTACAAACTCATTGATTTTACGCCCCCAAAAGAAGATGCCTGGGAATTTTTTCCTGCATTTGTTCTCAAACGCTTGGATCTCTCTCTCTCTGTTTCTGTCAGCAATGTTCACGTTTCACATCCATATAGGAGAATGGAGATTTACCAGCGATGTGTGCAGTCTGTTCAAAAAATGAATATAGAGTTGTTGAATAGGAACCGCAACAAGAAATGCTACATACATTCAAACCTTTGAAGACTGTTACCTGCATGTCAGCTGGAGAGTTAATTACCGTAACGCCCTAATGGCAGTTTTAAGGTATTTTGAAAAAAAATGAAAAATGTGTATTTCATCTATAGTCTTCCCTGATCTTGATAATGGCCAAAAGTACGATTGAAAATGCTAAATCATAAAGGCTCGAAAGATTTTAATATTCATTGAATCCATATATGCGAACTTTTCTATGTAACAAGAAAATTGGAAAAATGAACATCTAACAGTGGAAAAGACAGACATTCAGAATATTTTCCCAGAGCATTTGCGCAAAATAACTGCCGTACTCTGCAGGTTATCCTATTTTTTTTTATTTCTTTTGTTTTTGTTTGCCCACTACTTTGCTGACTCAATGAATATAGACTGCTAGGAAAGGATATCTCTACTGGTGTACACCATGTGACCCTTAACAATACGTATATACTTTATAAGTGGTATTCCCAAAGTGTGCGGTACTGCCTCCTAGAGAGTGGAAAGAAAATCCCGAATTTTACCCTCATTGGGCAAATACATATATGCATACATGTATGATGAAAAACAGTTTGAATTTACGCTATAAGCAAAAGGTTAAAATGGTCACATCTGAGATATAGCGTATGTGAATATATGTGAATATAAGCAGTGTGGACATAGCGTTCAACACCAAATCTAGACAGTCTGTTTCATGCTTTTACGCAATCTTTGGTTTATCTACTAAAATACAACATTTAAATGACTGGTATATATATATATATATATATATATATATATATATATATATATATATATATATATATATGTATGTATGTATGTATGTATGTGTGTGTGTGCGTGTGTATTAAATAGTTAAGTTTAGTTAATGTTGTAAAGAAGTAGCCATACGAAAATAAATCAGTAAAGTTAATGTAATTAATGGCGAAATCACTTCGCTAACAAATTAAATGAAGCATTAACTCACTAACCACTCACTAAACGACGCAATGCTTGTTTCTATAAACGGTAAAATGGATTGGATGTTCAGTGCATATTGCAAGTACTTTCGATACCACTTGTCTCATCTTCAGACATGGATGTTATTTTTCAATTTCAGGTAAACTTCCGAGACGAAAATAAATGTAATACTGGTCGAAAGATATCTTTTTAAAAAAGTTTGTTATTATTAACAGTTAGAAAAATTGGGAATATGCTAAGTCGCGACGATAGATTTTTATTTTTGAATATTGTAAGTGAGAACGTTTATGAATATAGTAATGTAATAATTAACGAATTCTATTGTTGTAAGTACTTTTCCGTTAACGTAACATGGACTATTTGGCCCAATCATTAGAGCAATGTCCCAGCAGATATCCAGAATTTCTTTTTTTTTTTTTTACTGTGGATCAATTCTTTTAAATCTATTAAATAGTGTCGTTTAGTTAATATTGTAAAGAAATAGTCATACAAAGAATAAACCAGTAAAGTTATATATATATATATATATATATATATATATATATATGTACACGCGCGCATATATATATATATATATATATATATATATATATATATATGTACACGCGCGCATATATATATATATATATATATATATATATATATATAATTATTTATTTAAAAAAATGAGTCCAACGCTACATAAGAGTTCTCATGTTTCAAAACAATAGCCGAAAACTTCAATATAATTATTTTAATTAAATTTAATTAAAGTACCAAGCTCTGTTCCATCTTCAAGCGAAATTTTTTTTTTTTTTGAATAACTAATTCCTGAAATTTATGCGTTTTATAAGCATATTCATCATCAAAATTAAAATTACTATGGTAACGGCTAGAGCAATTGTTTAAAGAAAAGAGGCGTAAGGGTTAATAATTCGTATCAATATCTCAGTAATATTCACAGATGTCAAGTCAGGGTAAGGTTGGGGGGTCTAAATTTAAAGCGGAAGATGACATCGTCTAGTCTGATTAAGTGTCTATGGAGATTTATTTATTTATTTTTTATTTTTTTTCCTGAAATGGTTTTGTGTATATAAAAAAATTGTCATAAGTCGCTAACATTTGTTTTTTTGACCACTTCATAGAGGGTTATCTTTTTTTTTTTTTTTTTGTAGGGCATTTAAACTATTTATTTTATTGTTTGTTTTAACTTTGGATTATTTACCTAATGAGTTCTTTCCTATTTTCTCTATATATTTTTACACACACACACACAGACACACACATACACAGACACACACACACACACACATTTTCAATATGTTAGATTAAGCTTTGAACAGTTGCATTTTTTTAAATGATTAAAGATATATTACTCGAATTATCCGAGTTTTTTTTATATCGCTATTAGATTCTACTGTGACCAATAAGAATGTATAATTACTCTCTAAGCTTAACAGAAGTATTGTAATGAATCGACCATAAACGAAAATCATTAATTAATCCTAGCAAAGGATCGGAAACTCATGAAGGATTAAAATAAAGTTCAAATACATACATACCTACATATATATATATATATATATATATATATATATTATTACTGGTTCATTTCCCAAATTATTCAAGATGATGTTCACAGGTTTCAGGTATGATTTCATTTTCACTGCTCTATGAACTGTCATAGCTGAAACTGATCTCTGTAAGTGTAAGTTGAAATGATGATCACTCTTCCTGGTGTGATCTCCTGATCCAGTTTTACGCTTTACTGTTCGCTTTTTTACAACTTATTCACCGTTCTCTGGATGGTTCTTGAACAGACTTTGAAGATGGAAGCCAGAATATAAATGTTAGTAAAATTACTGAAGTCCTGAATAATCTTTTTTTCTTCTCATCATTGCTCATTTGGGAAGATAGTGTGTGTGTGTGTGGGGGGGGGTCGACACAAAACGATTTTAACCTGTCCTCTTTATAGCTGAATAACTCCAACGGTTTTTCAGTGATTCTTACGACAAAAGGTGCTACGATGGTTAAACGTGTTATATGAGAACATGGAAAAAAAAGAAACTCAGTTAGTTAGATATTAAACATTTTGTGGATGAACAATTATACTGTTACACCCGGTATATATATATATATATATATATATATATATATATATATATATATATATATATATATATATATATATTGTGTGTGTATTTAGACAGCATCTTTTCATTCATACACGTTTCATTAAATAATATAGACAAGTGTTGTCGATTGATTTTATGTAAATTTTTTTCGTAACGTCTGATTAGTTTAATAACATTATCGTTGAACGAAGAAAGAAATTGACAATATTGATCTATATTTTTTTTCAAACAATCTAAGCTTTCGGCTTACTTAAGCCATTATCAAAGATGTCAATTACAACATATTAAGCAATATACGTATATATATATATATATATATATATATATATATATATATATATATATATATATATACAAAGAGGATTTTAAAAATATTTTGTATTTTTGTTCATGTTTTCAATTTTGTTCACATGTGTGAGTAAATTAAAGTTTATATGAAATCCGAAACATTTCGGCTGCGCCTGGAATGTTAGTCAATGTTTTTCGAACTGATATACACCACGTTGAAATATTTCTGGGCAGTTGGACAATCATTCCTTTCTGAGCTGGAAAATAACAATTTCTTTCACTGCCTTTCTCACCATATCCGATTTCTCTTGAATTAAAGTCTGACTAGAAAGAAAGAAAGAAAGAAAGAAAGAAAGAAAAAAAAAAGAAAGAAAGAATATTCCAGCAAAGTATCTTGTCAGCTGCTCCAGGAAAATCATCATTTTATCTGCCTTGGCCATCTCCAAATTCTTTTGAATTATAAACCGACTGTCTGCCAGAATAAGAAGGCTGAGAACAAAGACATTTTCTGGTGAGATATCTTGTCAGTTGCCTGAGGGCATTTATTGCTTTCACTTCCTTCAGTGCGATGAACGAATTGTCTTATTATTAGATTCTCTGGCAGAGTAAAAAGACTATCACAGATTTCTTGCGAGAAATCTTGTTAGCCGCAAACCAAGTGATTAATAGGCGCCAATACCAACCAAAATCCACTACGAACGAAAGTTCACATATAAATCGATAGTAAAAAAGAAAAAAAAATTGCGGACTTATGAACCTCGGTTTATTTTATTGAAAATAAAAACAGCCTATTCAGAAACAAAACGTGAGATTATATAATTTTTTTGGAAATAT
Organism: Acanthosepion lycidas; assembly: GCA_963932145.1. Lineage (NCBI taxonomy): Eukaryota > Metazoa > Mollusca > Cephalopoda > Sepiida > Sepiidae > Acanthosepion > Acanthosepion lycidas. Next base: position 94,905,495 of record OZ010577.1, on the reverse strand, counting down.
CAAGAAAACTGGAAAAATTAAGAAAGGCTGGAGGGACATTAATAAATGATTCTCGGTCGCTAGAGACAAAAGGAGAAATAAAAGAGAGATGGAGGTAAAATAAAACGAGAAACAAATTTGAATGATTAAATGTATAAACAAATACATAAAAAGAAAGAAAGCATAAAAGAAAAGAGAAATAGAAGCAAAAATCACGGTAAATAATAAAAAGAAGAGAAAAATAAAAAAATCGGAAAAGAAGAAAATAAATTTTGACAAAAAAGAGAAAGAGTGTGAGAGAAAAACAATTAGAGCTTTATCAGAAAATAAAAAAGACAAATGAATAGAAAGAAAACTTTGGTGATAATAAATGAAACAAAGGGGGTGATGTCAGAGATAAAGAGAGAGAGAGAGAGAGATTGCGAAGAAAGAAAAGGCCACAATAGATACTGAAAGGGAAATCATATAGACTGAGTAACAAAGGGGAAAAAATTTGCTCATTTATTTGTGCTGGCAGCTAAGTTTCATTCGACCAGCTGCTCACAATGTAACTAAGTCTGTCCCTGGCGCTAGTTACGTGTACGTTGATTGGTTTAGAACAAACAGGATTTTATTTAGCCTCTCACAACGTCTCCTCTCACGAAGGAATGGACGAGGTTGGCAATCTTGGCCGATCACTTGTTTTTTTTACGACCCATTCACCGTTTCCACTCGTTTGAATTTCTGAACCATACGCTCAGATAAAGATTTGAACTTGGCTTTCAAACTAAGAAATAACCGGCATTGCTTTATTCCCTGCCTGTCGTCCGTTTGCATATGTTGCTCATGAAATTTTCTGTGCATTGGGAGACAATTAATACGCATTTTCCATGTTTCCTTTTTATTTCTCTGTCCGCTTTGATCTAATATTCTTTGTGACCGAGTCCTCTTGATAAAGTCCCTTGCTCGATTTTGGTGGTCAGTTAGCCTGTCAAACATCCGTACATTTAATTTTCATTTTAACATTAGAGATACGTGAATCGACAGATATAGTGCATGAAGAGTACTAACAATAATTAAAGAAGATTTGTTTATATATATATATATATATATATATATATATATATATATATATATATATATATATACTGTACATGGAAAAATACTGCGTGTGTGCGTATATATATATATATATATATATATATATATATATATATACATACATACATACATACACATACTGTAGATAGCAAAATCTTTCTTTAATTATTGTTAGTACTCTTCATATATATATATATATATATATATATATATATATATATATATATATATATATATATATCCCAGCGTACGGCATCTTTGGAAAGTGCCTGAAACCATGCCAAGTGAATGAAATTGTGGAGACGGAACACGTACAGGCCGTTGATGGATGTGCTTGCACGATGTCACAAGTCATCGTGACCGAGGTTTTGAGCGTGCTGGCCTTGTTCAGATTATTGATCACACTAGATAACACGCTCTCTCAAAAAAACTGTAAATAAGGTCTGCTCAACATAGTTGCAGTATAAACCACAGGTGGGTTCTGTGGGTGTTGAACAAACACAAATGTTCCTGAGCGGGCGTCTGCAATAGGATTTGGTTAGGCGCCCTAGTAGACGGGTATCCTCGAATACGAGCATCCAGCTATTATATATATATATATATATATATATATATATATATATATATATATATATCTTTATGTTTAAAATTCTTATAAGATGGATTTGGTGTGACATAAGTATCGCGTCATTCAATGTTAGCAAAGAAATTTCTCCATTAATTACATTAACATTGCTAATTAATTCTTTGTGTGTGTGTGTTTTTTTTCCTTTTTATAATATAATACATATACTACCCAATCTAATAAATTGATGTAGTGGGTGACTAGTTTAAAAAACAATATATGACTTTGGAGTAAGGCATGAACTCACCTCTTCCATTACATCGACTCAGTTATTATTCTATTTGTCTAGCAACCTCTTACCACAAAACACATCAGAATGTCATGACAATCTACTATTTTGATAGCGCTAATATATATATATATATATATATATATATATATATATATATATATATATATATATATATATAATAAAAAAGGCTTAAACACTAATACGATGGTCATAATTTATTCCATTGGAATCGTAAATACGATCCATTTCATCAAACCTACAAATTCCAAAAGAAAACACAAAAAACAACTCGGGGAATAAAAACTTGAAATTATTTTATATATATATATATATATATATATATATATATATATATATATATATATATATATATATATATATATATGTATATATTTTATGATTGCATATGTATGTGTATATTTACCACTAATATTATATATATATATATATATATATATATATATATATTTATATATATATATATATATATATATATATATATTTATATATATATATATATATATATATATATATATATATATATTATATATATATATATATATATATATATATATATATATATATATATATATATATATATATATGTATACAGGCAATCACACGGAACCGCACATACGAAATACAGACGTTCAAACACGCATGAACAAAAACACAGGATATCAAATAAATATACACACGAATATATATATATATATATATATATATATATATATATATATATATATATATATATATATATATATATGCGACAGATGATAAAGAAGTATCGCAATTTGTGCTATAAAAAGAAAACTGGAACCCATATCAATTCGGCATTTAATCTCCTTCGAATTATTCCTCTTCTGCAGGTTTTCAGCTTCTTCCACATTAGCTCTGTAACGCCAAAAACCTATCATTTGGCAAATTCTGATTGTATTTTTTTCTGGTTTTAATATCAAAGTCCCACTTTAAAGCAAATTCTGGTTTCTGCATAAACAATTGTATTTTTTTTGTTGTTGAAATTCTAGTTGCTTTCATTGCATTCAGTGAATCATCTCTTCTCTCACTCTCTCTCCTTTATTATCTCCTCTTACGTCTTCTTTGTCTTTGTCACTTTCTTCTCGTTCTTTTCTCCTTCCCTTTCTCTATTTTCCTTATCACCTCTTCCTTCTTCGTTGTTTCCTTCTTCTCACCTCTTTCTTCTTCATTTCCCCCCCTCTCTCTTCTTGATTTTCTCCTTTTCCTCTTTGGCCTTTTCTTCTTGTATTCTTTTTCTTTACCTTCCCCTCTCCCTTTCTCTCTCTCTCTCTCTCTCTGTTCTTTATTATCTCCTTCCTCTTCTTTTTCTCTTTATACTCTTCCCATCCTTCTTCGTTTCTCTCTTCTTCATTATTTACTCTTCTTACTTCCTCTTCTTTACCTATTTCTTCTCACCTCTTCCGTCTTCCGCCTCTCTCTCTTCTTCATTGCCTCGTCTTCCTTTTTCCTCTTCTTTGTCTCTTTTCCCCCTCCTCCACATCACTATAACCATCATCTTGTTAAACATGCTTAGAAATCTTTTCAAATCTAATTTCAGCCTTCCACTAATATAAAAAGACCGACAGAAACACTTTCCAAGAAAACAAACGACGTAAAAGATTCACTTCAATCGATCGGTCAACTCTTGTGTTAAGTTCCGAAATTTGAGGTTATGCAAATCGTCTGAAAAATGACGTGTCACGCAGAAATTTTCCTGTGCTTAGGGTGTTTTTATCCTGTTACAATTTTCTTTAACTCTGATCTCAGAAATTGTTTGTCGAAAACCGATGTATTGATTGAGTCCCACCTACTCGTAGAAAAACGTTACTAGGCTCGCTGAGAAAAATTCGTCGACGTTCGGTTTCTGCTGAGGAGGTCAACATGATTGCTCCAATAAAAAAAAAATGACTGACACGTTAGAAAATGTGCAACGAAATCACCTTTCCAATCACCGATGACAAGAGAGAGAGAGAGAGAGCGAGAGAGAGAGAGCGAGAGAGAGAATAAATTTTAGAGGTGTCAAATGCACACATTGTCCACAGAAGGACATTTCCGAAGATCTATTTTCAGAATTTTAAAAGAACCGTCGCTCTCGAAGCATATACACACTCACACACACACACACACACACACGCACGCACGTACACATACACACACACGCACACATACAAAACACACGCACACACACGCACACGCACACACACGCACGCACGTACACATACACACACACGCACACATACAAAACACACGCACACACACGCACACACACGCACACATACACACACGCGCACACATACAAAACACACGCACACACAGGCGCGCACACACACACGCACACACACGCACACACGCACGCACACACGCACTCACACACAGGCACACGCACGCACACACGTACAATCCCCAAAAATAGAAGCACACATACACAAGCGAAAAAAAAAAAAAACACAAACAAAAACGCAAAAACTGTTTTTTAAAAAATGCATACAAAACGTACGCACTGATATAAACGCACAAACAACCTCACGCATGCACACGCAAAAAATACGCAAGGACACACATACCAGTAAAAACAGACAAATGCAACCACATCCAAACACATACAAACTCGAAAACCATATGCAAAAAACAGCCTAAAAGCACAGGCAAACACACGGAAACGCACAATACGCAATTCAGACGTTCAAACACGCATGAATAAAAATCACACAGGATATATAAATATATAAATATACGCACAAACCGATATTCAACCACATGCAGACATGTAACACATTAAACACTCCATACAAACACAGACATTCAAACACATACGACAAATACACATATATTAACACAGAGACACGGACGAACATAAACATTTAGTGGTTATGACTTTTTGTAAAATAAATGATTTTCTGTCATAATTTGATGAACTTTTGTTCAAAAATAATGAAGAAGGCTTTTCATTTCATTTATTTTCTTAAATGTCAGCCCAACATGAAATTTCTAAAATCATATATAAATATCGTAGTAATATGACTTTTGCAGAGATTTCTGGAACCTTCTAGAACTTCCTGAACTTGTTCTTATTTATTTGTAAGTTTGTATGTTATACTGTAGCTTTAAAGAGTTAAATGCGTTTAAAACACATAAGTACTATTCAATTATATCATTATCAAATTGAAAAGAAATAATGCTTTTGAAATATTTTGATGTTTTACCCTTATTGTGTATATGTTAAAATCGAATTTTCGGTTTGGGGTTAACTTTTTCAAAAGCTAAAACACGTAATTTTTCCATTGCTTTTGAACAACAGTTCATCGATTTAAAACACATGAACATAGGGTTACAAAACATCATATCCGTAATAAGCATACATATTGCGATGTCTCTTAAATTATATGTCAAATAATTTAACTTTAAAAAATGTCGTCTACGAAATTTTTAGACCAAGATATATGTAAAATTAAAGTCAATTTTATTTGAAATAATCCATCCTTTAACGAAAATAACTTCCGTTTTAAATAGTTTTCTTTTTCTCGTTTTAAGCATCAATGTTAATTGCTTTAGGACTACAGTTTTGATGCTTTTTTATATTATATTTCGAGGAGAAATGAGTCAGCTATAACCAACAAATATCAGGCATCAATATAGTGGGTACTTCGGAAAGTTCATGCAGGTTTGTAGTTTATGCCTTTTTCCTATTAGAGAACACTTCAATTTCTTGAAAAGGAAAGTTTAAAATTACTTCATTTGTGTTAAATTTATATCCCTGTGAAAATGGAAGATTATAAGATGCATTTTAGAAACTTAATGGGTTTTTTTAACGTAAAGGTAGAAATGTCTCGCAAACAACAAAATGTGCTGTGTACGGTGAAGGTACTTTAGCTGAAAGAACTGTACGGAAGTGGTTCGTTAAGTTTAGATTTGGTGATTGTAGCCTTATTGATGAAGAACGCTCAGACAGATCCCCCATTACAGATGGCACCCAAATCAAGACATTGATCGCGAATAACCAGCATTAGACAACGCGGGAATTGACAGAAACACTAAATTTATCAAACCCCACCATCTATGAGCACGTATCGAAGCTTGGGTACTCAAATTACTACGATGTTTGCGTACCACATGATTTGAGTGAAAATAATCTTTTGGATCTAATTTCATCTGTGATTTGCTGTATGAACGCAATGAAAATGCAGCCTTTTTTTAAGCAAATTGTGACGGGTGATGAGAAATAGATCATTTATAACAATATTCAACAGACACGGTCTTGGGTAAGCGACATGAGCCAACTGGTGCGATTGGAAAGGAATCCTGTACTATGAGTTTCTGTCAAGTAACCAGTCAATTGATTCTAAAAAGAACTGCTCGCAACTGGACGAATTAAAAGTAGCAATTAAAAAAAAAGACGCACAATTGGCAAACAGGAAAGATGTTGTTTTCCATCAGGATAGCGCCATATTTCACTTTTTTGGCGACCCGGCAAAAAATTATTGCATCTTGGCTGGGATGTGTTACGCCACTCGCCATCTTTACCAGACATTGCTCTTTCGAATTTTCATTTATTCAGGTCCTTGCAAAATAATCTCAATGGTAAAAAAAATTAATTCTTTGGATGACATAAAAAAACATCTTAATGAATTCTTTGCCGAGAAACCATCGAAATTCTGGGAAGATGGAACCTTTAAGTCGAAAGAAAAATGGAGAAAGGTTGTGCAACAAAAATCGTTCATATTTAGTTGAATAAACATTTAATGCCATAATTTCGTTTTAAAATTCGGCATGATCTTTCCGGACAACCCAACAGAAGTATATAAAATCAAATAATGCTATAAAATCTGCTCGCACATTGTTTAGGGGCCGGAAGCTGTTACTCAAGCAATTTCAGCCAAATATTCGATATGCACAACAACAAAAACTACTACTACTGTCGATAATAATAATAATAATAATAATAATGATAATAATAATAATAATGAAGGAAGCCAACAAGTTCAAAATGGAGTTTCAAATGAGCGCAGAAATACAAGTAAAGCACAATACAACGGCTGAAGCTGCAAAATACTTTAAAAAGAAATCAAAGACAAATGCAACCGACCAGATACAGAAACAATGGCAAGATAAACCACTTCATGGCCAATACTCTGCCCGTACCAAACAAGCTGACGTAGACAAAACCCGTACCCATCAGTGACTACGTAGTGCAGGGTTGAAAGCAGAAAATGAAGGTTTTATCCTTGCTGCACAGGACCAATGCTTGTTAACTAGAAATTATCAAGCACATAAAGTAAAATATTGTGTTACCCCAAAATGCAGTTTCTGTGATAAATATCCAGAAACAATTGATCATCTTGTATCAGGTTGCACGATATTGGCACCCACTGAATATAAAACCTTGCATGACAGAGTGGGCCAATATCTGCTCTGGAAAATCTGCAACTTCTACGGGAAATAAACTGAAAGACAACTGGTATAAACACCACCCAGAACCGGTTACGGAGATAGGACCTGTTACAATTCTATGGGACTACACAATACACACTGACAGAACAATCAAAGCCAACCGCCCAGATATTGTTATTAAAGACCACAAACAAAAACGGTGCCTCCTTATTGATATGGCAATCCCTGTAGACTGCAATGTATCTTTGAAGATATTCAAAAACCTATTAAAACACAAGGACCTTGAAATCGAAATCTCAAAAATGTGGCACATGGGAACATCAACAATCCATGTTGTAGTTGGAGCCCTAGGAATGGTTGGAAAAGATTCCAGTACACTAATTGAAGGGATTCCTGGAAGCCCATGCTTTAAAGAAACACAAAATATTGTTCTCATAAGTACAGCCCACACTTTACGAAGGGCTTTATCTATGTAATTTTTTTTTTTCAGTGGAAAGTGCCATGATGCCGTTTCCAACTTTAAGTATCATCAACATTTTTCCAAGGAGAATGCATGTTTACTACTTTGCCACACGTTATATCTCGCGATCATCGAAGTTAAGCAACATCGATCCTGATCTATAGTTTGATGGGTGACCACTTGGGAGTGCCAGCTGCTCTGAGCTTGGATGTGCGGTTGGTGCAAGGGATAATGGCTCGGAATTGTTAATCTGACAGCCAAGTTTCAAATTCCAAATAATTTGGGTCCGTTATATTCACTTATGCGCAAAGGTATGAATTCCCCTCTTCTCCTCCAGCTATGGGTTAATTAGTAAGATTTGCATCACTAAATCGTTATTATCTCCAAAAAATTCTTACAAGCTAAAAATATATTCTGGCATAAATTATCTGCAAAGAGTTGATAAGTCGTAAAAAACGAATCAATCAATCGACTCGCGGTAATCACTTGTATCAAACAGAATAATAATAATAATAATAATAATAATAATAATAATAATAATAATATAAAGAAATTGTCCAAAAACAAGGACCTGGATTTTGTGATTAACAGGATGTGGGGAATGAAAACTGAGACTGTACTAACACTAATCGGAGCTCTGGTCCTCGTTAGAAACGGAATGGATAATTTTATTAACAGTGACCCAGGTCACATCAACATACAAGTTTTCCCAGAAAATCACCCTACTAGGGACATCCAATGTACTAAGAAAAATGCTATCAATTAAATGACAATTCTCATATAGGGCCTAAGGACCATAGTTTGGACCCAAGTCTACACAATACGAAGCAGGAGACATAACACACAAACAACAACAATAATAATAATAATAACAATAATATTGTACTCACAAGTATGGCTCATACCTTACAAAGTGTGGTATCTATATAAAATATGTGTGATCTTAGTTTTAAAAATGCTCAGTGGAAAATGTCATAAAGCCATTTCTGACCTTAGGTCTCTGGTTGGCACCCGGGAGTATATACCAGAAACCAAAGGAAATGAAATAATAATAATAATAATAATAATAATAATAATAATAATAATAATAATAATCACCATAATAATAATGAAGAAGAAGAAGTAAGATAAATTATGACATGGCTGCGTAACGACAGTAATTTCATGCGGTCAAGGATCTAAAACAAAAATTACTAACACAAAACAGAATTTTTATAGTATCCACGTCCTTTAAAAATAAAGGACGTGGATACTATAAAATTCATGATAGTGATCGACTACACCAACAATTACAATAATACTGGCTCTTGTAAACGTGAAAAAGAAAGTCTGCCTGATTAAATAATAACTCAATTTATTAAACATTCTTTCGTTTCTTTCGTTTCTTTCGTTTCTTTCGTCCTTGTCGTCAGCTGATGAAAATCTTCGTTTTGTTTATATTCGCTTCTATTCTGGTTTCATCCACACGGGAAAATCTTGCGTTGACTAACGATAGAGTGCAGCTGCTCTTGTACATGGAAATGTATACAAATAAGACATCTTTAATATTCAGTTGAAGTCTAACACAGACGAGAAAAAAAAATCCTGCTGCTATTTTAACCTACAAAGCCAGCCTGTCTGTATTGACGCCATCGCTTCTTGCGTTAAATTTGCCTAAGATCTACGAAAGTGAGCGGAGAAAAATTCGCGCGCATTTTTATCTTTACTCGTCTTCTGTGTTTCTTACATTCTGGGCCTTTTTACTTAGATCAGATTCTTATCTGTTTTTAACAACCAACACGATCGTATCTGTCTCTGTGTGGTAATCGATTTATCCACTTGATTAATGATCTAATTTAAGATACGTCTAATTATGGAGTAAGTGAGTAACCCATTAATGCCCACCGTAAAATCAGTGATTAATTATAGGTTTCTACTATAAACCTATAAATGATTAACGTAAAATCAGCGATTAATTATACGGTTTTACCTATAATCCATTAATACCCACCGTAAAATCAGCGATTAATTATACGGTGTTACCTATAATCCATTAATACCCACCGTAAAATCAGAGATTAATTACAGGGTTCTACATATAACCCATTAACGTTTATCGCCCCCAAAATGGGACTGTGAGCATTACTAGGTTAAATATAGTAATTTTTTTTACTAAAAAGAAGAGTTTGAAGAAATCTTAGAAGGATTTTGAAAAAAAATCATTTGTCAAGTTGCAAAGCGACGTCAATAAATCCCTAAGGTAATAAGAGAGATTTATTTTACTCAACAAAAATTTACTCCAAAAAAATGTATTTTTGAACAAAATCTCCTTCCTTTCAAGGAACTAAATTCAGTTTCTTTAAAATGCCATGTTTCTTCAGGATGGGCTCGATTATGACTTTCCAAGAATTTCACTTTCTTTTAATATCTTAATTGCAATGACTTCTTAGGAAAAATTATAGCAGTAGTTTCTCATCGTCTTCTTAACGGTTTTGAATTAAGACTTGGTCTCCTCCTAAATTAGCTGCCACCTGGAGCTAGTGAGCTATCTACTCTGTTATTTAACCCATACGTAGAGAGAGAGAGAGAGGAAAGAAATTTAATGCCAAACAAATTTAAAGTTCCTCGTCTATCCTGCTATTGAGATAATGGGAGATGTGCCTTACCAAAGAACAAGTGTGAGAAAGTAAACTCAGCAAACGAGTTTGAAATTCAAAATTAGTTTACTGATTCCGCAACTATTAGGCTGGTGCAAAAATAATGACGTAATAATGTCGTTTTTTGACGTATTTTTAACGTCAAAAAACGACATTATTACGTCATTATTTTTGCACCAACCTAATAGATCTGACAACCAACTTACATGCACAACCATTCGTTGTTGACTATAAATTAGAAAAAAAATATTTAATGACCAAATTGCTAATAAATGTTTCAGACTATGGCCTTTTTTGATACAAACTCGGATATGTTTAAGATCGTGGGTTTGCCGAAAACCTCGGTTTTATTGATTGATTGATTTGTATTTTTACGGATTATCAACCCTTTGCAGTTTATTTAAAGCCAGACATTATTCCAGATTTTAAGAATTTTTTTATGCGAAAATAATGATTTAGTGATACGAATCTTACCAATTAATGCATGGTTGGGGGAGAAAGCGTGGGTTCAGATGTTTCCCAATGTTATTTGCGCGTTGGCTTCTGTTTGCCTGTTTTTGTTTTGCGGTATATCAACATCGATATGTTAATTAATTTCGAAATATATATTTTGTATGCAATTTTATTTTATTTTATTAGAGATAATAATGGTTTAGTGATAAAAGTCTTACTAATTAACCCATAGCTGGGAGAGAAGAGATAAATTCATACATATGCCAAGTGTCTTTGCGTGTAAGTGAATATAACGAACCCAACTAGATTTGGAACTCAGCTCTCCGATTAACAATTCCAAGCCATTATCCATTATACCACCCGCACATCCAAGGTTACAGCACTTGGTATTTCCAAGCCGTAACCATCTAGGTAAAGACCAGGCTTGACTTCAGTGATCTTACAGGAACCAGTGTTTCAAAGTGATATGGTTACATTTAGGGTAATTTGCATATAGTGATCAGTCTGTACATATGTTAAGTTACCAAGCGTTTCCAGTGTCTCTCGAGATATTTAAGGCATTTCTTGAAATTTACCTATCAGGAAGTAAGATCATCATTTTCTATTATTTTTTTTAGGAAGTTGTTGAACATTACCAAATTCTGAAGGTAGAACTTTATATACAATCATTTCGCAAAAGTATACGTATTATTGACGCCTAAATAGTCACGATATTTAGTCAGTTTAATAAAAAGGAATTGGAAACAAAGACTTGGTAGGATGTTATTGGTGAAGATACTCATACTAGGTATTGGTTGCTTGCTGACCTACCATAAAAAATCTGGATTTGAAATTCTGTTTTTTTATTTTTATTTTTTTATTAAAGATCAAAACCTGGTATCGAAGGTTAGTACGTTGCATCATTGATTGCAAATAAGGCTCCCATCTTTGTCTACACCAAAAATTGTCTGCGTCTTATATGCGAAGTTAAGTTATTAGACGGTCGTATACTACCAACATAACGGTTATGCTATTGGTGAAAATAGCCATTATCATACAGGAAACATTTGCCATTTCTCGGGCGAAACAGTTACTGCTAGTTAAAATTTATAATCATCTTTCTGTTGAAGCAGTTTTTCAGAAAAAACAGAAACCGTTTTCTTACGTTCACTGTTATCGCACTTTCTTGTATTTATAGGGATTTCCTTTCTAAGCTTTTGTTTAAGGCCTTGTGGAAATTTAACAGTTTGGTTATATCTTTTCTTTTTTTTAAAGAGGAGATAGGTTCTCCTATCGCTCGTTTTAAACTCCTCCTTCGTGTTTTGAACAGGAGTAGAGGATAATCCTTTGTTACTTGTTTAGGATTAGCTTTCGGTCCTTTCTAATATTTGTATCAGACATATACTAAAAGGATATCCGAAAATAATTTTAGTATAATTATTTAGAATATCGAATTTAGATATGTCAGAAATTAAAAAACAAAACTGTATTTTTCGCTCTCTTTCTCTCTCTCTCTCTCTGCACATATATATATATATATATATATATATATATATATATATATATGAAGAAATATAGTTTGAAGGTGTGCGATATTTATGGGACAAAGTGCTCAATATCAGAGATAGAGCGGATGTAAATATAAAAGTGAACATTGAAATAAACACTCAAAAGCGACAAGCTATTTAATGTTAAACGCAATCATCAGGCCGCATATATATATATATATATATATATATATATATATATATATATATGTGTGTGTGTGTAAACGATCGAAATTCCTTCCGGATTCCATCAGCAAGAAGTAAGTTCCGCTCAAACATCTTCTCCCCACGAACTACAGCCCTGGGAATCAGACTACCAATAGGATGTTTCCTCGATCACTACAATCTTAACCTGTCCATGTTTAGAAATAAACATTATCTTTCCTTCCTATAAATAGAAACTACCCCTTAACGTGACCCTCAATTGCGAGTGGCCCCGGGGATTATAGAGGGTGGAACTTACTGTAAAACTAAGCATATATATATATATATATATATATATATATATATATATATATATATATATATATATATATATATACCTGTTTGTGTTTCATGCATGTCATAATCTTCAGGTGCTGAATATGAACTGAGCGTTACACAATTTGAATTATAATATACCTGGTAATCAGAATGTTGGCGTAATTATATATTATGTTGGGATTACAGATTTTAATTTAGAAATTATTTTTTCCAATTAAAAAAAGGGGAAGTTATATATGTATCTAAAAAAGAAATTTTAAAAATTAATTTTTCAGTTGTGAATATTCATATTTTCCTTTTGTTTAATTTTTTTTTAAATGTTATTGAAGGGTGATTAGTTGTTCTTATCTAGTATTTTTAGCTGTTGGTTCCTTCTAAAATTCCCATTCAGTTCCAGTAGCCATATTGCGTCTTACTTGTCTCATCGCCTTGCTTGAGATAAAATTATTAATATATATATATATATATATATATATATATATATATATATATATATATATATATATATATATATATATATGTATGTATGTATATATGTATAAATAAATAAATAAAAAGAAAGAACAGTAAGATATAATTCAATTACAAAATTAAATTCGGAGCTTTCAGCTTCCATTTTTGAAACATGGTTAGAACTGTGTAGCGGAAAAAACCATACTTTAAATTAATTAATTTATAATATTATATATATATATATATATATATATATATATATATATATATATATATATATATATTCCCTTTGAGTTTCATGTGCGAATTGTTTTCTGATACTGTTTTTTGTGATTTTGCAAAGATCTTTATAATTATGTAACGATTCTGTTGTGGTAAACCCTCGTACAGTATAATGAACTCTTCCTCCTCTCATAAATACAAACTGCGAGAGTTGGAGAGTGTAGTTTGAAGTGAAGTGGGGTAGTAGACGCAGTGCTAATCTACTTATTACTAATACTATTGTTTTGTATATATCTTCAATATACTTTTTTCATTCGACCTTCGTCTTCCTTGTCTTTCTTTCTGGCCTCTAAACATGCCACAGCAGATTCCCTATAGGGTCAAATGTGGAATCACTATCTTTAAGATTTAAAGGATTTATTCGTTTGAAAACATTTTAATCACTGATCTGAGAAAACAGTTTCCTGCAGATAATGTCAGTCAGTTAGGTGCCATGCGAGGCACACGCTTAGGCGATCATGTATCTTTCGAAACATGACTGACGAGCCAGCTTCTTCCTGCAGTAGGTTGCCATTTCTTTCTGCGGTAGACCAGTTGCCATCCAAGGCTATTGAATTCGCTCTCTCCTGCTATTTACCCATACCTGGGGAAAAAGAAGTGGATTCATACATTTCCCAGCGGTATTAGCACGTAATGAATTCGACTGTGTTGCAGTTTTCTGTGTATATATATGTAACTAGTGAGTTAGCCCAAATGACTTGACTCATTTTATAGTCCACCAATAGAAGGTTAACCAATCAGAAGACGTAGAACATTCAATCCGTCCTGTATAAAGGCGGCCATTTTGTCTACTCTACCCGAATGTCCAGTCCAGCTTATCAGGCGAAGAGAAACAGAAGGACGAACTACGCTCTGCTACTTTTACCAAAATATCCACTGCTAACCTGAACAACGCTTTTCTACTGTCTCCGAAATATTCACTTCTAACCTCTGGATTCTATACTCGAAGACGACCGTCATCATGAACAACAGACTGAAATTCGAACTCGGCTGTCGGATTCCCCGATCCCAGCCGTTATCCCTCATTTCTAAACGAGTTGGACGCAATCTATGGCATGCATATGACAGATTAGTTCAGAGGAGGCTAAGAAAAATGACTAGTCTCAGATTAATATTTTCGTGTTGTAGCATGCACCCCCTTTGATCAACTCTGTAATACAGCATTATATATATATATATATATATATATATATATATATATGCAGTATTACAGAACTGATCAAAGGGGTGCGTATATATATATATATATATATATATATATATATATATATATATATATATATATATATATATACTTTACACTACATTACATTACTTTACATTATTCGGACTATTGCCCTCATATTTGTTGCCATATTTCTCACAACGTTTCAGCCGTTGTACGCTCCGGCCTTCTTCAGGTGGTTGGAATGTCGAACATAACGCTTTATTTCACTCGCTTGGGTAGACTCTTCTAGTTCCACGTGCCATGCCCGATGAATGTCAGTTATCAGTTATCTCCTGTCAATTCTCATTTCCATGTTCTCCGCCGCCTTAACCAGGTATTGAACTCACACTCTTTGGGTCCTCTTATTGGATCTTATCTTTATCCACTATGTGTGCTCCAGGACAGTTAGATCGAGTTACAGGACCCATAAATGGTTAAACCCCGTTGTCAATCTAGTAGCAGGCTTAAATTCATGCAGACGTGTCACCAAAGAGGAAATCTCAGAAGAATTCCCATGAAAATAAAGAAATGACAGAGGGAAGTCAATATCAGAGAGGTGAGAATGTAACTGAATTCAAGATGACAGGTCAAGATCTATTGCATGAAAGACCATTCTTTGAATTTTGTCAAGAATCTCGAGATATATATAGTAAAAACAGACTAGAAATGGTAACAGTATTTAATGCACGGACGAATGGGAGATTTCGAAATGTGCAAGATGGATTCCTTGGTGAAAAGTTGTCTGGCGTATTGAACAAATTTCCTATTATTAGACCTAACAATCAATTAAATATAATCACCCCACTTCATGTCAGGGCAAAACGTGACTCCAATAAGACGCAAGTAGTTGCTCTTCTCGAGATAAGCACAAGTCATGATTACGACTTGCAGGAAAGGGCCTCTATATTCATTAAATGAATCCAAATTGTTTTGGAGTTGTTAAAATTTATAGAGCATTCCTTGCCCCCAGTTAACCACTGATTAGAAGTCCTTTTTTAGAGCAGTTGGCAGTTTTTCGTTCTTTCTTTCTTTCCTTTTTTTCTTTCTTTCTTTCTTTCTTTCTTTCTTTTGTCTATTAATTATTCGTTATTTATTTACATTTTTTATCTTTTAGGGAGTGAGTACATTTATCTCCCCCTCTATCAATCTTATCTACTAAGCAGGATTTTACGTATATCAAGCTATTCTAGTCTGTTATCTATCTATCTATCTATCTATCTATCTATCTATCTATCTATCTATCTATCTATCTATCTATCTAGGTCTGTTTATATCTATCTATCTATCTATCTATCTATCTATCTATCTAGGTCTGTTCATATCTATCTATCTATCTATCTATCTAGGTCTGTTTAAATATATCTATCTATCTAAATATATATATATATATATATATATATATATATATATATATATATATATATATATATATATATATATATATTTATATATGCATTTATCTCCCCCTCTATCAATCTTTCTTATCTACTAAGCAGGATTTTACGTATATCAAGCTATTCTAGTCTAATTCTAATCTATCTATCTATCTATCTATCTATCTATCTATCTATCTATCTATCTATCTATGTCTGTTCATATCTATCTATCTATCCATCTATCTATCTATCTTGGTCTGTTGAAATCTATCTATCTATCTATCTATCTATCTATCTATCTATCTATCTATCTATCTATCTATCTATCTATCTATGTCTGTTCATATCTATCTATCTATCTATCTATCTGTCTATCAATCTATCTATGTCTGTTCATATCTATCTATCTATCTATCGTTGTTTCTTTTTTTTTTTAAGTAGTGTATACATCTATTTAACTTGAACTCTATCTCTAGCTATCTTTGTTATCTACTAAGTTGGATATGCATCTATCTAGCCAGTTATCTTGCTATCTAGTTAACTAGCTAACTATCTCGCTGTCTATTAAGCTAGCTAGCTAATCAGCCAAAAAGGCTTCATATTTTGACATTGCTCTGTTCTTTACCCGTCTTCGCAGGAAAACAAAGCTCCGAATAATAAATAGGAAAACATGAACAACAATGCTGTACTTTATATTAATACAATTAGAATTTTGAGACTGTCTTTTCATTTTTTTTTCTCGTATTTAAAAACTTTCTCCCTTTTCTTTCGTATTTCGATGACTATTTCCTTCTGGAATATTTATCACTACACATTCCTGCCAGTGTCTTGATATAACTTCCATAGATCTCCAATGTTATAATCTCTCTTTAATCCATCTCAAGACATTTTTTTCAAATACCTTTCTCGATTTCTCAAGATATATAACCTCACGTGGTTATCACTGCGTACACCTCAGCTGCCGCTTTTACCTTGATTACCTCTTTTTGCTTATATTCAAAACGTGTATATTCTTTTCTCGTCACAGATTACTATATATATATATATATATATATATATATATATATATATATATATGTATATATATATATATATATATATATATATATATACATATATATATGACCGTCACGATTAGCTGTCTTCTTATTCTTTCTTTAAGAAGCAACGAACACATCGTTATATATGAACAAATATGACAAGATGATTATTGTTTCTGAGTGAAAATACCAACGGTCCCGACATTATAACAATCACAAGGACTATATTAACTTTCTACAATGTAATTTATTAATAAAATCTGACTTCAACACGATGTTTATATAGATGTCAATTAGTACTAGCAAGACACACAGACCTTACAAATTCATATATATATATATATATATATATATATATATATATATATAGAGAGAGAGAGAGAGAGAGAGAGAGAGATAGATAGATAGATAGATAGATAGATAGATAGATATATAGATACATATATATATATATATATATATATATATATATATATATATATATATATAGATAGATAGATAGATAGATAGATAGATAGATAGATTGTATATTTAGGCAGCATATTTTCATTCAAACAGGTTTTGGTTAAGTAATTTAGACATATTGTGTCGTTTAGTTTTCGTTGTGATACTTTCAAGTATAAGAAAAATACAAAAATTTTCATTCGAATAATTTTTATTTTCGTAAGTACTTTCAAACTCATCTGAGTCTATGTTCAGTGTTTAACTTGTCTGTCAGTATTTATATATGTTTCTGAGAATGAATTTAGTTTTTGCTTGTTATTGTTTTTATGCAATACAGATGGTCTCAGATGAGATTGAAAGTACTTGGAAAAATAAAAACCATTCAAAAGAAAATTTTTGTATATTTCTTACTCGATTTTCGAAGTCTACCAGAATATTAATCCGCGAACTTCAAAGGATCACAATGAAAACTACTTGACATGATATGCCTAAATTATTTATTGGTTTGAATATATATATATATATATATATATATATATATATATATATATATATATATATATATATATATTCATAATATCTATCTATCTATCTATCTATCTATCTCTATATCTATCTATCTCTCTCTCTACATATATACATATATATATATATATATATATATATATATATATATATATATATATATATATATATATATATATATATATATATATATATATATCGAGAAGTGTAAGCAGTCAGTTGTTGATAGATAGATTCTGATAAGTGGACGGACGGCTCCGTCTACGAAACTCTCCAGTCGGGATGCTAAAGCTAACATCAATCAGCTAAGCGATAAACATTTTACTTATATATATATATATATATATATATATATATATATATATATATATATATATATGTATGTGTGTGTGTCTGTGTAAAGCAGAGTATTATATATATATATATATATATATATATATATATATATATATATATACTCTTCTGCTTTACAAATTGTATTGAGCACTTTTTTAAATATATGCTACGTGCCGTGGAATTTTACTTCATCTATTCTTTCTCTCAATTGGTTTTATATATATATATATATATATATATATATATATATATATATAAAAGAAATATAACTTCGCGTGCAAAACTCTCTTCATGCTACTATTATTTCCGTCAACTTCGATCTTCAAATATGTAATTGCAGCATCGGTCACCATCTTGTATCTTTCGGAAACCAATCTTTTATTGTCCTTTCACTTTGTTATCGTTATCGCCTTCCTTTAGTTGAAATGGTGTCATGTGGAGGATTTAGTTGAATTTTAATGTTTCGCAGAATTTTTCTTTGTTTTTTACAGCTTTTTGTTTTGTGTTTAAGCACGTTTTCTTGGGTATGACTTAAGTTCATACTCAAGTCGTTTGCTCCCCTCTCAGTGGGGAACCTTTCCTACCCAATCATGTTTATGTTTATGCATGTCCTGAGCTCTCCTTGCTGTATTCAGTGCGTATAATAATAATAACGCAGTAATTATTAGTACAGCAAATGGAATCTGTCTTTTATCACCACACATGTACAGGTCTCTCTATGGGCAACAGTCTACTCGACATTTATTAGAAAAAAAAACCCAGCAAAATGCCGTAAATCGCCAAGGGGATTTCAAGGGGAGTTCATAATTATTGTAACGAGATATTTAGTGGTTATCGCTGCAGGATAAGTGACAACAGGTCTTCTCAACTTTCCATCGCTTTTCTTAGTGTCCCCAGAGATCTGGACAGTTTTCTTCTTATTATTATTA
>OZ010577.1:94791023-94881023 GCA_963932145.1 Acanthosepion lycidas | reverse complement strand
GGGGTTGAGAGTGGCAGTTAAACAGACAATATAAAGTATAGGGAGGGGTTAATTTTATATCTCTCTTAAGTATGTTTTATATTGGAGTAGGAGTGACAGAACCATGACCTATTTAGATGGTTAACAAAACGGAATTGAAATGTAGAAAATGTATACAAGTGAGTCTTAGGGTAAAGAGAGAGATAGGGGGGGGGAGAGATGGAGTTATTATAATTTTGTTTTAATATATATATATACATACATATCCTTAATTTTTCGTATTTTAAAGTGATATTCTTTGTCTATTATTTAACCTTATCCCACAAGAGGCGGTCATCTCCCCTTTCACTCCATATGTGGCCAGCTACGCCAGATTTTTCTAAATATTTTGAAAATCCCAATCACCTGAAGAAGGCTGGGGAATACAACGACCGAAACGTACGAATATGGCAAAATACATGAGACCAGCAGTCCGAAGAATATAAGTACTGTAAATAATTACAACACCTCATCTCTAGAAACATAGACAGATCTAAACAAAGATTTAAGGGAGATTTCTACTTCTCTTGGCCCACCTAGGCAAGATAAGTGAGTTTTTTTTTTCAGAGCCACTGCGGGAGAAAGTCTTAACGGAAAAAAATGTTTCGTCTCTGCTGTAGTCTCTGCGTTTTGCTTTAGATAGGGAAGCTGCCTGGAAGAACTTATAGCTCCATGACCCAGTCAATTCCATAAGAGATGAACGTCATTTCTTATGTATACTGTCTCTTTTTTCACACATAGGTATGCACACACACACACACACACATACACACATGATCTATCTCTCTTTCTCTCTCTCTCTTTCTCTCTTTCATTCTGACTCTCTCTCTAAACTTCTGTCTATATTTCTGAGATAAGATGTGGTAAATATTTTCACTATTTACATTGTTCGGATCGTTCTCCTTGTGATATTTACGTCGTTGTATGCTCCTTCCTTCGAAATTCCAGCATATATCACCTGAAGAAGGCCAGAGTGTACAACGGGCGAAACGTCATGAATATGATAATAAAGATGAGGACAACTGTTCAAGCATACACACATATATATATATGTGTGTGTGTGTGTGTGTGTGTGTGTGCTTGTGCTCGTGCCCGCGTAAGTGTATGTGCGCGTGTGTGTGCTCATGTGTGCCCGTTTTCTCTTTCACATGCACAGATATTTAAGATCTTTGCTACTCTTTCTACACACACATACACACACACGACTTACGACCACATCGCTTGGTAATAAGAGTTACTCTAAGTTAGGATTTGCCCGTGGGGTAATGGACAACGACTCTAAATTGTTAATCAGAGAGATTTGTTCCACTCTCAATCGGGTCCATTATATTCAATTTTGGGCGGATACCTTTGGAAAAAGTATGAATCCACCTCTTCTCCCCTTCTATGGGTTAATTAGTAAGCTGTTTATCACTAAAACAATTATTATCTAAAGAAATAAAACTAAATTGCGCATAAAAGTTCTAGATTTCGCCATAGAGGGTTATGCCGCGAAACAAAATCAGTCAAACATCACACACACACACACAAACACAAACACACACAAACACAAACACAAACACAAATAGAGATAAATTAAAATGACATTTGCTCATTTACTTGCTGGACTCTACTGGACTCTTCCTGCACTGAACAAATTTAAAATCAAACATTTACATATATATAAAAAAAAATATGTTTTTGATTAAACTAAATTTGCATACTCTGACATTTAAATCCTTAGATAATCAGGTGCTGTGTGTGCCGGTAGATATTTTCTGCTATGTAAACAAGCGGTCATAATTTCTCCTCTTATGCTTTTTCGCTCGGTGAAAGTAGGTATAGATAGTTTCACTTCCTGGCAAACTCTGCAAAATTATTCCTCCACTCTATAATCTCCCGTTCTTTTTAATATATCCTATTTAATAATTAAGTGGGTACGCATTTTTACTTTCTTTCCCATATATATTTAGAAAGAGTGGTGTTTGTTTTGTATTTTTTCCACAGTAAACTTTTAAATGGACGCTCAGTAGAAGTGATATAGGTTTTGCCAAGCATACCTTCGAATTTTACCACTGCTTTACGACTTCATGTCTATTCAACAAGAGAAAAAGTTCCTTTTTAAAAAGCCGTTTTATTTATTCTGTGGCGACTCCTGCCTACTTTACTCTGCTGGTCAGTGACCAGTTTACCGGACACGAAGTTTTTTTAATTTTTTATTTTTATTTTTCTATCTTCCTCACATGACTGGATCAGCGCAAATAATCATTTACAGTATAGCGCTTCAATGCTTTTGATACTATCTGTTTCGGTGTTTGTGACAAGAATGATTCTAAGGTATCACTGCTGGACTCAAGTGGAGGGGAGTAAATGCTTGAAAGATATATGACACAGAATTCAAATCAATAGACAAGTATAGACAGCATGGTGCCATAGTATTTTCTTTCCTTTCTTTCAGGATGTTCTTGTTACTCTGGACACGTTTGTACAGTTCTACCAAAGTTTTTTCTTTCCTTGGGTGAGGAGGGGAGGCTTTATTCCTCTTGTCTACCTTTCTGTTCCATCGTGCGTCAAAGGAGATGTCGTATCATAAGAAAGTGAATTTGAATATTGTTATGGATTCGCTAGGAAGCTGAAACTCACGGGGCCTATGCAGATATTCGTAACAGGTGGTGGGGGAGTGTTTTCTTCGGGTTAATTCTGAAAGCGAAGTATTTTGTGCATTTTATAAAGCAGGACGGTGCAATTTTAATTTTCCATGTTAAAAGAAATCAAGCACACATATACAGCCATATATGAAACATTTATTTTGCTTGACAATATATTCTACACTGACAATAGTCCTTTTTGTTTTACTATCGTTAATTTCTTACAATTATTTAATATTTAAAATGTTTGTCATAGCAACCAATCAGGCCAGGGCCCCTTCTAAATACCCTTTTAAAAAGTAATCAATATTAAAAAGTCTACTTACATCATTTACATTACTGAACTATTATCCTCAAATTCTGTTATATAGGAATAATGCGTCGTTGCCGACACTTGAGTTTGAACATAGATCGCCAGTGAGCAAACAAGAGCGATTCTATTATTGAATTTAGTAAATTATGTGACCATATAGGAAATGTATATATGGAAATTAGTGTGGCGTCTAACTGATCACTATGTCTAGTCTATCCTCTATTACTATACAGATCACCATTTCTAGACTATCCACTATTATACAGTTCGCTATTCTCTTTACTATTCAATATTTCTAATCTATTTTTCGATACTGATCCCTATACGGATTACTATTTAGATCACCATTCGGTGGTTATTATTCGAACGAATATTATCGAGCAAGTACTATTAGTGCGAGTGTTATTCGAAGGCGTCTGACACCAGTATTGTTCAACAGCGTTACTATAGTTGTATCTGCGATTACAAAGTCTCTACTACAACGAGCATTACAAAAGTGACAACGAGTATTCGTTGACATCACAAAAGTGGAATGAGTGTTCATTGACATCACAAGAACTTCATTGCCATATTAACAAAGTTTCGGCCCTTGTATGCTCCGTCCTTCTTCAGGTGATCGGAATTTTGAAAGGAAACCTTCATTTCTTTCACCAGGGTAGAATTTTCTAGTTCCACGTGCCAAGTGGATGAATGCGTTGGTTAGATCCAGTGATTAGATCTAAATAGTCCTGAGTTCAATACCAAGCTACAAACTGGTGAACCAAAACTTGGAGAGTTATGTTGAAAGGAAATAACATAACTGAGACATACGGAAGAGACATGGCACGTGGAACTAGAAATATCTACCCCGGTGAAAGAAATAAAGAGTTTGGTTCGAAATTCCAATCACCTGAAGAAGGCCGGAATATACAATGGCCGAAAATGAAGATGAGGATAATAGTCCGAATAATATAAATAATGTAAGTAATCATAATACTCCATCTCAGAGCTATATTAACGGGTCTATGAATATTTTATATAAATATTAGCATTCATAACAAAAAAGATGTTTAATAATTTTTCCCTGCTACAATTAAAAGTCCAAGGGAGATAATTTGTTGTTTATAAAATTCACAATCCTCCTTTCATTATTAAACGTCATACTTGCTTATCATGATTTGATTTGATTTGTTTGTATAAGAGCTGGGGAAGCCACACTAGGCGGTGAGATGAGGTCACCCACAACAGCTGCACATCGCCTAGTTACATTCCCAATGATTTCTGCAATTTTCTGTTAATGGCAAGTCATGTTAGCACCTGAAAAAATTTCGTATTTTTTTGCGGGGAGAGGGTTCTGATTTTAGAAAATCAAATAAAGAATACTCAACCTATAGGACTATCGACATTTCAAATGTGGTCAGACTTCACTGGAAACGGTTTTTATTCTTTGAAGATCACTGTAGACATGAAGAACTAGAATACATGGTCAGTATTCTATTTACATTATTCGGTCTATTGTGCTCATCTTTGACGCCATATTTATTACAACTCCTTGTAGGTCATTTAATGTCAAAATTTAATTCTTGAGATCTCTGAAGTTGTAAAAATATGATATAAATTATTCTGCTTTCACACTTGAATACATGGTAGATGATACTCAGCTTTTGTGTATATACCTGTTTGTGTGAACACAATTACTAGAAGCGGTGATATGTGTGTTTTATGTTGTAGTTTTGTTGAAGTTGCAGTTTGATTTTTTTAAAGAAAGTGTAGGACATTATATGGATTAATGAGATGAAAGAATTATTTCATGTTGTTCGGTTGGTTGATTTTGTTTAGCGACATATCAACTCTCTAGGTTTTTTAATGCTGAACTCTAAATATTTCGAACAATTTTATGTCTTCAACTAAATATATTTTGAACGTAATTGCATGCCTTCAAGTACAGATAAAATGTATTGCTGGTCGTTCTACTATAAATATGTATTGTTGGTTGATTTTGTTTAGCGGCATATCAACCTCTATGGGTTATTTAATGCCGAAATCTAAATATTTGGAACATAATTTTATGGTTTCAACTGAATATACTTTGAACGCAATTGTATGCCTTCAACTACTGATAAAATGTATTGTTGGTCATTGATTTTGCTTAGCAGAATATCAACCTTTATGGGTTATTTAATGCCGAAATCTAAATATTTTGAAAACAGTTTTATGCTTTCAATTAAATATATTTTGATCACAATTGTATGCATTCAACTACAGATAAAATATATTGCTGGTAATTCTACCATAAATATGCATTTCTGGCTTTTTTCATCCAAAATGAACTGCAAGCACTTTTACTATAAAAATGTATTCTTGTATTTTGTCTTTGTTTTTTTTTGTTTTTTTTTTGTTTTTTTGGTGGGGGTCATTATTTGCCCCCAGCTGGGACCATAACAGGTACTAAAATTCGGGTCAGGATCGACCTGGGAACAATTAAGACGTGGTTCCACACTCATCAAAACCTTTCTGTACTGGATGTAGTGCTTAACGTGAATGTCAGAATTAAATGTATTATTTTTTCTCTAGTCTGGCAAAAGCGACCACTAGGACTAGAGCTGCATAGTTCTAGCATCGAATCTGAATAGACTATTCTCTAAAATTAAAAGAACATATTTTTACTGTGCATTCGGTCTGCATTTTTTAAAGTAGAGCGTCGTGGGAATTTTTGCATGCAAGCAATACTGTTTAAAACAACTCCGACATGTTATTGCAGAGCTAAGCTTGTATTTAACACGCAACCTAATTTGGGATGATTTCCCAATGAAAATCTTTTTTTCCCCCCTTAGAATCCCACCTTATATTCCTACCTTTGCGATCCTAGACATTCTTAATATATTCCTTAATTTATTAATAAATATTTCACCGTTATACTTATTTAAAATCCTCTCCAATGCATTGTGCTTCGCTTCGAAAAACATTTCCTGTTTGATAATTACTGGTCTCGACCTCTTCAAATAGGATTATCATCCTATGCAATGGCAAAAATCGTAACGCACAGTAATTTGTTTTTTTTTTGTTTTTTTTAATAAATAAAACCCTTTAATTAAATTTAATTACGATACTACAAAAACGGCCGAATTGCAATAGAAAATTCTTGTCGAGTACAGATCCTAAAAAATCGTTTCAGTTACGAAGTTGTTACATCATTAAACTAGCCAGTTCTGTTTTTAACGAAATCTATTTAAGTTGCTATGTGAAGAGTTTAAAGATTTCGCCTGACTTCTGAGCATGAGGAGATTAAAATAATCCATTCATAATAATGGTTGCAGTAATGGTAATATTAATGTATATGTGTTACTTCAGCTATTATTTATAAAATCATTATATTAAAAATATTTTTTCGGGAAAATAGATCTCTCAAGTTTCCCAACCGGGTATCCCAGGTTCTTGTATTGATCCGAAGCCGCGTAGAACGTCAACATCTTCATTGTGCTTTCCATTTTAGTTGATGACTTTAAAATGCACAAGTGATGTGGTTTCTGTTATCTGGTATAGTTCTTTGAAATTATGTAGCTCCATTCCACGACTTTCGAAGACCTTAGATTCACATGCACGAAGATATAAAATTAATCTGTTTCAGGTGTGGGCGTGCAGGAAGTTGAGCAATTGATTTAGTGGGGCAAAGAGCTTTCATCCTGTTTAGGATTTAAAATTCCACTTAGCAAAAAAAAAAAAAAAAAAAAAAATCATCCTGGAGGAGACTTTATGGAACAGACGCAATATCGTGTAGCTCTATTAAATATAGGTTGAACATTTTTTGTTCGAAATTGTTGGAACCGAAAATGCTTCGGTTTTCAGATATTTTCGGATTTTGATTTTTTAATTTGTATATAACATCTATAGAATGGGGCAACTTGGGAATTGAACCCAAGCATAAACACGATACCTCTTGCAACTTCATAACACAGCTTATACATATACTCTGAAGGTAGTCTTATAAAAACAACATAGTTAATTTGCAATGTAACACCCGCGCTCGGTTCGCATTAAAAATTTCCAGAATACTTACATTTATGTGTAATTGTAAAAGCTCCATTCGAATCTGGTTTGATAAATTTGATAAAATGTACCGTTTTGGAGTTATCGACAGTAACATTTCGGATTCATTCGCATCGCGGGAAGAAATTACTGGCGTTGTTTGCCTACATTCGTTGCAGAATAGCTATCATTGTAGATATCATTGCGCAAACTGAACGTGTCTACGTAAATAGTTCTCGCAGTAACTGAGACAAATTTAGACGAGAAAGATCAGTTACGCGCTTAACTTTCCGTAGTCTTCCGCATTTAGCTTTCCTCAGCGAATGTATGCAAACAACAACAGTAATGGCTGCCACCAATGATGCGAATGAATCCTGGTTAATGGTACAACTATGAGTAGGACTTAAAATGCCACGTTGCGGGCACAATTATGGAAACACTTTAAAATCCATAGACAGAACTGGCTGCATCACAAAATGCAATGCACTAGTTAAGAAATCCTTGTTGCACGAATTAAAACACACTGTAAATATGGAAATCTTCATCCTTAATATTTTATTGACCTGTCATCATCGGATTTCAACATCTTCCTTTCCATAAAGTTATAGTTGGTACATTTCCAGGATGACGGTACTCCGATTATCTCGGCTGCAGTTCCAGCTTATATATTTTTATCATAAAGATCTTTACAAATGCATCAAGCGATGAGAGAAGTGTGTAACTCTGGAGAAGTGGTGGGAGAGCTGTGCGTAAAAGGATTAATCAAGCTGCCACTTTCTGTCTTCCTTTCAAATGGAAATGGGTCAGAAAAAGAAAAAACGTTATAAAGACAATACATGAGAAATCCTGACAGTTTTATTCATTATAGACGTCGGGAAGCATAACATGATTTTAAAATGCGCCAAAGTTTCTTTTTCTTTTTTTACATTTCTCTTGAAGGCACGATTTCATGCGTCATAGAAATCCGTTAAACTGGAGACAGCTTATGTTGTCAGAATGCGCATGTGCATAGAATATGCATAAACATTAAAGTAAACAGCATTCGTAGAGTAAGATTATATCGTATTTATGGAATATGAAAATCTTCGTTGACTTAATCTAAATGACGCAAAAATTGGAGGAATATTTATAGATCTTTATTGATCTTTGTGTAAATCTGTATTTATTTATATTGGAGGCACCTGGTGAGGAAACAGTTAGCAATTTAATCGCGTAGATCAATTTACTGAATTGTGAGTTCGATTCTCACTAGTTACCCTATAGAGATGTGATCGGTGCCAAATCAAAGGGGATTTTGTGCTTGAAGTTTTTAGCAAATTAGGACTTTTTCTAACACTGTCACCCGTGTTGAAATCCTCACAGTATTTAGTATTGTTGAAGCTCTCACTCAACATTTTTATTAAGATTTACAAACTTTCGTTCAGTTTCGCAAAAACAATCAATGAAATTTGAATAAACTGGTATTTTGGGAAATACTATGACAAAAACCTCTAGTACTACGGTTTTTACGCACCCAAGTAAAACCAACTATACTTTGCACCTGTTCGCACTTTGCTCCAAGATTTGGCTTCGATCGGTTATTGTATAGCTATTTTAGAGGGTGCAACAGATTGCCGGACGGATTAACGGACGGATTAACGGAAGTCACACAATAGTATATTTAGATCACAATGATTAGCAAGCGGGTCTTACAGGTTGTTATTAGTGCGTCTGCCGTCTCTGGAATCTGACATTTATTGCTATGTAAAGTGTTAAATTCAGCTTACGAAATCCCTACATATTTCAATGGATCTGTGGAGAACTTTGTTGATTTCTTTAGTAGCTATGAAGTTACTGTTTTCCTGGTACTGTTTATGAATATTTTATTCATTAAAGAAATTTTTCATTTATCTTAGAGCGATTCATTGACATTAATAGATGACACCTCGGAAAAAGAATATTTGTCATGTTTCTTCCTGTTTTCAAAAGTGAACTCTGCTTTTTAGAAAAATATGATTTAATATTATAAAAAATAATGAAAGTGAACGTTATATTACTGAAACCAAAATGATAAAAAAATGTTTAGAAAAAAAATCTACAGAAGGAAGAAGTTTGCAGAGAATAACTCCAAAAATGAGAAAAAAAATTACGTAGTTAGAAAATTTGAATTTTCATGTGTAAGTATCATTGTACAATGGTTGGTTTTTGCGTTTAGTATTCATTTCAGAATCAAAGTGCCTTGTACAAATGGTAATGATAATTAGAATATTAACCGTTTCCTTATAAAGAAAACATTTGGTATTCATTGATTAAGCAGTTAGTGCTACTTTCAGCTGAAATTTATGAAGCCATTTTCTTAAAATATTTTTTCAAGAAAATAGGTTTCTCAAGTTCAGTAGCTGATATCACCTTTTCCAGTAATGATGTGAGCTTTCTTCCCAATATTTTTTTAAGTAGAGTGAATTGTCAATATCTTGATTCAGAAACTACATCACTTGAGGACTTTCAACAGCAGCAACAACTAAAATGAATAGTACATGTAACTCTAAGAGAAACATAATGGCATAATCTAGATGTTGCCAGTCCACACTACTTCAAGTATAATGCTAGGATGGAAACACCCATCAATACTGAAAAGAGCAATAACAACTAGTGGACTTAAGAAAGCTATTTTCCAGAAGAATCGTTTTAAGAGAAAGCTTTTTTAAATTTCGACTGAAATTAACACCAAATTCTTTGTCAAAGAATGTCAAATGATTCCTTATGAGGAAACGGTTGATATTACCATTACCTTAACTGGCTGGCGATAAATGAAGCTAATTTGATTGAAATCTCATGTCAAAATATAATTTGCTATAAGTTATTTGTTCTAGCTCTAATTCACCTCTTTTACTAAAACTCCCCAAATCAACAGAAAAAAGACTACAACAGTCAAATGGTAATTTTAATATTATCCGTTTCCCTATAAAGAAATATTTAGCATTCATTGATCGAACAGTCAGTACTACTGTCGGTTGAAATTTATGAAATCATTCTCTTAAAACAATTTTCAGGGAAATGGTTTTCTCAAGTCAAGTAACTGTTATGGCTCTTTCCAATATTGATGAAAGTTTCCTTCCTAACCTTTTATTTGAAGTCATGTTGAACGTCAACATCTTGATTTTATAATTATTTTCTCATCAGTTACATTTTGTGATATTGATTTTAGGTGTTACTGCTGTTTAAAATCCTCTAGTAATGTGGTTTCGGTTATTTTTGTTTAGCTTGTGTTTTCAACGTCCCTTCAACAGCTACTGGGTTATTCAGTGCCAATTTCGTTTATTTGTTACAGTTCTTTGTTTGCTATTTCGCAGCGCCAGTTCAAAAGTTTCGAATTAGTTCGGTTCGGAATTTCCTGTAGATTACTCAGATCGATATGCACCCGAGTAAGGTCGGTGAGCAGAACGGTTGAAACGTTGTGATAAAAACAACAAAGATGAGAATAACAGTCCGAATATAAACAGTGCAAATAATAATGTTCGGTATTAGAGATTTGGCCTCGTGTTTTCATTGGTCTCTACGAAGATTAACGATGGTCAATCGACAATCAGATTATCTGTCAATTAAATCTTACTCCCTTGGGATATTTGTTTACAGTTATAGAGACCAGTTCGAAAATTATTTTTGTATCACAATTCATCTGTTATAATCAATGTATTATCAAATCATCTTTCATTAAGCCGTTAATAAATTAATTAATAAATTAGTCCTCGTCTGGCTTGCAAGAGCATTAGGAAGAAAAATTATCCTGAATGTAGATTTACTTGAGAAACATATCAAAATAGAGCGAAATAGCATTTCAAAGGTCAGGGTTGAGTTTAACAAGGGTGATAAAAGTTCACTGCAGCTACGTGGCAGAGATATTAAAGCTTGCTGTGTTTTCACTCACCCACCAACACTTTTCTCGGCATTGTGACAATCTCATGGCTATATTCTGAAAATAGATTAATGTCTTTCACAAGGTAGCTTGCGGCCATATGCCGTTGCAATCATCGGTTCCTGTATGATCATCGAAATTGAGCAATTTTGAGCCTACTCAGTACCTGAAAGGGAATATGCAAGCTTGGATGTTCTGGGGATATATAACTGCTATTAACTAGGAATTGTTAAACATTATATTGACTTACACGCAAATACCCTTAGAAAAATTATGAATTCAAATCTCCACCCCCCACCAGATATGTTAATTAGTACGACTTGTATGACTAAACCATTATTATCTGCAAAGAAAGAGTAATTCTTATAATCCTCATGAGGCTTTAAATGACATGCAGTAATAAACAAATCAATCAGATGTACAGTTTGGTTTGGTTTGGTTTGGTTTGTTTTACGGCATATCAACCTCAATGGGTTATTTGATGCCGACGAAATTTTGCTGGTAATATTTTTTTTTCAAAAATATAAGCTGGTAATTTTTTTTCAAAAATGTATCACTGGTAATAATGTATTGCAGGCAATAATTTTTACAGAGTATTTTTGGTATTAAAACCTGTTTTTACACTTTCATAGCTTTTTGACGACAGTTTACTATTTGCTCATATATTGGAGCCTAACAGATGCCTAACTTACCCCGGGTAAGGCCGAACCTTGGAACTCCAGCAATTAAGAGGTGGTTCCACGTTCCACAAAATCGACTAATCAGCGCCCTTGCTGTTGGACGTAGTTTATCGTTTTACCAAGGATGACGATGGAGTTTATCGTCGTACACAGGACGGGTGAAGTGTACAAAAATAATCTCAGTTCACTGATTTTGTTTCTCATCATGATGGCCGTCTAATATAGAGCTGATGCAAAATTTCACAGCGTCACTTTTTGCACAATGTTAGTGATATCGTTGAAGTGTCTTTGATATCTTTCTTTGTTGTCTTTGTTTAATGCCATATCTATTCAGGACGTAGAAAATCCTATCTCTTCACATATTTCTTTATTATCTGCGAATTGTTAATATTTCACGGGAATCACAGTAGAGTGGTTTCCTGTTGTCTTCTCAACGGTTTTGAAATCAGAGCAATTCTTCTTTCTATCCAAGGCGAGATAACCCAGTCTACCATGATATTTAACTCAGTTAGGAGAGAGAAAAAAAAAAGATGTATTCATTAATTTCCCAAGGGCATATGTGTAAGAGATATCCAAAAACATCTACGTCTCCAGAAATCGGAAGTTCGAACATGTTTGGATATGCTCGTATACGAATATTTGACTGACTCATTACCTCAGCGATACGCTAAGGTAATTCCGGGAATTGTCAAATCTTGCATATATATTGGTCTCAATATGCTTACAAATGTAACAAAAGTTAGCGCCACTCGAAGATCTAAAAGAAAATATTATGTCATATGATGAATACCAAGCAAAGGAATGATGGCTGTCATTAAATCGCGAGAAATAATGCAAAACCTGGAAAGCAAGACACTTTTTTTTGTATCACGTCGTGACTTTAAAACATTAAGATGTTCGGAAGCTAATTCCGTTTTACCAGAAAGGAAATAAAAACAATTTCAAATGCACAGGCACGCCGATAGACGTAATACACAAAGTTAAATAAATAAAAATGGGGCGTCTATTTTAAATACTAGTAGCAACTAAAATAAGGTTTGAAGTAATAAAAATATTGGATTAAAAATAAATTCATTAATTCTTAAGAAAATTACTTTCTTTACGTTTCCTATATGAAACTGGTTAGATATGGCGTTTCGAGAAAATAATCTAGGTGAAGAGAATATGTTTCTTTCATAATGGCGAAAATATAACCTTGCTTGATCCGTCGTTCTTCGTGGTTTGTGCGGTAAAACACATTGGATCCAAAGGGGAACACAGGTTTGATCTCTGTTAAGTAAGATAAATAAAAAAATTACTAAGATTTCTCGAATATGCAGGCCAATATACGTAATACAAATTTTATTAAATAAAAATGGGGCGTTTATTTTAAATACTAGTAGCAACTAAAACAACGTTTGAAACAATAAATGTGTCGGATTAAAATAAATTCGTTAATTCTTAAGACATTACTTTCTTTGCGTTTCATTTATGAAATTGGTTAGATAGATATGGCCTTTCGAGAAAATGAAGAGAATATAATCACTAACATTCCGACGCAGGTCAGATGTGACTCAAGGTCGAATTTAATGAAGTGAAGAGAATGTCTTTCTTTCATAAAGGTTGAATATAACCGTACTTGATCCGTCTTTCTCTGTGGTTTACGCGGTAAAACACATTAGATCCAGTGGAACACAGGTTTTGATCTCTGTTAGGGGGAGATAACAAAAATTACTAAGATTTCTCGAATATGCAGGCCGATAGACGTAATACATAAAGTAAAAATGGGGCGTCTATTTCAAATACGGAGTATCCACGATAATGACGTCTGAAGTAATAAAAGTATCAATTATTAAAAATTTAATGACCTCCGTTCTCAACGTCTGCAACACAACAAGAGAGCAGTTTTTCTATTCAAGATTTAAAGAAATCTGGGTTTTTTTTTCTTCAAAATGTTTGAAATATTGTTTTCAATTTCTTTGTATTTGAAAATTATGTCACTTATGTAATGTTATAGCAAAAGAAACAAATTAAGATCTGCATCTGCTAAATCTGTGGAAGAACTTCCAAATCAAATCATCCGATTTGTTCTCTTGGCTGTGTTTGGCTGAGTGTGTCCTTATATTTACATGCTGGGGAATAACACCTTTCCTATATAGAAATCAGGATATTTTCGACGTAATGTTTCGTTTACCCGAAGAGTTGGCAACAGCTACAATGATGATCCTTCCATGTTTCAGCAGCTTATATTGCAAGAATTTCTGTGGACGGAATCCTAATGTTGGTGATGGCACTGATTTCTCATTTTGTGATATCCATTGTTGTTTTAATTTTCTGTTGACATGCGGAACCTATTTTTCATCACCGGTGACAAAAATGCGATGCAAAAATGAACGTTTATAGATAAAAGACTGTCGGCGATAATGTAATGTTATGCTTGGTTCTCAAACCAATGTTAGTAAGGAACCGAAATTACCGATTTGCAATTTTCACAATTCACTCACAATGTTTCTGGACAATTAAATATGATATATTGAGTTTTATCACAATTATTGGTATTTTGATATGGATCCAATTGAATAGTCTCTTTCAAAAGCTCCCCATTCAGAATGGATCGTCTTCAGAGTGTGGTTTATACAAATATATCACAGATGCCATTTATAAACAATTTATAACCATAATAGAGAGCAGTTTTTTAATGCCTCAAATACAAAACTGTTCTCTATTACTCACCACAGAGAACCATCCCTGGCCCCATTAGAATGTCTGACGCTCAACTCCACGAGAGCACCTCTTTGCGACTGCTCGGTCTCATATTGACTGCTGACCTGAGATGGAACAAATACATTGAGTCAATAGCTTCGTCCACTGAAAGAAAAGTTGGCTCCCTGTGCCGTGCCAGGAAATTTTTCTCGCCTGAGTCGATCCTTCAAATCTACAAATCAATCATTCACCCTTGCATGAAATATTGCTGTCATATATGGTCTGGAGCCCCTTCTATTTGTCTCAAGGTTCTTGATAAAATCCAGAGACAGATATGTAATGTAATTGGCCCTGATCTGGCATCTCGTCTGCAATCGCGTTCTTACTGACGTGACATTGCCTCCCTCTGTTTTTTTGTTTTTTTACAAATACTTTCATAGTAACTGCTCCGATGAGCTGCTTTCGCTGGTTCCCAGACTTCATGAATTTAAGCGTTCTACTAGGCTGGCATCTCGCTCTCACTCTTTCACTGTCGAAACTGTTAAATGTAGCCGTCTCTTCTACTGCAATAGTTTCATGTCTCGCACTTCTCGCCTGTGGAACTCCCTCCCCATTTCTTGTTTCCCTGATAGCTATAATCTCCAACTATTCAAATGTAATGTCAATCGACGTCTCCAGATGCCCTGATCTATACCATATCCTTCTCTTCACCCTTCCTTTATCATTCCTATTTGCTCTCGATCCAACTCGCTGTAACCCCCTGCGTTCTAGTGGCTTCCCGCCTTGCTTGGGGTGAAACACTTAAAAAAATTAAGAAGCAGTTGGCATTTGTAAGGCTCCACTGCAAGCGTAGACATTGCCTAACTGTTCTTAAATTTCTCTGAAACAGTACTGCGCGCTCGGAATTCATAAGGTAAGTATTGGTGAATATATTGCATTATAATCTTCATGGCGTTAAATTCTGAAATGCAAGCATTGTCGGATAGATGAGATGATAAAGTAATACAATGCTAAACTAATTCCTTACTATTTAACCTTGATTCTGTCTTTGTTGTCTGATTGGTTACTGAAAGTGATAAGAGATCACAAAGTCTTAAGAATGAACCGGAAAGAGAATTCTAAACAGGAAATATGGGATAAACAGTTCAGAAGTACGAGGAGGAGGGTGAACCTGACAGTAGACGAACCTGTTTTACACTTCTTGAATACGTAATGTTTCTTCAAACATTGTTCATGAAAACACACCAACGAGTGCAGAGGATCGCCTCGTCAATGATGTTGTGACTTGAGGTCATGACAAGTTTGGGGTCTTGTAACATCATACTTGTTCGCCCAAGAGACCCTACCAAAACAATACTACTCCAGGCGATCCTGAAGTAAAAAATCCGCCAAACACGCTAAAAAATGGACACATTAAGTAAGTGTCACTGCTGATCTTGAAATTGAAGGGGTCCAATCATTAACGACTTACGTCACTTCCTTCTCAGCCAAGACGATCCAAAAAATGAATAGAATATACTAATATAAATTAGATATATATTTTTACGTGCAACCTTTACTTGTTTAAGGAAAATGATTCAAAGAAATAACTGAGGTAGTAAAGGAAATTGAAGATTAATTAAATTGATTTGAGTTGGTGTAAAAGTAAAATTTATAGGATCATGAATTTTTCTGTTGAGGATTTGAACTAAGGCATCCAATGTATCAAGGCATTATCTGTAGATTGAAATTGGTTTCTTGAAGTTGACATTATAAGAACCGCGAATAAATCATTCAATGGATTCCGAAGAATGAATGTGAGCCTGACCGATTGGATATTTTCTGACATTGAATTACGGTCGGGCAAGTTGATCGCTCATTGGCAGATAACCAATACAATAATCATCACAATAATTTCGACGGTGTAAATAAATGCTATCAGCCCAAGCCAGAAGCTCGCTTACAGAATAAAAAGAATAATATACTCAGATACTTTGACATCCAGACAAAACGCTCTATCCGTGTGAGAATGTTGGATCTGATAGTCGTAAATAAAAAGACAACCTGTTAAATCAGGACACGTAGCTTTGGTAACATAACAGAACGTATGTTGAGGAAGAAAGAAAGTGAAAAGAAAAGAAAAGTCTGTGGAAAATGAAGTTTATGGTTGTGTCCATAAAAATTTGGCTCCATTGTTTGGAACCGTGCCAAAACAACTAGAATCAACTTTGGATGTCTTGGAAATTTGAGGAAGAATTCACACTGTCCAAACCACGGCGTTGTTTTGTTTCTCGAGGACAATCAAAATGATGCTGGAAATTTGAGGAAACTTGCTGACACCCAGTCTTCAGAAATAAGCACCAGTATCTGCCATATTAGTCAAAAATTAAACATTTCAAGAAGAAATATAAGCTCATATGTTTGTAAAGATAGCTGCCTTAGTTTAGAATATCTGCTTTTTCTTAATTTTCTTCTTCTTCTTCTTCTTCTTCTACTACTACTACTACTACTACTTCTTCTACTCTTTCTTTTTCTGCTCCTTCTCCTCCCCTTTCTTCTTCTTCTGCTCCTCCTCCTCTTTCTTCTTCTTCTTCTGCTCCTCCTCCTCCTGTTTCTTCTTCTTCTTCTTCTTCTTCTTCTTCTTCTTCTTCTTCTTCTTCTTCCGTATTCCTTCAAGACCAGAACGATCATGTTTCTCTTCAGTTTCCTACTTCTCGTATCTCAGTGTTTTTCTCTTACCCTCCCTCCTTATATCATGTTATGCCATCCAAATACAAATGCTCATTAAGTAGGTTACTCGATGTTTCCCTCTACCCCATTTGCGTTCTGTCTGTCTTGTGAGTGCCAAAGTTTCCAAACCCTTTTTACTAATTTTGTGTCGCAGACATCCCCCACTTTCTCTTTCCGATTCTAAGTATACTTATTCTTTACTTTCTCATTTTCTTTAAGCCGTCATCGCTGCACAGATTTTGCGTCTATGGGATTCTCAGCATCCTCCGGTAGAACCACAGTTTCGTTGCCTCAAATTTTCTCTTCATAGGTGAAAAATTGTCCATCATTTACTGTCATGTAGAAAGAGTGATATTACATAAGATCTCATCACTGTTTTCTTTTTGTTCCAAACGAAATAGTTGTTTCTTAATAATTTGTTTAATTTTTAGGATACATCGTTCTGTAGAAACGGATCTCTGTTTTCTCAGATCTCCTTTTCAGCTATGAAGAAATTCTTCAGCATTCACTGACATATAAAAATAATTGATACTGGTAACGAATGCTGGATAATCTCCTCAAAGATGAAAGAGACTTGAAGCAACAAAAATGTGGTTCTATAGAAAGATGTTGATGATACCATGGACCAAACATATAAGCAACGACGAGGTTTTGGAAAAAATGGAAACGAAGAAGAAACATATAGTTGACATCAAGAAGTAGCAGTAGAAATTTTTGGGATATGTAATGAGGAAGGAAGGCTGGGGAAATCTGATACTCACAGGGCAGATAGAGGGAAAGAGAGACAGAAAAGCAGCGTATGATGGGCTTCAGCAAATGGATGCTGGAACAGGAATTAACAAAACGACAAAACTTATTGAGAACAATAAAGGACAGGAGGCAGTGGAGGGCCATGATCGTCTACGTTCTGAAGAGACCAGGCACATAAAAGAAGATATTTTTTATTACTTGAAAAGACATTTTTAGTGGATAGTAATATTTGGGTAGAATGCCTCGTCTTCCAAATGGTGTTTATTTCGCCTACCTGCTTGTGCGTACGTGATTTAAAGAAGAAAATGTACCTTCGGAAGATCTCGAACCTGGATCTATATTCGTAGTAGGAAACGCTGGTTGATCTGAAGTGTTTTAGATCACTTGGTTTGGGGGAAGCCCTACTACCAAACAAGGTTCTAGTTGCGTTTTTTCCAATGAGAATATAGATATGATACAAAGCAGTTAATTTGCGTAATTTGCAGCGCGTAACATACCTGATGGGCTTCAGCAAATGGATGGTGGAACAGGAATTAACAAAACGACAAAACTTATTGAGAGCAATAAAGGACAGGAAGCAGTGGAGGGCCATGATCGTCTACGTTCTGAAGAGAAAAGGCACATAAAAGAAGATATTTTTTTATTACTTGAAAGGACATTTTTATTGGATAGCAGCATTTGGGTAGAATGCCCCGTCCTCCAAACGGTGTTTATTTCTCTTACCTGCCTGTGCATACGAGATTTAAAGAAGAAAATGTACCTTCGGAAGATCTCGAACCTGGATCCACCTTTGTAGAACGTAACGCTGGCGGATCTGAAGTGCTTTAGATCACTCGGTTAAGGGAAGCCCTACTACCAAACACGGTTCTAGTTGCGTTTTTCCTATGAGAATATAGATATGATACAAAGCGGTTAATTTGCGTGGATAACTCCTAAATTGAATGCAAATATGAATTAGTTTGTAACTGGTACAATTTACCAATATCTTTAGTTAATACAAAACTATTTACGATAGAAATTCTCCGTGAAGATCACCAACTAAAAGATCTGACAACGTATATGAAGATAATAAAAAAGAAAAGATTTTTTGTTTTTGAATGATTTCATTTGCAATTTTTGTGTTTTGAACAGTACCGTACAAAATACAATGAAAAGAAAATCAGAGTATTTTTTTCTAGAACGCGATCATCAAATTTGTAGCAAATTATAACATTATTCGATTCCGCCTGACGCTTAACAGAACAGTGAATTCAATGTGATTGCTATGTAATTGCCGCTACTTAAGATTATATAGCAAGAAGATATTAGATTATCGAAAAAACGAATCGGTTCCTACTGCAGAAAGCATTCAATGTCCGTCTGGAAGTTATCCAACCATTTTAATTTTTTTTTTGAGAATCGGTTGTGGGGTCTGGGTGTATTTTGGCAACTCATCAGAGGAGATGTTCATGTGAAGGTCTGAACATAGATTATTTTAAGGAATTGCTCACACCCCACTGAGACTGTTTAGTGATACAATTTTGTAACCAAGTAATTGGTTAAGAAATAACAAAACAAAAGGTTGCAGATAAATCGTGTATTGAACAGTAAATACAACAGAAGATTATTACACGACTTGGGAGTGTGTGTCGGTTGACCAGCATTCAATCAATTAGACTGCTAATATATGACAGCCATCCCCCCACTACGAAAGATGTATGTGGCACAAAGCCGAGTTTTCCCATGGGTTCTCCGAGCCCGTAGACTCGGACAAAATATTCCCTTTGAACCCGTATAAATGGGTTCAGGGCCTGTTTACCTCCGGATGAAACTTTGCCCTGCGGCAAAGATTCGTCCAAGTTCCTCTCTACGGAGGCAGAGAGTTCGACAGTTATCAACAGTCTGGTTGACTGATAATATTTAACAGTCCTCTCACGAGGGATGTATGTGGCACAAGGTCGAGTTTACCGTGGGTTCACCGAGCCCGTAGGCTCGGCCAAAAATATTCACTTAAAAGCCGCATAAACGGGTTCAGGGACTGTCTACTTCCCCGGACGAAACTTTGCCCTGCGGCAAAGCTTCGTCCGAGTTCCTCTCCGCCGAGGCAGAGAGTTCGACAACACGAACAGTCTAGTCGACTGTTAATATTTAACAGCCCCTGTCCACAAGGGTGTATGTGGCACAAGGCCAAGTTTACCGTGGGTACTACGAGCCCGTAGGCTGGGCCAAAAATATTCCATTTGAACCCGCCTAAACGGGTTCAGGGACTGTCTACCTCCCAGGACGAAACTTTGCCCTGCGGCAAATCTTCGTCCGAGTTTCTCTCTGTCGAGGAACAGAGTTTGACAGTTGAACAATCTGCTCTACTGTTCCCTCGAGGCTTACTTTCCTACTACTTTTATAGTAAGTGGAAGAGTGTACAATCGACTCATTAGAGGCAGGACATCACAATATACAAGTCTTAGTAATTAACCGATAGCTGGGGCAAGAAGAGGTGTGTTCAAACCTTTCTCAAGAGTATTTTGCACGTAAATGCATATAATGAACCCAACGGGAATTGGAACTTGGCTCTCCGATGAACAATTACAAGCTATCGTCCATTACACCACCCATACATCGAAACCTACTGCATCTGATATTCCCAAGCGGCCAGCCATTTTGACAAGGCTCAACGTTACTTAATTTTGGTGATTGTACAGAAGCCGGTGTTTCAACGTGATTTTGGCTGTTGGAATTAAAAGCTAACTTTTTTTTTTTCAAAATATAAATGTTGTGGATTCCGAGATGAAATTTGGTCTCCAATGAATGAAAAACGCAAGAATTAAATATAAGAAATTAAATGTATTTACACAATAATACAATGGGTAATACTGTTAGTAAATCCAGGAACGCCGTTAGTAGCAATAATAATATATATATATATATATACAGTCTCGAAGGACTTCCTTAGAGTCTACGTGCTTGTAACTGTGACGTCTACAAGCGGTTACCTCACACTATTACTCTACCTCCAACTCAATCACAATCACAATCACAATCTCAATCTCTGATCACTCACTCACTCTCTCACTCACTCTCACTCACTCACTCACTCACTCACTCACTCACTCACTCATACTCTCTCTCTCTCACACACACACTCTCTCTCTCTCTCTCTCTCTCTGTATATTCTGACTCTGGGTATTTAACGGCAGCAGTCCAAGTCGAGTCCACTTATATGAAAAAGGGGAGGACCCCATAACAATAAGCTTTAGATCTCCGCATAAACTTTAGGGTATTCCTGAAAGCGATAATACCAGCTATTTCACAACCTCAGAAGAACTGATGGCCCTGAGAATTTAAATATGTCCACGCGACCTTTATACGCCATTAATGCTCTTAAAAAAAGCACATTTTTAAAAAAAATGTTAATTTAAGGAAATAAGTCAAAATCTGCAATATCAGGAGTGTAAGTTTCATGTCAAATGATTTCTTCTCAAACTTCTCACAATGTTCCACTTGTTTGATGAAAAGAATGGGTAGAGAATTTATCGCGTTGAAAAGGATTCCCTGATTTTTTCTCAGAATTTTCTCAGAATTTTCTCAGAATTTTGTTGGTAATTGTGGCAAAACACATCGTATGTAGTAAATTGTGTTATCTTTTGTAAAAAAAAAAAAAAATCGCCCAGCATTCCAGAAAATATTTCTTCCTGACCAGCTTACTTTTGCTGCTGATTGTAACATTTTTTTTACCATTGGATAACCTTTGTTTGTACTGGGGTTTACCTTCACAATCATACAACCAAGGTTCATCAAGTGCTCTTCGTTTCAGAAAGTATATTGGATTTTGATATCTTTCCATTGAAAGGTCTGTTCTTATCCGTTGTTGGTCTGGATACAATAGTTGTGATGACGAATTAGCAGAAATTTTACTCAACTTTAATTTTTCAGATAAAATTGTGTAAACGGAACAAACTGAGATGGTCTTGGATCTTATTTCTGCTCCGAAACGAAATCTTTAACAGCATATTTTTCTCGCCACAA
Organism: Acanthosepion lycidas; assembly: GCA_963932145.1. NCBI lineage: Eukaryota > Metazoa > Mollusca > Cephalopoda > Sepiida > Sepiidae > Acanthosepion > Acanthosepion lycidas. The sequence goes on along the minus strand of OZ010577.1, from coordinate 94,859,342 downwards.
ATTGAAGTTGATGATTTACCGATCCGTTCGACATGATCCATTCCGTCTCGTCCTTCTCTGAAACAAATTATCCGTTTATGATGGCCTAAACATCAATATTTTGCTTCAAAGTCCTTTTGTATAAAAACCTAAACCTTAATTTACTTTGTTGAAAACACTTATCATATTATTTGCCGTACACGTCGACCCGGTGTAATGGTTAACAAACTTGTCTCGCTAGATTTAATTACGACTAAATAGTGAGTTCAATTCTTATAGGCTGCTTCATACTTTCGGCCTTGTTCCATATCTAAGCTACGTTTAAAAAATCATTTCGATACTCACTGGGTACTCCATATTTTCGGCCTTGTGTCACATCTGAGCTACGCTTAAATAATCACCATATTAAAATTTTCGCATAGTTATCTCATAACATACTTTTTTTCCCACTAAGATACCTCATATGACTTAATTCCATCTCCAAAATATGAGAATTTAATCTAATTTATAGTCTCTGTGAAATAAATATGGAAACATTTTGCTAAAATTGAAAATATTTTTTTAATCTTAGTTTGCCACAACCAGCACTACTTTAAAACCACTAGTGAATATTGAACTTACTAATTTTAGTCTAGTTTTTACAAGGCTTTCTGTGAAGCCCGAAAAGACAAAGGACATAATGGAATTTAATGTAGCTTAAGACTATACAAAGTTCTATACGTCGGCCGCCTGGTTTCGATACAATCTAATACATACAAGGAGTTCCAAAAGTTACTTTGGTATTTAAAATATCATAACGTCAGATCCATAATTTTTATTCTTTTTGTTGTCGAAAATTTGATAACCACACGGACATTACGACTGGAACAATTCACAAGTGAATAAAAAAAAAAAAAAAAAAATACACATATTTGTGTTTTGCATTAAAATCAATCCAGCACTGTCACTGAACAAGAATATCCGCTGGCACCTCCATATTAGAAAAGCACCAAAGGATTTCATGTGTTGTTGGTTGATTCAACGTTTTAGGCAAATATGTCTTCGTAAGTGACTTGTCGTGATGTGGAAGACAACGTACAGTCCATTGGCGAATGAGTGAGTGTGGGTCTCTGTTGAACAAGAACCAGGAACGTGGATTTGCAGATGCTCTGACCAGTTGGGCATGTCTTGAATGTCCTTTCATCGCATGCTAGGAGAAAATTTTCTCCTGTACTCATACAAAGTTCAACTGGTACAGAAAATGCAGATCATCGACAATGCTGAAATTAATCGATCCAAATTCAGAGGTTGCCCAATGAAGATACCGAATGAGTTAATAAGTTGATTATCGAGTGACGAAGATTATTTCATTTTGAACGGCTTTCTTAATAAGCAGAACTGTCAAATCTTGCGATAAGAAAATCCTAGGAATATTCTTCCATATGACTAGCATCCTTAATCAGCATGTCACTAGTGTTTAATGGTTATTATAGTACTATATTAGTATATATACTAGTATTATAGACTAGTGTTTATAATGCTTACAATTTAGTAAAACAGTTTTTTTTTAAGTTTGGAAATATTCCAAATGGAAAGGAAAAAGAAACATGAAGTTTCATAATTTGCATAAAATAATGATACATTAATTTTGTAAAAATAATAATTCTACATGATGTCCTTAATGTCATTTAGGTCTTACTTTTTATGAAAACTCAGATTATCCATGGGAAAATTTTGTAAAAAATTGTATATATTGGTTATATTATATAAAAATATTTTATATTATTATATTGTATATAATATAAAAAGTTTGTAAAAACTTGTATAAATTTTGTAAAAATAATCATTTTTACAGGGTGTCTTTAATGTCACTTAGGTCCTTAATTTTTATCAAAGCTTAGGTGACCCTTTGGAAAATTCTTAAGTGAACAAATAACCAAAAACTTGGAATATTTTTTTTGGATTAACCAATCCATTATTCTCACTCAAAGAGAATATACTATTGACACTTCCATGTCAGAAAATCACAACTGGATTTCATGATTCTTTGGTTGATTCAATGTTTTAGGCAATATAGTTCAAGAAGTCACTTGCTACGATATGCAAAACCATATACAGATGAATCATTGCATACGATGAGACAATTTTCACCTGTACCCATACAAAATGCAATTAGTACAGACGTTGCAGCCGGCAGATCAGCGACAACACGGAAATTAATCGGTCCAAATTCAGTGACTTGCTAATGAAGATAACGAATTATTTCATAAGCTGATTATCAGGGACAAAGATTATTTCTATTTGAACGACTTTCTTAATAAGCAGAACTGTTAGATTTGGCGACTAGAGAATTTCAGTCTTTGAATTTTCATTCTGCATAAAACTTTTATTTAATAGTAATTTGTTACTATTAGGTTGGTGCAAAAATAATGACGTAATAATGTCGTTTTTGACGTTAAAAATACGTCAAAAAACGACATTATTACGTCATTATTTTTGCACCAACCTAATAAATATCCAGCCAAAGAGCCACTCAATGTAGACACTAATGTTGATGTAGTTAAATTGCTAACAGTCTTTTCTAACTGGAACAATTATATCTAAGTAGTGAGTTCGATCTTTATTGAATGCTCCACACATGCGACTTGTGCGAGATCTATGTTTAGTAAATCATTGTATAGAGCAAGGGTTCTTAACCTTTTCATGATTCCAGACCTCCAATGGATTATCCAATATAGTCCCATACCCACTTGACTTGACTGTCGAAATAATTATCACCAATCCTATTATTTGCCAGTATGTCTTCCAAATAATTCAATCGCTTGAATTTACTGTACTTTAGATATGGATTGCTAGGAATAGAACATTAAAAAAACATAAGTATTGATAACTTTATTATATTATTTTTTTTACTGAAAGCAAAATAAAGTTATAATTCAATTTTATTATATAAGAAAAAGGAAGAGAACATAAATGTGCAAGTTTTTTTTAGTATCTCGACTACAATATAACAGACATTTACTAATTTAATGAGATATTTAGATAGTACCCAGAAATAGAGTCCCATACCCCCAGCATTTGGTCCCCATACCGCCAAGGGGTATGGATACCCCCGGTTAAGAATCACTGATATAGAGTGTCGTTAAATGAGGCTTTCGTACGGACGCAAGAATGGGAAGTAAGTACAAATTATTATTATATGTAGGATAGATAACTGTTGAACATAAACTTGAATAGGTTAAGATTAAAGTGATTGGGTTAGCATCCTCTCAGAAGTGGTTCTCGGTAAAAAGCAAGAATGGGAAGTACACATTATATATAATGTGTACTTTCCATTCTTGCGTCCATCTGAAAAACTCATTTTACAACCCTCTATATAATGATCTATTAAACTTAGAAGTTGCACAAGACCAAAGAAGCGTTAATAGAACTCAGATAAAAAAAATACTTACCTTAATAACGAGTTGGCACTGTTTGTTTCAAAGTATTCACATTCTATACAGGTATTCTAGCAGGTTTCTAAGATTCTATGAAATGTTAAGAGGCTAAAATCTCAGTTTGTTCATAATTAATTATCTGTATATATATATATCAGTTAGTTCATATCTATCTCAATTTGTTCAATTCCATCTCTCCCCCATCTTGATTTGTCCATTTCTATCTATCTATCTATCTATCTATCTATCTATCTATCTATCTATCTATCTATCTATGTTCGTTATTTCTTTTTCTTTTAAGCAGAGTATACACCTATCGATTTCCCGCTCTTTACATACCTATTTATCTTCCCTATCTACTAAGCGGGGTATCTATCTATCTATCTATCTATCTATCTATCTATCTATCTATCTATCTATCTATCTATCTATCTATCCTGGTCTATTCTTATCTATCTATCCTGGTCTATTCTTATCTATCTATCTATCTATCCTGGTCTGTTATCTATCTATCTATCTATCTATCTATCTATCTATCTATCTATCTATCTATCTATCTAGGTCTGTTATCTATCTATCTATCTATCTATCTATCTATCTATCTATCTATCCTGGTCTATTCTTATCTATCTATCTATCTATCTATCTATCTATCTATCTATCTATCTATCCTGGTCTGTTATCTATCTATCTATCTATCTATCTATCTATCTATCTATCTAAAATTCTCCATCTCTTTCTTTTTCTTCCTTTCTGTAGCTCTGTCTGTTGCCTATTTATGAACTGAGTTTTGCCCAGAAACTGAAATCTTACAAGATTACGTAATCATAAATTATGAAATTTAAATATTTATCTGGAGTGTTTTTCAATGGCAGAATTTATCTTCAGCATTTATTATTTTCGATTTTTAGTCAATATAAAACCAGGTTTCCGATATTTGGCTTGAAAACTGACAGGTTCCCTTTAAAGACGCTAAAGCTATATAATGTCTTCATAAATAAGTTAAGAATAATTTCATTTACTCGATACAGGTGTCTGTCTAGTAACCTGGTTGATAAAAAATTGATTGTTCTTAGTCTCACGAAACAATATTCAAATCCAGTTAGAAGTTTACCCACAGATCATCAGGGCAGTGAAATCTGAAGGCGCTTTGGTATATCAAAAGATGCCATCCAAAAGCTAAACAACGTATTAAGAAAAAGAAAAAATCCCTTAAGAACAACGAAAATAGTGCTGACTTGCTATCTAATATCAATCCTATGACAGCGAATACTGGTCAGTTTCCTTACAGATGAAGAAGAGACTTGAAGATGCAGAGATAATTTTCTACAGAAGGATGATCAGAATGTCATAGATAGAGCATGTGAGAAAAGAAGTAATTTAAAAGAAAACTTAAAGAAAAGGACACTTAAAATCAGAAAGAGACAGTTGAAATTACTGGGAAAGATAATAAGGAAAGACGGCTTAGAGAATTTGTCCGTCACAGGAAAATTTTGAGATAGAGGGTAACGACGAGTAAACTAGCTTCTATAAATGAATGTCAGAAGAGGGAATGGGAAAAATATTAATAAAAAAAATTACTAAGAGCTATAAAAGATAGATAGTTGGGGAGAGTCAGGATTAGCCATGGCGTAAAAGGAGACAGTACATTAAAGAAACTTATCAGTATAGACAAAGGAGTCTGGCTTTTAAACAAGTGCTGAGAAATCAATACCATTGTGTGGACATATAATCTGTAAATATTCATATTAGTGCTAAGTGTATATGTAAACGACTATTTTCGTAGAGTGTTCAAAGCGACAAACATTCGAGTGAAGGCAGCAAAATTCAATAATTAAGTTAGAGCTTTTGATGTCTGAAGCTAGAAATTAAAAAAAAGACAATTATACTTTATGAAAACGGTTTTGATGATCATTCAAAACAATTGGTGAGCAGAAAAAATATCGGATAATGAGAATATGTTAATTAAAAATCACGCATGCTAAACCGTTTTATTTGCAGGCAATACATTGGGAAATTATTTACTGTAGGCAAAGCGATATAGGAAATAAATATGAAAAAGTGGGTTTAATCAACAGAATGAAAGCGAGTTTTGACCAATTCTAGCTTCAAATTATAAGGCAGAGCAGACATATATTCGAATGTGTAAAAGATAATTTAGATAGATATGAACAAAGATTATATATATATATATATATATATATATATATATATATATATATAGATAGATAGATAGATATATAGATAGATAGATGTAAACAGACTGAAATAGATAAGTAGATATGAACAGATAGATAGATAGATAGATAGAGAGAGAGAGACAGACAGACAGACAGACAGAATGACAGACAGACAGACAAACTAGGAGACTGGCCATTATTATCAATTTAGGACTCTCCAGATGATCAACAGAGATAAAAGACTGCAATTTATAGCCTTACTTTTTTCGATGTCTACCCACACATATCTATATAAGAATCCATCAACAGAACAATTATTAGTCTTAAGAAATCCTTTCGACGGTCGAAACGCATAACATGAATTTATTTTCCGTGTTGTCATTCAATTACCTACAGAGATAAATTGGTATTTAAAAAAACAGATAGATAGACTTTTGTAATCATTCCACCCCAAGCAAGAAACTAAAGCCACTAAGAGTCTTGAGAAAGATATACTATGAAGAAGAAAGGACAATAGAAGAACAAGAATTACGAAAACAGAAGATAACGCTTGACATTGCATTTACTTTTTTTGAGGATCAAATTTAAATGGGAAGCAAGAACCCGCAAGACAATTCTACAAGTGATAAGTGCGATAGAAGAAACTGTTAGTATAAAACTTACGGTTACATCTAGCCACTTCAGCTTTAAAATGATGCGAATTTTTACCGCCAATCTTGTACTTCGCTTAAATTCATAAAGTTACCATAGAGGAAAGTTTATTAGAACAATTACCATGAAAGTAGTTATAGAAGAAACACAGGGAAACTATGTTACGGCGTCGGGAAAGTGACTAAAGCTGAGATGCCAGGTCAGGACCAATAACAACGCAGATTTTTCTTTGGACTTTATCTATCACTAGCAGCATGGCCTGGCGTTGCCCGTGCTTGATTCAAAAATCGTACGACTCATGCAGCAATCGCTATCACTTGACTTAAAATATTTTCGCCCTTCCTTGCCATTAAAAGAGTGCCCTTTGCCGTGCTGATGTTGCTACATGCCTTACTTCTTGCCTATCTCACACTGCGAATTTTTTCTAAGCTCTATACTAAACATTAAATCTGTTATGAAAAAAGAACTAAACAAAATAAACACAAAACGATCAGCTTTAAAAAAGGACTCGTAACTGGAAAAACGGAATGACAAAAGAATGTTAACAACAAATACTTTTTCACACCCAACCCAGTTCTGCAGAATCAGAATCAACGTTGAGTTTAACCAAGCGAATGAGCCAATTGGAGTAAAATGCCATGCAGATTAAAATTTTTCCCACTTGTGACGAATGCAGCTATCGATTTTTTTTTTGCATGCTAGCATGCTAGTTAACATTCGTTAGTCAGCTGTTGGCTCTCACCCTGGCCAATAGAATCTTCCTGTCTATTCGTGGCAGCCAGCTATAAACTCTCACTCTGGCCAGTAGAAAATGGCCACAAACTACATGAAAAATGCCGTAGAAGCATGAAAAAATCGATTATTTCCACTATCGATGGGAGTTGGGAAAGGCAAAGTCAGTCACGGCCTTCCCACTAACTTGGAGCATGTGCATGTAAAATTTGGTGCAAATCCGTCGAAAATTGCGGCCGTGCATTCGTTATACACACACACACACACACACACACACATACATCCTGCCTTTTATAGATAGTGATCTGTAAATATATAACAGGAATACTAAACTATGTGTGTTAGCAGTATTCAAAGCATGGATAAATAGTAGATTTACAAATATGTAAAATAATAAATTCAGGCGAGAAAAATTGTCTAGACCTACACAGTGAGCCAGACTTCCTACCTGCAGGCTTAGCAGTTGGTTTAATATAATATTTCCACTTCATGTTAGTGGAAAACGGTTTAAACAAGCAAACATGAAAGATAAACAAACGGCGATAGATAGATAAACTTGTGACTTTGTGCTAGCACTAAATGTCCGACCAGTTCTTTATTCCCAATTTCACAGAAAAGGTTTGGCTTAATCAGCTACCTGGTTTTCAGGCACTTTCAAATAGCACCCCGGGCAGGTATTATCTTGTCAGGTGGATATATAAAAAAAAAAGCCGGATTCTTTACATATCGACTATGATGAGATTAGAATCCGGGTTCCATTTTCAGATTGTTATTCGAACCTCGAGAACTTACCCACCCCCGATCTTTACAGAAAATCTCTGCGTATGATACAACTGTTTATACGGAGGTTTCCCCCTCCAAATCTAGATCAGACTAACCGCACGGATCATCTCTCTTTTTAACTATCCTAGGTGGATCAACGCGGGAAGGACTTTCATGTAACTAAGTGGACCCTGAACTTTTGCCTATCATAATTGATGGGTTTTCTCTCAAGGGAGGGGGGCTCTTTGTTGTAGTAAAGAAAAGAAAAAACACTGTAAACTTCTAGTTGCAATAAACACCTGAAATAGGTTTCTTCTGTCTCTCGTCCGCAACACTTGTAGCCAAATCCCAGTTTAAACAATAGTCCGTCATAACAGTCCAACAGGCAACGTAGAAACAACGAAATAGGGTCACAAATCCACCCTTTACTTATCACCAGCAAAAACGCAGGTTTGTCCACCAAGCTCAGAAAAAATCCTGCTTCGTAAGTGAAAAAAAAACAACGGCGTTTATTCACCGAGCGATTTTTCTGATTGGCCACGCCATTCAGAGGAGAAAAGAACATTAGCATAGATCTCATATATAAATTAGCAGATTTTTGCTAACTACTTACGGTAATTTTTTTTCGGTAGATCGCACACAAAACACAAACTCTTTTTCGAGGTAAGGAATTATTGCTTTAACTACAACCATGAATGTCTATTTGGACGCAAGCTCTCCCCAGATGTCAAATGAAATTCATATATACGATTTATAGCTAAAGATGTTGGGAAAATGGTCGGTTCATTGTACCGATCCAGTAAGTTCCAATCAGACTCCCTCTGTTGCACTCTAACTTTACAAGAGCCAAATTAGACCAAAAATAGAGTACTTCTACCAAATCTGGGGTGAAGTTGCCAAAACCTTACGTTCCAGCTTTGACAGAGTTCAAAAGTGTCTACGCAGTCTTGTGGGTGATGAATTATTTTCTGCCTTAAAGACACTTTACCACAGACAAAACATCGCGAGCCTCTCCCCGCTATTTCCGTGGCATGTATTCTGACGAAGTACATTGCTTATTTCCATCAGCCCTGACACAATGCAACTTTGACCCGCCTTGCCACGTACACATGGATGAATCATCCCTATTCCCTTCGTATTTTAGTAGTTAGAAGTAAGCTCCACTCGGTCAGCTTCTATCCAAGAAATGTTACTTTGTAGAACAGACTCCCTGTGGGTTGTTTTCCAAATCCTTACAATCTTGATCTATTCAAGTTTAGTGTTAATCATTCCCGTTTATGCATAACCCCATGAACTTCATTTATTGCTTTCCATACGCTCATACATCACCACACTAACCCTCTACCATGAGGGGCTCTTGGGACTTGTATTGGGTGACCATTCGTATAAAAATGGCAATAATAGAGCTTTCATATATGTATACATGCATAGTTATTGTTAAATTACTCAGAATAATTCTGAAGATAAGACAAATTGGATAAAAGAGGCAATTTGAAAATTCTTCCAAGACGCGTCTAAGGACTATTTTCCAATTGTTTTTTTGTTTTTTTTTTTATCCAAGTTCTCAAGGCAAGTCAAACAAATCCTTAGTAAAAAAAAAGTTACCAATATCCAGAAAGAGGCTTACACACAAGCGCCTTTTTTAAAATTTTAGATATTGATGTAAACTACAAAATTTCGCTTTTATTTATTATCACAAAGTCAAGTAGGTAGATATGAATAGATATTTATGTGGTAAAAGGAATCCTGAAAATAGTAAGATAGTTATGAAAAGTATATATGTATATGTGAACATGAAATATATATATATATATATATGTATGTGTGTGTGCGTATAAGGTAACTAAAATGCCCTTGCTGTTTTAGATTTAATAAAAATTGGCATATAACAATATCGACATACCCTTAGTCCTCAAAGTAATTTCCATCGGGGTATCATGCACCTTTTACCAATGTGTTTCCAGCTGCGCAAAAAAAATAAAATAAAATAAAATAAAATTAAAAAAAATCATGTCTTGGATGCAAAGAAATCTGTGATTACCTGCCGAAAGTCTGCCTAATTTGCGAAGAATTCCCCCTGGAAGATGTGGTAATCTCTTGGTGCAAGGTCCGGAGTGGATGGCACCGTGTCTCCTAGCCAAGTCACCGTATGGCATCCCTGGTCACATGAGGCCTAGCATTGTCATTGCAATAAACCAATGCTGGCAAGTTCTGCTTCAGCGCCTGTTGCACACGTTTCAACTGCTGCGAGTATAGGTTCGCAGTGATGGTTTGGTCTGTTAGTAGCAGCTTGTTGTGCATCACTTGTCAACTAGTTCATTAGGATCAGAGCATGATTTTGCGTCGGTGTCGAGAAGGACTTGTGGTGTGAGGCGCAGTGTTCTGTGATGACAACCAATGTCTGGCACCCTTGGAGGTGCCACTGGTGAGGACACGATCAAATATAGGTATGTAGCGGTTCAGAGAAAGTAACGAAAAACAGGTCGTCATTCGTTGTTGCTTTTTAGCTATTATCCTCTGTGGGCGCTTTCAGAGCCTCATCATCTAGGACCTGCGGCCAGACACTAAGGGGAACTTCACAAAGGTACAGCTCTCTCGACCTAAACTTCTGGAATCAATTATCTGGCGTTGCGTTCACCCAAAGGCTTGACGTATTTGGCGACTTGATGCGGGTGCGGACAAGCCCACCTTAACGTCATAAAGCAGACAACACTGAACGAGCTGCTTCGACACCGTCATGTCTCCTTGCCGCTGCTCGGGCTATGACTGATCTGCGCGCGCCACGCGTCTGTATTGGTAAAGAGCAATGTCCCACTCGACTTCCGCCGCTTTCCCGGCACGTGACGCACTCATTTGCGTATCCGGAATCACTTCTTCCAACATGACGTAAAAAAAGCCAGGACATTTTGACTACCTTATAATATATATATATATATATATATATATATATATATATATATATATATATATATATATATATCTTGAAAACATTAAGATAGTTATGAAAAGTATATATGTATATGTGAACATGAAATATATATATATATATATATATATATATATATATATGTGTGTGTGTGTGTGTGTGTGTGTGTGCGTGTGTGTGTGTGTATAATTAAAAATGCCTTTGCCTTTTTTGATTGAATAAAAAGCGGCATAGAGCATTTTTGTGTGTGTAGATAGATAGATAGATAGATAGATAGATAGATAGATAGATAGATAGATAGATAGATAAATATGAACAGACATATAAATAGTTAGACTGCGATATATATAAATGGATAATTTTGTTAGATTGATATAAACAAACACAGATAGATATGGACATTGACATATACATACCAAAAAGCAGCCTACGTTCTGTGTGTGCATATATATATATATATATTGCATTTCATTCGTCCTTACGCTATTCCAAGTTAAGCTTAGTCTGTATTTACAGTAACCATTATATCTCACATAAATATGCATCCTGTGAGCTCCATCCACTACCGCCTTTCGTATTACGATTTGTAACTGCTCGTAAATCTTCATTCATGCATTTTAGAAGCAGTCAACCAGCAGCTCGTAAACAAGACATGAAATGTTTGACAATTAGTACACAGTTTTTCGATGGCATCGTGTGACAAGGATTTTCGCGAACACTTCCCGCTTCATGTTTTATTAAATTTTGTTTTCTCTTAGGAATATATGCCCTCCTCCAGGCACGCGCACTTCTGACAAGTTTTCAAAATTATTTTTTGCAATATTAAACCGCAGTCACTCGCTTATACCCTTGCGACATTTATCCGGAAAATTACATTGGGTACCATCGGTGACACAGGCCAGGGTTTGATCTCAGCTGAAAATGTAAGATTCCGAATGCTGATTTTTGAGGTAGGCAAGACCTCTTCACTTGACAGGCATAATAAAATGTCCTGACTCCTATTTCTTTCTTTCTTTCTTTCTTTCTTTCTATGTCTGTTCATATCTATCTATCTATCTATCTATCTATCTATCTATCTATCTATCTATCTATCTATCTATCTATCTATCTCTGCTTGTTCATATCTATCTATCTGGCAATGTCCATATCGATTTATGTATGTTAATATCTAACAAAACTATGTATTTAACTATATCTCAGTCTAACTATTTATTTATATATGTCTGTTCAAATCTATCTATCTATCTATCTATCTATCTATCTATCTATCTATCTATGCTTCTTCATTATCTATCTATCTATGCTTCTTCATTATCTATCTATCTATCTATCTATCTCCGCTTCTTCATTATCTATCTATCTATCTATCTATCTATCTGTCTATGCTTCTTCATTATCTATCTATCTATCTATCTATCTATCTATCTATCTATCTATCTATCTATCTATGCTTCTTCATTATTTATCTATCTATCTATCTATCTATCTATGCTTCTTCATTATCTATCTATCTATGCTTCTTCATTATCTATCTATCTATCTATCTATCTATCTATCTATCTATCTATCTATGCTTCTTCATTATCTATCTATCTATCTATCTATCTATCTATCTATCTATCTATCTATCTATCTGACTTCTTACTGAGTCTACGTGCTGGCTCACTGTGATTCCTACACCGCTGTGGCCTCACCCTCACTCTTCCAGTTGCCTACAACCTTTTACTCTGTCACTCTGGACTCGACTCTTCGGTCTTGCTCTCTCGGGTCTTAATGTAGCCGTAGTATAGGTATATACTGGGTGAGTTCATTTGTGTAAAAAGGGGTGGACCCCTCAACTCTATCTATCTATCTATCTATCTATCTATCTATCTATCTATCTATCTATCTATCTATCTATGCTTGTTCATATCTATCTGGCAATGTTCATATCTATTTATGTATGTTTATATCTATCTAACAAAACTATGTATTTATCTATATATCAGTTTAACTATTTATTTATTTATATATGTCTGTTCATATCTATCTATCTATCTATCTATCTATTTCGTACTGTTAATATCTATCTATCTATCTATCTATTTCCAAATCCCATTACTACCCACAAGATATATGGGTTTTATAATAAATGATCAGAGGCTATGTTGAGTAAGGATTTCAAAATAGTGCTTTTGGTTAATACTCTCATTACAGACAACAGAAGGATTTACTATTGCAGTCGGTCAACTACTTCACACGACAAAAAAAGCCTTCTGTTTTGTGCAATCTCTTGCTTACAAACAAGAAGGGCAATCTATCCAAAGTGGATTCGCAGAATGCTGACAGACTCCACGAAGGAGCAGAGAGTGGTTATTACCCGGGGCCCAAGAGCTGTCCGACGTTGGTAGCCTATTCTTAAGCAAGATAGTAATAGCAAATGAGATCTCGGTTCATTTCTATGAGTTAGCAAAGCAGAAGATCAACGGTTTGGCGCCAACCAGACTCTGCTAGAAAGGTGATTAATGCAGAACGCGTTGCAGCGAAAGTGATAGCTGCTGCGTTTTGGTTTTATGCTCAGTGGTTCTACCATATTTAAGAACATAGAGGAACATATGTGAAGCTCCCATACCCACACGCACATACAGATACTCAAAATTTGCAATTTAAATAATGAAAATAGATGCAACTTTACACGGAAATAACCACAGAAATGTCAGAAGGAAGCCAATATTTAAAAGCGTCTTTAAAATCCATCAAAACCATTTTTTTAAAAATCCGGTCTCTACAAGATCTTTTCAAAAACGTTTGTAAAATCTGGGAATTTAAGCATTTTCTATTTTCAGGTTCGAACAAAAGTCACAAGGAATTTTCAATATTTAATGATATTAGGTTGGTGCAAAAATAATGTCGTTTTCTAACATATGTTACTATGTGAGAAAACGACATTAATTTTGCACCAACCTAATACATATATCATTTATTTTAAATTTACAAGCGTCAACATATTACGTATGTATTTAAACTAAAAATTCCTCATAAAACCATGAAAAAAAAAGAAAAAATATAATTTAAAAAAAATAATAAAATTTCAGATGACTTACTCTGTTCATATAAAGCATTATATATATATTATGTTCGACAATTATTTTAAGACATTTTTTTTTATTTTTAACATTCTTTTATAGAAACAAATATTTAAGTAAATACTCTGTTTATAATAAACAGTATTGAACAATATTTACCGGCCAGAATGTCCGAGAAATTTTCACAGAAAATATTGGTACCCCGACAGGATTAGAACCTGTATCCTATATGGTATCGTCATATAGCTTGACGCGCTTTTACCGATTTCGCCACAGAGGATCGATTTGCCGGACTTTGTCCATTTCATAATGTGTGACTTCATTTACTTACATTTGATACACCATGAGCAGACATGAATGGACGTGAGAGATTCATGGATGATTGAAGTCTGAAAGCAGTAAATTCGACCTTGCTAACCGATCGATCCTCGGAGAGAAGTAATTTCCACTCGAACAGCTTCTTTCCATGAACGCCTGCTCCGTGGAAATGAATCCCAAAAGGATGTTTACCCGATGACTACATGTTCAAATCTAGGGTTACCTTTCCCCTTATACGTAAAATCTGCATCCTATGGATTTTACCTTACTTTTATTACTATTATTACCTTACTTTTATTATTACCTTACTTTTATTACTACCTTACTTTTATTACTATAGTTACCTTACTTTTATTATTAAGTTACTTTTATTACTATTATTACCTTACTTTTATTAATACCTTACTTTTATTACTATAATTACCTTACTTTTATTATTACCTTACTTTTATTACTATTATTACCTTAATTTTATTATTACCTTAATTTTATTACTATTATTACCTTACTTTTATTACTACATAACTTTTATTACTATTATTACCTTACTTTTGTTATTACCTTACTTTTATTACTATTATTACCTTACTTTTGTTACTACCTTACTTTAATTAATATAGTTACCTTACTTTTATTATTACCTTACTTTTATTACTATTATTACCTTACTTTTATTATTACCTTACTTTTATTACTATTATTACCTTACTTTTATTAATACCTTACTTTTATTACTATAATTACCTTACTTTTATTATTACCTTACTTTTATTACTATTATTACCTTAATTTTATTATTACCTTAATTTTATTACTATTATTACCTTACTTTTATTATTAAGTTACTTTTATTACTATTATTACCTTACTTTTATTAATACCTTACTTTTATTACTATAATTACCTTACTTTTATTATTACCTTACTTTTATTACTATTATTACCTTAATTTTATTATTACCTTAATTTTATTACTATTATTACCTTACTTTTATTACTACATAACTTTTATTACTATTATTACCTTACTTTTGTTATTACCTTACTGTTATTACTATTATTACCTTACTTTTATTATTACCTTACTTTTATTACTATTATTACCTTACTTTTATTATTACCTTACTTTTATTATTGCCTTACTTTTATTTTTATTGTTACCTTACTTGTAATACTGTTATTACCTTACTTTTATTTTTACCTTACTTTTATTACTATTATTACCTTACTTTTATTGCTATTATATAATGGAGAGTTGTGGTTGACTGGAGAGAGGAATACATGAAAATTGGAAAAAGTAAATGGAAAGATGAAAAATTGTCATTTTAAGCAGTAACATCATAAATGCAGTCACTCGGATTTTGTTGATATACCGTACGAGGGGCAAAATCCCTCCATCAAAAGATAAAAAAAAACTATTATTCTTTGAATTATTTATTAATTTTCGGAAGCCATTTTACACCTTCAGTCATCCAAATTATTTGGCAGCACTATAGACTCACCCAGGCGCGCACACACACACAGAGGCACGCATACATTCCTATTCGTGATAGTGAGTTTAAACACTATAAAGATATTACTTTAAAAAATATCTTTGAAACTTCGTACCAGAATAAGTAATGTCTTTCATAGTCAAGTCCCCCAGAATGTTCAGTAGCATCTCGTTTATATACGTGTGCGTGTGAGTTGTGCGTGTCAGTGTGGCGCGAAGCTGAAAGAATTCAACTCGCTTTATATTCATTTATTTACTACTTGCGATGTAACGGGGATTCTACGAACTCTTGAAGCAGAGATTATAAATATCACTTGCTCATCTATTCCTGGATAACTTGAGATCCTGGTGCATCAGTTTCCCCTCAGAGCAACGCTCAGGTCTGAAAAGAAGTTTCCTTTAAATAGGAAAGACGTGAAACGTAAGGCGACGGGCTGTGTTCGGAAGATGTCGATATTGCGTTAGCGCGAACAAGAAACACTGAATGAATTCAAATTTAAGAGGCCGACGCGTTTTTGACTTAGAAATCGCCCACCGCAGCGGAAAGAGAAATTCTACAAAAATGTTCCAAATAAAACACAACACGTGTCAGTAATGCATTGATTGAAACTTTTTCTTGGCGGGGAATAAAAAAAAAGAAGTATATAGTCAGTCCCCAGAACAGCAAGAATATCAATAAATAATGTCCCACTTGTGGTCTGCCTCATGGCAGAAACAAATGTGCATTTCCCATCGGTAATAGATGTCGATATTAGAACCCAGGATGATAGAAGAAGAAAAATACCAATGCTGATTTTAAGAAGAACATTTCCTCTTATACTAAGGCGATTGGTGCAACGTATTATTTATCTCTCTCTTTTTTCTATTTCACTCTGACGTATTACTGTGCTGACCTAAGCCCTTTTGAAGACGGCGATCGCGTATTTCACGCTAGTAACATTTTTCAGGTTCCAACTCAAGCTAATTTTCCAGGCAGACATATTAACTTCTTGCAAAATTGGCGCAATACAATATTCCTCCCTCTTTCCCTTTACTTATATAATATATGCTAGCTTAAGAAATAAACGCGTAATTTATTTTACATCAGTGTTGTAACCTAGGGAAGGTTACTGAATAGAATAATCACACGAAGGTTGGTAATGAACGATAATACTTAGGTCAAGAACAACACATACAAGATTCCCCAGATGCGCGTAGAAGAAGTAGTCAACTACTAGAAGTGAGTCATTTGTATTTCATAATGAATTTCCAAATGTAGGATGTCTACCAACCGCCCCACGCGGTCAGATATGGCACAAGGCCGAATTTAATGTAAGGTATCCGAGCCCGTACGCTCGGCCAAAAATACCTAGTTAGACCTTGTATAAAACGCGGTCGAGTAGCTGTTTGGCGAGACAAGACCCTGTTATTCGACATAGCCTTGTCCGGAGATCCTCTCTACCCGGAGGCAGAGAGTTTGAACAGCACAACTGGAGACGTTTCTCTAAATGCAGGATACCTACAATAAAGCAATCAAATGTGCCACAAGGCCAAATTTAATCTGGGATATCCGCACCCGTAGACTCGGCCAAAAATTCCCACTTAGACCCTGTATAAAACGGGGTTGGGTAGCTGTTTCCCGAGACGAGACTCTGTCGTTTGACATAGTCTCGTTTTGGGGATCCTCTCTACCCGATTGACTAGCACGTATCTCCAACTGCAGACCAACATACAGTATTTACTACTGTATTTATGTGGATGGGGACAAACCCATTACCGTTTGAAGCTATGCTACAACAATCCGATTTCCTTTTTATATATTGCCTTGTTAGCAGGGCCTAAGATACACCAACTCTATTCCATGCCAAAGAGTAAAACAAATCCATAGGAGTATGGTTTTCGTGGATGCTAACTGAATCAGGTATAAAACCGACAAATGTTTATCTATAAACTTTAGTATAAGCCTGACTAATGTTTGCCTATAGAATCAAGTATACAGATATTTACCTATAGACTCAAACATAAACCCGTCGAAACTGTAGACAAAAGTTACTGCCTGAGTAGTGAGTTCAATCTTCCAAGGGTGCGTAATCTAAATTTTCGACATTAAATAAGCCATCAAAAATTACATACCGTAATACCAACTTATAAACTCAAGTACAAATTTAAGCAATGTTTAATAATAGACGCAAATATAAACTTCACCAATGTTTACTTATAGTTTCAAGGATAAACCCGATCAATGCTTACCTATAGACCTGACTAATGTCCACCTATAACCTGAAGTATAAAACTGACTATTAATTAAAAGTACAAATACGAACAATGTTATAGTTGTAAATTCAAATATGATAAAACAGATTTCGACCTAAAATAACCCAACAAAAGTAGATGAGTGGATAGGAGGTGCGAATGACGTAATGGTTAACAGCACAGAAAATGGAATCGATAAACCTATTTCAAATTCCAATTTGTGCCCAATTCGTAATGATAGTCTAGGAAAATACACGAATCCAACACTTCTCCTATAATATATAGGAAAAATTGTTGGTAGACTGGACTCTCCAGCTTTGGTGTAGAAAAACTCTGAATTCAAAACAGTAATGCAACGGAAACCTTATTTGCTATCTTTTCAAAAAACAATAGCAATACAGGGGTTACATATCAGAGATAGAAAACTGTGGAGAGGATATTTATTTTGTAAAATTACAAAAGTGTGGCTAATGATATTCTAAGCGTAGCTTAGATGAGGCACAAGGCCAAAAGCGTGGAGCACCAAGTGATGATCGAACCCACTACTAAGTCGTAATTATTCTAGCAAGACAAAGCCTAAAGTTGCCCAAAGAAAGCTGTGGAGAGATATGATACCTTACATGTCAAACTATGAAAGAGAGAGATAGAGAGAAATAAAGATGGAAATTCCAACTTCAAATAATCTTTTAATTTATCTGTTTAGCTAGGGAATATTTGGTCTTCCCATTATCGTGGTAGCGACAAAAATAAATAAGTTTCGTAAAGCTCCGATCTTATAATTAAAGTTCATTGTTTGACTTATAGGAATTCTTCGAAAATCGGAAAGTAAATAGGTATTTCATTCTTTTGCACTTCACAAAATCGTCTGCCGAAGAAGATAAACAACTCGAGGCATTTATCAACTGGTTTGGACACCAGACAAATCCCTAAATCCCTCAAAATAAACGTTAAGACTGATGAATCTCTTATCGTCATCAATTTACTTCAAGGAGCAGTGACAATATTGCAGATAAATCACGTGAGAGGCACTGGTTTTCGTTCGATTACCGAAGTTAAGCAGCGCCAAGACGGTTCAGTACAGAGATGGGGTCCGCTTCGTAACACGTAATATTTTAAGCAACAGCAGAAGTCATATATATCATAAGAGTCAAGAAGAGACTCGAGGCGACAGAGATGTGGTTCTGCAGTAGGATGCTAAGGATATCATGGACCGAGCATGTGAGCAACGATGAGTCCTTAGAGAGGTTGCAAACAAGGAGGAGGCAGCTGAAATTTCTCCGACACATGATGAGAAAGGAGAGCCTGGAGAATCTGATACTCACGGGTCGAATAGAGGGAAGGAGAGACAAAAACAACGAGTGACATAATCTGGCGGACTTAAGGAAGTGGATGACAGAACGTGGTCTGGAGGAGGAAGCAGAGAGAAGGAACTTGTTGAGAGCTGCAAGGGATAGAAGGTGGTGGAGAGCCACGATCTCCTAAGTCTTGAAAGGACATGACACATAAAAACAAAGAAATGTATGGGAATTAACAACACCGCCTTTTTCTTAGTATCAGAATACTTGAATTGAATTTAGCACAAGAAATTTCAAATTTAGTGGGCGTCACGATACAGCGAATGTGTAGCCTATATATATATATATATATATATATATATATATATATATATATATATATATATATATATATTCTTTGTCTTAAGTGTCCGTGTTTAAAGGGAGAAATCCCTCAGAATGAGTATAAAATAAATATATGTTTTTATCAATGTGTTCTCCATGTGGAACTTTTATTTCTTTTCTAGTCACGAGCAACTCCAGGTTGAGAAAAATATATGATCTCATTATTTTACATAAACATGCAAATACATATACACGCACTTCACTTTTTTGTCTTCGATCTGATGAAGGCCGAAATGGGCGAAATTCATTATCGGATATTTTATCGAAACATTATACTTTCATGAACGTTTATTTTCTGATTGTCATTTAATGCATAACTCTGTCGGAGGATCATTACCCCAAACTCTTAGCATATTGTCGATATGGGGAAGGCATGGGACAAAAAAAAAACATATCTTTATTTATTTTCTACCCATTCTGTTAGATTTCTTTAAACTTGGTCACTTAAAACAAATGTTAAATGATATTTAAAAAATAAAATAAGCCACTCATTTTCAACGTTTATGATATAAACGGGAATATTATTAACAACCTGTTTCGCCGCGAGATTCTGTTCTTTCTGGCATTCTAAGGTTAGAATGAATAATTGAATTATCAGAAAAAACTGCAAACTCTACAGACTAAAAAAAAAGAATGGTTCTAATACATATATTATATGTGTGTGTATGTGCCTGTGTTTACCAGTATAGATGAGGGGGAACATATGCATGTATAGGTGTGTACAGGTCTCTCTCTCTCTCTCTCTCTCTCTCTCTATATATATATATATATATATATATATATATATAATGTCATCCACAGACAGACTGTTTCGCTGTATCACAGCTCATCAGTGCGGCTACACATCCGGTTGCCTCTCTCTCTCTCTCTCTCTCTATATATATATATATATATATATATATATATATATATGAGAAATAGCTGTATATAGATATGTGCACAAGTATACATAAAAAAGGCACTATAATGTGTATATACGTGTTTGTGTATATATGCATGCACAGATATATATAAATGGGCATGTATACGATTACATGTATATACAAGTATACAATCGACTATATATGTATACTCGAATGTATGTGTACTTACATAGACACCATTCCAGGCATGTAGATATATTAATCTATATGCCTGTCTATGTAAGTACACATACATTCGAATATATATATATATATATATATATATATATATATATATATATATATATATATATATACATACATATATATATAAAATAAACAGTTTCGGTGAACTGATTTAAAATCCAACCATGCCAAACGGGACCAAATATAGATAAAATAAATAAACAAACTGCCAGACAGACAGTCTCTTGAGACGGGACATTGGGAAGTGATAAGGTATTGTAATTTAATTTGATTTAGGTTTTCCACCTATCCCCAGAGATAGCAAATTAGTCAGGTTTCGATCCCGGATTGAAGCAATCGGACTTCTATCCACGATGAAGAGGTGTGATACAGCGAAACAGTCTGTCTGTGGATGACAATATATATGCTCCCGGGAAATTCGGTTGAGCTCTCTTGAGAAAAGGTTAATTTTAACTATCAGTTGGCTCATACCGCTATTGCTCTTCAACTGAATTGAACTGAGCAATCCTGGCCACTGACGTGTTTTACGCAGAAACATTAAAATTTCACTCCGTGCAACGAAAGCTTAGGGACAGAATCTCTGACTCATACTAAATCGGTTTGGCTATGTTTAATATAAATAAACATTGAGCGCTCTCTTGTGAGGCAGCTTTAATATATTTCAAATTCTATGCTTGTTAATAGGACTCGCCTGGATTATACCAACGGTTTACTACCAACCTACCTACCTATATATATATATATAATTATTTATTTAAAAATATGATTCCAACACGCTACATAAGAGTTCTGATGTTTCAAAACAAGAGCCGAAAACTTCAATATAATTATTTGAATTAAATTGAATTAAAGTAAGCTCTGTTCAATCTTCAAGCGAAAATTTTTTTGGAATAATTTATTTCTGAAATTTACGTGTTTTAATAGCATATTCATTATTGAAATCAAAATTTCCATTGTAACGGCTAGAGCGATTGTTTAAATAGAAAGGGGTATAGGGTGTTAATAATTTGTATCAGTATAGAGTTACATTCATAGATGTCAAGTCAGGGTAAGGTTGGGTTGTCTAAATTTAAAACGGAAGATGATTTCGCCTAGTGTGGTTTACGTGTCTATGGAGATTTATTTATTTATTATTTTTTTTCTGAAAGGGTTTTGTGTATATAAAAAACTGCCGTAACATTAGTTTTTTGACGACTTCATACAGGGTTATCTTTTTTTGTAGGGTATTTAAACTATGGATTTTAAAAATTATTTTGTTGTTTGTTTGTTTTTATGCTAATTATTCAATGCAAAATTTTGATGATGTCGGCAAAAAATCGTTAACTCATGTCTATTGTTTAATAGATTTTTATTATTTAGAAATTTAATATGTGTAGTTTTTCATATATATATGAGATATCGCACATTCAGTGCTGGTGTTAATAAAACAAAATAGTGCTCAATCTACTATAACAGACCTGTTAAGTATATATTAATAAATATACATATTCCACGCCGGTACCACGATTCGCAGTTTCATGCTAACGCAATCTTCAGGTACCGAGTAAAGTGTCTGTACTTAGTACCTAAAGATTACGTTGTGCATGATAGTCCCAGTCGTGCAACCGGTGATATATATATATATATATATATATATATATATATATATATATATATATATATATAATTATTTAAGAATATTATTCCTTCGCTACATAAGAGTTCTCATGTTTCAAAACGAGAGCCGAAAAATTCAATATAATTATTAGAATTAAATTGAATTAAAGTACTAAGCTCTGTTCCATCTTCAAGTTATACAAAAGTAGAGCCTAAATATAATTATTTCTATCGAGCACTGTTTTTTAAAATATAAAAACAAAAATACTAAAGAATTTCGGATTGTTTACCTAACGAGTTCTTTCCTATTTTCTATATATTTTCAAACACGCAAACACGCAAACACACACACACACACACACACACATATATATATATATATATATATATATATATATATATATATATCAAATGGATACTAATTATAAACAAGATGAAAATCTACTAAAAAAAATTAGTAAATTCTAATATATCAACTACAGATCCTAGCAAAAAAATTAAATTAATCATATACTACACTAAATCTAGTATATCCAACTTAATACTTCGCAATGATTCTTCTCCCCCGGTTAGCGATTTGCAAAATCCAACATAGTTTATAAATTCAAGTGCCCTTTGGGAGAGTGTATCTCCAACGAATTAAATAATATTTATGTTGGTCACACCACAAACTCGCTTTCACGACACTTGACACTACATTTGAATGAAAACTCTAACATTTTTAGGCATTTAAAACAACATGCCTGCCCGCATACACAATTCCGTAAAATACTTGTCGAAAACACAATTATACTTCGACATGAAAACAATTGACAAATGCTAAAAATCCTTGAAGCATTATACATCAAACAGTTGAAACCCAACCTAAACAAAATCAATTATGGCATCTCTACAAATATTCTTAAATGTCTATAATTGGTATCAGAATCCATTGGTTTATACCAACGGCATACCATACTTTATACTTCTCAATTCACTCTCGTGTGGTCATGTATGACGTCATGATATGCGCTGCGATTTTCGCTTCTAGCGTCTTTATGCACGTGTTTATCGATGCTTAGAAATCATCTATATAAACATTGACAGACTATCATCACTGTCTTGTCCGTATATTGTTTAATATGTTGTAATTGACATTTTGATAATGGCTTATGTAAGCCGAAAGCTTAGATTGTATTAAAAAAAAAATAAAAAAAATT
The DNA here is from genome assembly GCA_963932145.1 of Acanthosepion lycidas. Classification (NCBI taxonomy): domain Eukaryota; kingdom Metazoa; phylum Mollusca; class Cephalopoda; order Sepiida; family Sepiidae; genus Acanthosepion; species Acanthosepion lycidas. Next base: position 94,836,006 of record OZ010577.1, on the reverse strand, counting down.
ATGGATCACTATTGTCAATTTCTTTCTTCGTTCAACGATAATGTTATTAAACTTATCAGATGTTACGAAAAATTTTTACATAAAGTAAATAGACAACACCTGTCTATAATATTTAATGAAAACTGTATCAATATATATATATATATATATATATATATATATATATATATATATATATATATATATATATATATATATATACAGTAGCGTCCAAAACTAAGGGACAAAATTTTAAAACCTAATATTTGTTAGAAATAACAACTGTGAAAAGCTGAAATTTTGAAAACTGGTAGTCGTTATCATCCATAATAACATACTAAAATTTGAATCATTTGCAAAGGATAGAAAAAGAATTATAACAATTATTTATTTATTTTCAAATTTGGAACGTCCAAAAGCAAGGGACAAAATTGAGAAAAACAATGTAAACAGTATGCTATATTCAAATTTTTGATTTCCTCTAAAGAATAAGTCTTACTTAGTCATTTGTAAACGTTGCATCAGCCGGCACCATGGCGAAACGCCAAAAACTTGATTACTCTGTGAGACAAGCTATTGTGAAGCTACACAAGGAAAAGCACACCATTAGAGAGATTTCAGAGAAAGTGAAACGTTCCAAGAGTGTTGTAGGCAGGGTTGTTAAATCCTACAATGATACTGGCAAAATAGTTAGTGCTTTTAAAACCGGCAGACCCCGCAAAACTTCGACAAGAGAAGATCGAATAATGCAGCGTATGTCATTAAAGGACCGTTTTAAGTCTTGCACAGAAATTAAAAGGGTTATGAATAGTACCTCATGTGTTAATGTGTCAAGACAGACTGTTTGTAGACGACTGCAAGAAATAGGGCTGTTTAATCGAACCCCAGGGAAGAAACCATTTGTTAGTTCGAAGAATAAGAAGAAGAGATTAGAGTTTGCAAACAGGTATGTAATTTGGACATATGAAAATTGGGCAAAAGTATTTTTCAGTGATGAAAGCAAGTTTAATTTATTTGGAAATGATGGAAAAACAATGTAAAGAGACGTATTGGTGAAAGATTAAGTGCAAAGTGTACTAAGAAAACTGTCAAGTTTGGGGGCGGAAGCGTCATGGTATTTGGAATATTTTCTAGCCAAGGTACAACGCCTCTTGTCCGGTTACAAACTCGTGTAAACGCGCAGATCTATAAAAACATTGTTCAAGATCATGTTGTGCCAATCATACAGAATTCAGGTTTCGATAGGGCTACCTTTATGCAAGATAATGCCCCATGTCACAAGGCAAAGGTGATAATGAGTTACCTTAGCGTGCAAGATTTGGAAATTATGGATTGGCCACCGCAAAGTCCTGACTTAAATCCAATAGAAAATCTTTGGAATACCTTAGGAGTGAAAGTTATGGAAAGAAATCCCACTAACACGGAGGATTTGTGGGTGAAGCTTCAAGAAGAATGGTCTAAAATTAGTATCGAGGATTGTCAAGAACTGATTCGTACTTGTAGTCGAAGATGTGCAGCTGTCATTGAGAGCAAGGGCTCATTTACTAAATGTTGATTGTACATGTATTTTTATTGTTTTTTTGCTGTTTACATTGTTTTTCTCAATTTTGTCCCTTACTTTTGGACGTTCCAAATTTGAAAATAAATAAATAATTGTTATAATTCTTTTTCTATCCTTTGCAAATGATTCAAATTTTAGTATGTTATTATGGATGATAACGACTACCAGTTGTCAAAATTTCAGCTTTTCACAGTTGTTATTTCTAACAAATATTAGGTTTTAAAATTTTGGCCCTTAGTTTTGGACGCTACTGTATATGTCTAGCTACACTAAAGAGCTGTGATATATATATATATATATATATATATATATATATATATATATATATATATATATCTAGCTCAACTAAAGAGCTGTTATATATATATATATATATATATATATATATATATATATATATATATATATATTATCAAACGTATTAATTTAAACATGTTTCTTTAAAGAGAATTGACAAATTGTATATATATTTTAAAATGTGTTCTTCTAAGTGTAACCTTTGTAACCACCTATATACGCTTTGTAAACGTATTTGAATCAATTATGTAATGTTAGTATTTATTAATCTATATCTAAGTATAGTGTATATTTATTTTTCTACAAGATAACTCTTCTGTATTGACGTGTGTGCTCGCTAGATCGATTACAACTGAGTAGTGAGTTCGATTCTCACTAAGTGCCTCATCCTTTCGGCCTTGTGCCGCATATAAACTTCGTTTAGAATATCCCCATATGTGTTTCTGTGTGTGTAAACAGGTTTGTATTCGTAATTTCCAAAGGAATCTACAAAATACTGGAAATGTTTTTGAGGCAGAACTCAAACCGTTTCACTAATCCTCCATCTGTTTGTTGATCTCAATATTTTTCAGATCTTCAGCAAACTTTCATAGGAAATGTTCGCAAATGGATTTCCCAGAACTCAAGCGTATGCTTTGGAATACGAGAGAAGAGATTCTGCCTTCTCCATTTATAAGAAAGACTCGGTTATTGTCTGCTAAGCTGGCTGTTGAATGCTAAGAAAAGAAGGAATTCACAGTTTGGTGACGGTGGACTCATAATCGACGGTGGGAATTCAGCACGACGCTTTATTCACAAGACTCCCAAACAAAGAACCCTCAGATTTTAGGAGCGCTCAATTAATTCTGAGGAGAGGCAGAAATGCATTTGCAACTTAGAAATGAGCGAGCATTCGCACACACAAATAAATGACCGGTTATAAAACGTTTAGATTGGCTCTGATGTAGAGAACCGAAATCTATATATTGGTAAAGCAGTATTTCTTTAGACGAATAAATGGGTCAACAAAGAAATTAATCTGAAACATTTCTGCGTGAGAAAATATGAGTATAAGAATAAGAGCAGTTAACCATACATAGGTATGAGATAGGTATAGATAAAAACGAAAAAAGAAACACATCTCTCTCTATCTCTCCTTTATATATATATATATATATATATATATATATATATATATATATATATATATATATATATATATATATATATATATATATATAAGCAAATATAAATGGATATAAATCCGACAGAATGGAGGAAAATATTCGGAAAAAACAAACAAAAATCCTTAAATGCAATTATGTTGTTTTAATATGAATTATTCATATTAAAACAACATAATTGCATTTAAGGATTTTTGTTTCTTTTTTCCAAATATTTTTCTCCATATATATATATATATATATATATATATATATAAAGAAATATAGTCTTAAATTGTGCTATATTTATGGGATAAAGTGCTCAATATCAAAGACAGACAATGATTAAAACAAAAATAATAAGACATAGTATGTCTAAATTATTTAACCAAACCTGTTTGAATGAAAAATGACTGCCTAAATACACACACACACATATATATATATATGTGTTTGTGTGTGTGTGTGTGAATTGGATCGTGATTACTATTCCAATGTAATAAATTATAAATCATAACCATGGAACATTTGTGTTTGAGCCTTATATATATATATATATATATATATATATATATAATATAATACGTTATATAATTTGTCTAATTTTATATATCAACAAACAGTATTTACAAAAATATGACAAGCTGGAAAGTTTGTTTTTTTTTGTGACCTCATTTTACCCGTTAGTATTTCATCGGACTGGGCTTTGACGCTGCCACGTCTACACATGCGCTCGAATTCTCAGGTAGCTTCAATATATATATATATATATATATATATATATATATATATATATATATATAAAGAAATATAGTCTTAAGATGTGCTATATTTAAAGGATAAAGTGCTCAATAGAGTGCGTGTAAATATAAAAGTGAACATAGAAGTCAACAATCTGTTTCATGCTAGATGCAATCGTCAGGCCACTTTTTATGTTCACTTATATATATATATATATATATATATATATATATATATATATATATATATATATATGGCAGGATGAGGAACAAATAGGAAACGTTTCTAAATGTTTAGCTTTTATTTAAGTTTCATTAGAAAATGAAATATGGAGGAAAGAAAATTCTGGTATTATTTATTTCTGTGCTATTTGGTATTTTTATTGGTTAAGCACACCACACCTGTTTCGTTCCTCTCAAACACAGTTCAGTGTATAATTCATGTGAGTAGTTGTGTCATAATTCCAGTTTGTCGATGCTTGATTCTAATGATTATGTGTAAATTATTCTGTTGGCTTCGATTGTTTCATCAAACATTTGATCCCAATTTATAGATACAGATATCTTTGAATGCATCTTTTCATCTCTTTCTATCTCTAAGTTAAATAGTAGGACTGACTATAGAAACTATTCAAATGTTCTATACATCCGAGAGTAATGCTATCCGTACTTTCGGCTAATCTAGACATTATCAAGGATATCCAGATGCAAGCCTGTTTCACTGTATCACAGGTCATCAGTGTGGCTAGACATCCCATTGCCTCAAGTCGGGATGGAAACTCGGCTTATTTGGTATCAGTCAGAGACTCTACCCTAAGCTTTCGATGCACAGCATAGAAAGGGAATTTTTTAACGTATTATATACGTGATGTATATAAACACCAAATCAACAGCCAGAGCGATGCGTTATAAGCAGGAGTAGCCGCTGTCAAGGAGATATAGACTATTTGTACAGTTTCTACACACCTTGTGTTCAGAAAATAAAATAATTTGACGAATGCAAAAGATCCGTCGTCATTAATAAAATTTGTATAAAATAGGGATTATGGCCCAAATACACAATTGTGTATATATATATATATATATATATATATATATATATATATATATATATATATATATACACACAATTGTGTCTGTATATATATATATATATATATATATATATATATATATATATATATAGAAAGATAGAGAGAAAGAGAGAAATATTTATATATGTGTCTGCGTGTTTAACAAAATGGTGAGCTTCTGTGTTTCATTAAAAAATTAAAATTAAATGAACAATCGACCACGATTTTCTAGAAGATAAAGTTTTAAAAGGTAAGATAATAATGTTTTTCTTGTAACGAGTTAATATTTAATGTTGTTTTTTTTATAATTGGAATGACTAGATGTAACCCTAAGTTCTTTGATAGTATGTTCTTCTCGTTTGTAGAACTCTCTTCCAGTTTCTTGCTTTCCGCTCAACTTTGACATTCCGAAATCTAAATGCAATGTCAATCATTGTCTTCTGTCTTCTTAATTCCCGCTCTTTTATTGTTTCCTTTTCCTTAAGAATTTCTTCTTTTTCTCATATTCTCTCCCATTCAGGTATCCCTTGAGTCTTACTGGTTTGATTTCGTAGCTTGGATGTGAAATGATTATTTTTTAAAAATGGCCGCTGGCGATGTTTTCGAAAACGGTATCTGTCTCTCTAAGCAGGTTGATAAAAAACATGTTTTTAATCATCTTCGCAATGAACTCATGGAACCTTTTGCGTTTTCTCCTGAATTTTTCCTTAAGGTTGATAAATGACGCCCTAGATTTGATTGATTACTCGGGAAACCGAGCTGAGACGACGGCAAGGATACCCGCGAGACTAAAGCTCTGATATCCGTAGCACGTAGACAGGCTTTAACAGATTGTGAAATAATCACTGGGGCTAGACTCCCTTTTACGAGGAGGAAAGTGCTAGAGGGATTCCTCAAGTAACAGTAACAAGTATTTACCAAATTTGCGCCCATGGAGCCACTCAAGGTAGAGGACTACTAATTGATGCTTTTGTATGAATGTAAGAAGAGTAAGTAAGTGCAGATTATGTGAACATGTAAAATAGATAAGGTTTGACCCTAGACTTGGAAAGCTTAAGATTGTAGAGATCAGGGAAGCATCCTCTTGGGAGTCTTAATGAGGTTGGTTCGTGGATGTAATAGAAGGAGGCAAAAAGTGAAGATTATGATGATATGTAGGACAGATAACAGCTGACCATAGACTTGAGGAGTTTAAGATTATAGAGAACAGGGAAACATCGTCTTGGGAGTCTTAATGAGGTTTTTACGTATAGACGTATGAGAAGGCGGTAAGAAGTTCAGAGTATGTAGGAAAGATAACGGCTGACCCTAGACTTAAGGAGTTTTAGATTTAACTGAGTGGGAGTCATCCTCTTGGGAGATTGTTCCAGAAAGTAACAGTTCTGAGTAAGAATCTGTCTCATTGAAACCATTCTCACTAACGTAATGAAAAAGGAAATGTATTTTGTACGGCTGTGGAAGTCTGAACTTGTGAATCTAAGAAATCTCGCTCGTCTGAACATTTACTATGGAAATAGCAATAATGTTGCAATAGGCTTGTAAAGTCTTGGTGATAGGCATTGTGGGGAGATAATTAATTACTCACAGGACATGTAAACACATTTGAACATATGGTAGCAATATTCCATTTTTGGCTACTCTAACTCTGAAGGTGTCAAGTCCTTTATGGATCGGTATAAGGAAGCAGACATTTTTTCTGGTATTTAATGAGGAATTTTAGATATGAGTTCCTCAGATGAACTGCTTGGCAGGACGAATAGACATGAGGTCGGCTTAACTAATAAAAAAAATACAAAAAATACAGCAGTTTCTTTTTTCCTCCATATTTCATTTTCTGATGTAGCTTAAATAAAAAACGAAACCTGTTAAATTTAATAAATGTTTGCTATTCCTTCCATTCTGTCGGATTCTAATATATATTTGATCACAATTTATATATACTGGGTGTAACAGGGAAATTGTCTAAATCGTATAACAGCAAAATTGTCCAATTGTTAAATAAAGCTTTGAACCGTTGTATCTTAAAAATGATAAAAGACATCTTAATGGGATTCTCTGACATTTTTATAACACTAATGGACTGTAATTTGAACAATAATAATGTATTTTCCTCTAAGTTGAAATGATGATCCCTCTTGCTGTTGTGATCTCCTGATCCATTTTTCCTTTCTACTGTTCCTTCTTTTTTTTAAAAATATTCACCGTGTCTTGATGGTTCGTGAATGGGCTTTGAAGATGGAAGCAGAAGTATGGATTTTGGTACCATTACTGAAGGTCCTGAATGATCTTTTATACTCTCAGCATTGCTCAGTTAGGAAGATATTCTATAGCTGACACAAAACAATTTTAACCTGTTCTTTTTCTAGCTGAATAGCTGAAAGGGTTTTTTTCTGTGATTCTTACGAAAAATAGTGTCAAGACGGCTAAACGTCTTATCTGAAAACATGGAAAAAAGAAACTCAATTAGTTTATTTTTTTCATAGACTTTAAACATTTCGTGGGATGGACAATTATCCCATGATTGATGTTAAACGATTTGAACAATTTTGCTGTTACACACTGTCTATGTATATATATATATATATATATATATATATATATATATATATATATATATATATATATATACACTAGTATATGATTGGTGTATATGGAATGAATTCCAATAACCAACAATTACCATTCTTAAAAGAGTGATCAATACAAAGTAGAGCAGATATAATTATTTATTTAAAAAATTTATAACATAAATATGTTATAACATAAATATTTTATAACATATTTATGTTATAAATTTTTTAAATAAATAATTATATATATATATATATATATATATATATATATATATATAATTATATAATTATAATATATCATTATATAATTTATACTTATAAAATTATAATATATATATATATATATATGTGTGTGTGTGTGTGTTCAAGCATGTTTCCTTAAATAATATAGACACATTATGTCTATTTATTTTTATAATAATCCTTTCTACTTCTCTATTTATCTTCTTGGTGTTAAGTTGAAATTCACCAAGGAAGACGCTGTAGTTCCTGTTAACCCAAGTACTTTGTCAGTCAGTCAGTCGGTGTCGGTCGACCGGCTGATCGGTTGAACTCTCTGCCTTCGTGCAGGGAGGAACCCGAAAGAGGCTACGCCGAAGGGCGGATTCTCTTTCGGGGAGGTAAACCGACCCTGAACCCGTTTATACTGGTTCAATGGGCATATTTTTGGCCGATCCCACGGGCTCGGAGATCCCACGTTAAAAAGGCTTTGTGCCACATGACGCCCTCGTGGGGGTTGGGGGTAACTGAATATCGTTAACCCAAGTACTTTCGATCTCCTCCGAGTACTAATATATTCCCTACTGACTTCAATAATAAAATAAAATTAATTATGTACCGCATTAAATTTAACACAGCCAACTTAAAATAATTATGACATGTGATTATGAAAATCAACATCACAAACGATCACAGTTATATTAAGTTTGTCTTCGCAATTCATCCTCGTTAATTTTCAATATAAAATATAAATACCGTCTATTTGAAATAAAAATTAATATTTTAATAGTTTTAAGTCAGTCTATTTTAATATAAATATATTTTTAAAATAACATTCATCTCCGTTTATTGTAAATATAAATCCCATCTATTTTAAATATAATCTATGTTTCATTTTTAAAGAAAAAAAAAATCCCGTATAATATATGAACTGCATCAGCGTTAACCAGATATTTTCATTAAAATTTAAATTATGTAACGGTCAGTCTCTGCTCAGCACCTGAGACTGCATTTTGCATAAAACTCCAAGATGTGATACTGCTGAGAAATAATATGTGAATTTATTAATATATACTTAGCAGCTATATTATTTTCTATCGAGAACTCAATGTGCGGTATCTTATATATATATATATATATATATATATATATATATATATATATATATATATATATATATATATATATATATATATATATATCCATGTGTGTGTATACATACATACATGCAAATATATGTATGTATGTATGTATAATGGTTTCTTTATTTCACTCTTTAATACACGCACACACACACACATATATATATATATATATATATATATATATATATATATATATATATATATATATATATATATATATATATATATGCATGCATGTGTGTATAAGGGTTTCTATATTACTCTCTTTAAGAGTGATAATCTGTTAATGTATACATAAATAGGGATGAATATCTCAATAAATGCACAGGCAATATACACACACACACACACACATATATATATATATATATATATATATATATATATATATATATATATATATATATATATATATGATACATAAAAGCTCAGAATTGAATCAGACCAGGAAAAAAGTAGTATTAAAAATGTTTACGACACTTGTGAAAAAATAAAATAAAAGTACAAATAATATGTAGAATTTTTAACTTTAAAAATTAGGAGATCAGTTAAATCCACTACCTCTGTTTCAACTTTACAGTATCCTCTGGCGATTTTTAACAAATGACCACTTCACGCTTTATTTAAGCAAACGTACGACATTTAGGCGTGATAGAAAGGGAGGACGAGAATATGAAGAAGGAAGAAAAATCGCCCGAGGATACCGTAAAGGTGAAATCAAGTTATTGGATGTAACTGAACTTCTCAATTTTAAAGTGTTATATATATATATATATATATATATATATATATATATATATATATATATATATATATATATATATATTTTATATATATATAATTATTAGGTTGGTGCAAAAATAATGACGTAATAATGTCGTTTTTTGACGTATTTTTTAACGTCAAAAAACGACATTACTACCTCATTATTTTTGCACCAACTTAATATGTATATATATATATATATATATATATATATATATAATAGAAATTATTAAGAGGATTTGAGATAAGTATAATTAAGTGATGCTAGAAGAAACTTCAATAGAATGCAGTAAACATTCTCTCTCTCTATATATATATACGCACTCTCTCTATATATAAGCACTCTCTCTCTCTCTCTACATACATATATATATATATATATATATATATATATATATATAAGAACTCTATATATATACATATAATCATCTATATAAGCATATATAAATAAGCCAATTCTCTCTCTCTCTCTCTCTCTCTCTATATATATATATATATATATATATATATATATATATATATATATATATGGGCGGAAACGTTTGGTTTCACCGACTAAATTTAATAACTAGTAAGTTCCATGCCTTCTTCGGGTTAATTAATCCCACGAAACTAATTTGATGAAAATATTTAACTCGCTTGTTTGTTTTTTTTTTTCAATCATGTTCACTCCGTACAAAGGGCGGAAATCACTCTAGGCAGCTAAAATTCAAAATCTGTTAATTTTAAGATTAATATTAGCTACTAAAATAAAAGGTAAAATTGTTAATCGTTTAAGGAAACCTTATGTATTATTTCTTCCAATCTGGATGTTGAAGGACGACCGCTTTTGTGGGTATCTACCAGACATAACGAAGCCGCACGCTTAGAATGAAAATCTATGATGGTTTTGGCACGAGGTCCATGAACACCATCTCTGCACTCGTACCATGGACTCCCACATCTTGTAACGGGATGCTGACTGAGAACGTCCGTGTCAGGCTTTGTGCCATTCCGCGATCCACTTGTCAATCTGTTATAAAAACAGAAAATAGCAATAAAAATCTACCAATTTAGGGACCACAATATATTTCGTTTCATGCAAATGTGATGATATTAATAAAAGTTATAAATAATTTTCAATAGAGTGTTTCATTCCACTCAATCTGATATATATATATATATATATATATATATATATATATATATATATATATATATATATATATATATATATATATGACCAATTCATCCTAAACAAGGCGGTAATGCCACTAAGATAAAAATATACACATTTTCAAAAGACTGGGAACAAGTCTGAACCAGACGATAAGTAAACCTATCTACTCCTCATATATATATATATATATATATATATATATATATATATATATATATATACGCACACACACATATATATATATATATATATATATATATATATATATATATATATATATATATATATATATATGTTTAAAATGTGAAATTTGCAATATTGATGAGTGTATGTCTCCTTATCGAGGATAGAGCGTATGTAAAATTAATGTAAACTTAGATAAGAACATGTATTGATTTCCACGTCTACTCTGGTCATATATATATGTACACACAAACACACACACACACATTTGTATATATGCACAAACACATACACCCAGACACACACGCACACACTCATACATACATGCATATATATATATATATATATATATATATATATATATATATATATATATATGAGTCTCTGCGTACGCATATGTATATGTCTGTATGCATATGTAGGTGTGTGCGTTGGCTGTCTAAAGCTCAAGTGTTCATTTATATAAATATATATATAAATATATGTCAAGGAGAATATACAATGTGTGTCTTTTTGTTGAAAAAGCCTTTCTTATTGGTTATAAATATGTAAGCGCTTATATATATATATATATATATATATATATATATATATATATATATGTGTATATATATATATATATATATATATATATATATATATATGTAGCTTTGAATTTGTAATCATATATATATATATCTGGGTCTATGTGCGCATATTTATATATAATTTATACAAGTAAACTCTCGTGTATATGCTTATTTATATACGTGTATATAAATTGTGTTTTGAAAGTGTTTGCAAGAGATACGGTTGTTAATGCGTCAGGATCTTGGTGAATATATCAGCCGAGAAAAGATCTTGGTCAACTCATTGTGCCAATTTCCGAGAGCACGATGGTCAATTAATGTTGTTTATAGGACTATACTTGGGATTATTGCGTGTAAACGGACTTTAGAAGTGAGAGACTTCTGCGTAACTGTGGGAAATAAAAAAAAAAGACCAAACGTGAGCGGTCACGGATCAATTTGGATTTAGAACGAAGAGTAAAAGTTTATAAATATATATGAAGTAGAAAATAAAAAGAACAAAGGAATCAAAGAGCGAATGAAAGAGTAGAAGAACAATATAGACTAAAATATAAAAGGAAAAAAGTGTATGCACAAAGAAAATAAAGAAACAAGGAAAGAAAGAAAAAGGCGAATGAAAGAAATAGATAAAAGGTAGTATCATGTATATTATATATATACAAGTGTCCCGTGACGTCAAAATTGGCGGCAAAAAGGAATGTATTGTAGGTCATATTCATTTAACCAAAGTACAATTTTGTCATTTAAAATAGTTCGTTTTTAACGTTAAATATTGAACAGCATACATTTTATAAACACCTAAGGAAAGATATATGTATATTATCCTCATAAATGTTACATATTTACCTACCAAAATTTTCTTTACTGCAAAAGTTTCCAAAGCAAAATATTTTTCTGTAAACTTTGGAAGGTTCGTAGATTCAATCTGTAACTTCAGGGTCTGCTTATTTCTTGTCCTACTAAGAACAACGTATCATCAGATATTTATAAAATTAATCTTTTTTCCAGCTCTTTTTTTAATTATAATTTTTAAAGTTTAAAATGAAGAAAGCTTTTTTGAAGATATATGAGGCGCATTATTTATCTGAATTCTGTTCGATAGCGACATCAGTACGCGTGAACAGAACGGCACCGATTGGGTCATCGTTACATTGCACCTCAATTGTTACACACACGCGGGCGCACGCACACACACACGCACACAATATATATATATATATATATATATATATATATATATATATATATATATGTATGGGGTAATTAGTATATATATATATTATTATCTGAATAAAAACATTGCTTATTCTGTTGACTCTATCCATCAAATATGACAATGGCACCTCCAGAATAACACCAAGTCAAAGCTATGAACCCGGCTCTATGGATGAACAAAGCAGGATAATAAAAAACAACAATCTGAAAAATAAAAGTAAAGAGTATTGAACTAGTATCAGACCATCTATATAGAAGTGACAGTGACCATTTCTGCACAGATCAAAAAGAAACATGAGGTGATAGAAAAGTGTTTCTAGAAATGGTTTGGTTTGTATTGTTTTACTGCATATAAACCTCAATGGGTTATTTAATGCCGACAATTTTCATTGTTGGTAATATTTTTTTTTTCCAAATGTCTATTTCTGGTAATATTTTTTCTTTCAAAAAAATTTTTCTGATAATGTTTTTTCCTTCGGAAATCTATTTCTGGTAATAATTTTCCTTCGCTGGTAATATTTGTTTTTCAAAAATGTATAGCTGGTAATATTTTTTCCAAAAGTGTATAGCTGGTAATATTTTTTTTAAAAATGTATTACTGGTAATATTTCTTTTTTCAAAAATTTATTGCTGGCAATAATTTTTTTACAACGTATTTCTGGTATTATAACCTATTTTTATACTTTCATAGTGTTTAGACCCCAGTTTGGGGCTTAACTATTTGCCCATAGCTGATGCTACCACCCCGGGTCAGGGTGGATGTGGAAACACCAGCAATTAAGAGGTGGTTCTACGCTCCTCAAAACCTTATGATTAGAGGTCTTGCTGTTGGACGTAGTTTATCGTCTTACCTAGGACGCGGATGTAGTTTATCATCTTACCCAGGACGCGGATGTAGTTTATCGTCTTACCCAGGACAGGCGGTTCTAGAGGAGGTAGTTGAGAACACCATATACTGGTCAAGGGAACATCGGCGAATTTTGAGATAAAATGGCAACAAAATAAACACTTATACTTAACATAAGAGACAGTTGAAATTTCTAGGGTGCATTACGAGTAAAAAAGGGTTTGAAAACATTGACATTCTCAAGACACATTGAAAGCAATAGGGACAGAGGAAAAAATCGCATTAAGAGGGAGTTTAGGAATTGAAAACAACCATTATTAGGGAATTCGCAAAACAAGGAACAAAAAAGATGAAATCAAAAAAGAAACTGAACGGAATAAAAAACAAAAAAACAAAAAAAAAACAACTATTTTTTAGAAGCGCCATTAAAAGAATTAAAAAAAAAATGAGCATAAAATTTATTGGCTCGAATTTAACCTTTTTAAATGAAGAATATCCGTAAAATCTAATCAAAAAAGAATACAATAATACAAGAATACAATTCGAATAAAAAAGATAAATATGGAAAAGTGAAATAAATTCAGGACATACCAGATGAAATACAAAAATAAAGAAAAGCGGAAAAATAGAATCGTAAAGTGAGGTCCGAAAGTCTTGTCACCTTAACTCTCTCTTCCAAACTGCAGGAACTCGTGTCAGCAATCTGAAATAGAAAATTATATTATATAGGAGTGAAAAGATTTTCGGAGCACCATGTACATGTAACATCAAAAAGAAGAATATGGTATACTAAGCATGAAAATGATCCTTAAAAAGGCACAAAGAAATTAGAGATATAAGAAACAATATATATATATATATATATATATATATATATATATATATATATATATATATATATATATAGCAACAGTTTCAAAACAGGCGAAGAGAGAAATCAGGAAGCCGATTGAAAAAACAAAAAACAAAAAAAAAAAAAAAACACGATAAAATGATAGAATTCTGGTATGAGATATGAGGATATTAAAATAATTCTAAGATTACCACAGACTATATTGAAAACACCGAACAGAATTACAGTGTGATAAATGAACAGGAATGGAATAAAAGACCTCAAACATCCCTACAAATAGATAAAGTACTGAACTTCTGGTTAAATGATTTTCTATCTATGCCTATACGATTATTAGATCTGTTTTCTAAGGCCATTAACAAAACTAAGCAGATGCATTTCTTATTTAATCCCCAAAACTGATGATGCTGCCAACATCCACAATTAACGACCAGTCAAATATTTATCCATAACATATAAATGAATAACATTGATTTTAATTGACAGTATGCATAACTTCCATGAAACTATTTACATTATCTCTTAAGAGTAAAAACAAAACAAAACAAAAAATGCTAAAAGGTTATAACACCTTTTTTTAGCATTCTTTTTTCATGGCTTCAAAGGTCAATTACTGATCAATAATATGTAGCTAGAAAAATAAGAACCTTCGAAAAATAGGAACCTAAACAATACACAAATAGATAATTATTTTATTTATATTCCGCATGACTGATTTTTCTAAAATTCATTATGACATAACTGAACACTATGTTAATATGGCGGTCTGATCACACATCAGGACGCATTTATTTGCAGCTTCAAAAACGGATTTAATATTATTTACAATTATTATTAATTTTATTTAATTTATTATAAATATTACGATTATTATATTTATTTGCGTTTATATATGCATTATTATTAGAGGAGGCACGGTGGAGTAGTGGATAGTGGTTCGGATTGAGGAATCGGAGAGCCGAATCCTTTATATTCACTTACGTGCTAATACCCTTTGGAAAGGTATTAATCCTCTTCTTCTTCCTACAGCTATGGGTAAATAGCAGGAGAGAATGGGTTCTTTAGCCTTGAATAAAGAAGGGAAACTGAATTCAAAAGAGATAATTGTTTGGGGAACTTGTGGCACAGTGTACCAGGTCTCTGTATTCGGCCCTTCAAAAAGTTTGGTTGGTTCTACACAAAGCTCTTCACCACTATAATCAAATCATATGTGCTGGTGTATGGGCTGTCGGTTCATAGCAATTGAGCTGCTTGACCCTCATACTTCGAATACGACGGGAGGCTTCACCGTATATGTATTAATTATTAATTTCAACTTTTTCCACAATTACCAGTTTTTTTTTTTGTTTTTTGTTTTTTCTGTATTACTATTTATTTATTTTTGTAGAACTATCCTGAAGATTGTTTGACTTATTTTTATTTTTTTTTTTTTCTTTCAAATGTTATATTTGTCAATTATGCATTTCCTACACTCATCTATTTTTTACCAATTGATAGTTTAGGTGGTAGCACAGCTAAAAAGGTAATATAGTTTATTTTTATTGTATGTAATAAATAAAAAATCGGAGTAAAACCTCGAAAGCTGTTGACTGTTCACACTTCCGGCAACTCCCTTAACATTTTATGCCCTCTATTTTTTTTTATTTTGTCCGTACGGCAGATACAGGGACCATGTCGTCTGGGCAGGGGACGGACAAAACATGCTATCCCTCAGACCTAAAAGTTTGAGTTTTGAGCCAAAAATATGCTACCCTTAGCTTGTGAGATATTAGGGTGGTGCAAAAATAATGACGTAATAATGTCGGTTTTTGACGTATTTTTAACGTCAAAAAACGACATTATTACGTCATTATTTTTGCACCAACCTAATAAAGGGATGCCTACTATATTTATACTCAACTACGTTAACTGTAAAATTATGTGATAACCAATATATTTCAGGAAATTCTTTTTAACCTTGTTATTTTGTATCGCATTAATAAATCTCTCAATTGAAGAAAATAACACAATTTATTGATACCATAAATTTAATAAGTTTAGGAATCACTTGTTCTACACGTAGGATATGAAACTGCCAAAAAAATGATGAAGAATTCAAAAGCATTTGAACAACGCTAAAGAAATCCACAAACGATATCAGGATGGAATTTAAGTTGGACGAATGTATCACGATCCTTCAGGGCGTTGGCAATCATGGCCCTCTACAATCTCCTGTCCTTTGTATCCCATAATAAATTTTGTCTGCTCTTTGCCGTCCATTTACTCAAGTTTGCCAAAAAAGGTTATGTGTTGCTTTCGTCTGTTTCTCTTGCCTTCAATCTGTCAAATTTCGCAAACCCTACTTTATCTCTATGTGTCACAGAAATTTTTAACTGTCTCTTCCTGATGTTAAATAGATGTGTCCTTATTTTTGCTGGCGTTTTCTCTAGAACATCTTCGTTGCTCATATGTTCGGTCCATCTTCATCAGGTTTATTGTAGAACAATATTTCTGTTGCTTCAGGTCTCTTCTTCATCTGTGGCGAGATTGTCTAGAATTCACTGCCATAGAAGAGGACAGTTCTGTGCTCGTTTCTTTGTTTGTAACGATATTTTTCTGTTTCTTAATACTTTGCTCAGCTTTCGGAAGGCATCTTTAGCTATCCCAAATGGACCTTCGGATTTCCGTGTCGTACTTTCCATCATCTGTTAATACAGTTCCCAGATATTTAAATTGTTGCACCTGATTAATTTAGCTATCTTTGTAATTTTCATTTTCGAATGTCTCTTTTACTAGCAACCAGGTATTCAGTCATGTGGCACTTGATGTTTAATCTTTTCTCCTCGCTTTCCCTCTCTACTTTATATAGGAGTTCTTGTAGCTTCCTTTCCGTGTTTGTTATCAGCATTATGTCACTGAAGTCAATGATGAACTAGAGATCCAATATGAAGCAACGAAAAAAATATAAATGGAATGTTGTAGTTGCCTGTTGGAGTCAGTTTCTTCTTACTAGTAAGTACTTCCAGTATTTAGTTTCCTTAAAGAATAAAAAGTAGAGTTAAACCTAAGCCAAACAATCCCCTCCCACAACACGTGTCTTCTTTTCGTTAGAGCGAATCAAACTTTGTTTTTCTGTCGTCCCTTTATGCGCTTTGTACAGATTGATTGACATTTAAAATTTACATATGTTAAAATATACTCTCGCGAGAGTTTATCCGACTTCGAGATCTATCTTTGTTAAATGCATGACTTGTGAAGTTGCCATTTTCTTTTTTGGATACATTAGATGCGAGACACGTCCGAATGCGTTTTTAATGGGGGTAGGCATTTTCTCTAATGCTACAATTTTTTTAGAATTTACTCATTCTAAAAAAATTGTAGCATTGAACTAGAAATAAAACTAAGTTGAATGAACAAAATAAGTTCGAAGCTAATAACACCTTAACGATAACCAATGTTTCATATTCTTTTAATGAGAGAGATTGAAATCTTGAAGAAGTGAAACAAACAGATAAAAAAGTTCAGAAAACATTAGACCATATGTAAAATATATAACCTCAAAAATAGTTATAGATCGTTTGTATTTACCGAAGACGAACGCGTTTAGAATAATGATCCGGTTAAATCTCAAATGATAATACTAGTCCATAATCTAAGGGTCCGAAAGATATCTAGAACTAATAGATGATTAAACCCAACATAAATCAGCTAAAATGATAGATTTTCTAATTAACGAAAGCCAAAAATTTTAATAAGACCGACAACTAAATCAATACAAAATAGAGATCGAAATACCAACAATAGAAAGAAAAAAATTAAAAACAGACATTAAGAAGCCAAACAAAATAAAAAGTAAGAAAGAAGAAAACCTCTTGCATCTCTAAAACACCTTATGATGACAAATAAAACTGATACCGGCTTCAAGGTAACTCATTAGTTGTAAGGCTCTAGCTGGAAGCAAGAAGCAAAAGTCATTATCGTAGCAGCTCAAGATCAAAGCCTGTTAACAAGATCTTCCCAGGCACATATATTATAGTATAGAGTATTGTAGTTTCTGTACAAACGCTGAGGAGACAATTGATTATCTCAGCTGACTTTTCTACTATAGCATCAAAGGCATTTAAAAATGGCATAAGTTAGGTCAATATATTTATTGGAAGACATGCCAACAATATAACATAACTCGTAGAGAAATGTTATGAAAAAAAGGCCACCGCGAGTCGTTGCAAGTGCTGATGTTAATTTGCTTTGGGAGTTCCCCCTACCTGCTGACTGCATTATGCAACCTGGCATACCAAATGTAGACATATACAATTTCAAAGAACATAAATATTGTCATACAGATAAAACCCTCCTGTCCGAACAAAAGTCAACAAAAGCTATTGATAAAGTTTCCAAATATGAGGATATGGAAATAGAAATTAAAAGAATGTGACATTTAAACACAACCAGTAGTTATAAGAATGTGAGGAATATATATATATATATATATATATATATATATATATATATATATATATATATATATATATATATATACCCAAGTATAGGATTGGTGTATATAAATTATAACATAAATATATTATAAAATCACTAGCCATTTTGTTTCAACACTTCTAGTGTCTTATCAAGTGATGGTGTTTAGTGCAGGATAAAAAGGTTTAAAAGGTTCAAATCACCCAAACATAGCGGAGACACTCTATATTTGTATGTAGGCGCCTCCCCTATTGAGGGGTGTTTGGTTGATTTGAACCTTTTAAAACTCTTTATTCTACATTCAACACCATCACTTGATAAGACACCAGAATTGTTGAAACAAAATGGTTATTTTTGTAGTGATTTTATAACATATTTATGTCATAATTT
The DNA here is from genome assembly GCA_963932145.1 of Acanthosepion lycidas. Taxonomy (NCBI): domain Eukaryota; kingdom Metazoa; phylum Mollusca; class Cephalopoda; order Sepiida; family Sepiidae; genus Acanthosepion; species Acanthosepion lycidas. The sequence continues at coordinate 94,816,841 of OZ010577.1, read as the reverse complement.
TCAAATATATATATATATATATATATATATATATATATATATATATATATATATATATATATATTATAGTGTTCAATGTTATATAACAGAGCTAGTAAGTACTGATTAATTATATTTAACCCGATTAAAATAGATTTTAAAGTAGATTTTACTATAAGACTTATTAATATTAATATAAAACATAGCATTAATATTTATAGCACCCATCATTGATAGCACCTTTTCTGTCTCTATATACACATATATAATTTCACATATATTATAGATTCTACTTATTTTATTTATTGTTTATGTATATCTAATTACACCTTTATAAATATAAGGCTAGATTCAAAATGCCTTATATATATATATATATATATATATATATATATATATATATATATATATCGCCTTAACATATAATTAAATTGACATCGTAATAGTTAAGTTTATTACATAAGAGATTACTTAAGTAATATATTCTAATAAGCACTAATTATTAGGTTGGTGCAAAAATAATGTCGTTTTCTCACATATGTTATTTTATATATGATTTCTGAATTAATTCATTGATATATATAGCCATGTTATATATCATTTTGAAGCGCGTTTTTCGCTCTATCGAATCGTGTTATTCGTTACCGTTCTCATTCTCTTCATTCATTTTTTGGCAGGCTTATCGACAGCATGGGCAAAATTCAAATCCGCACGATTTTATGGTCCAGTTCAAACTAGGCCGAAAAGCTGCCGAGACAGCTCGTGATATCAATGACGCGTTTGGCCCAGGAACCACTAACGAACGTGTGGCACAACGGTGGTTCAAGACATTTCGCAATGGTGACGAGAGCCTCGAAGATGAAGACGGTCGCGGCCGGCCGACTGCGGTTGATAACGAAGTTCGTTATCAACCGCAGTCGGCCGGTCGCGACCGTCTTCATCTTCGAGATTAATTGAAGCCGATCCTCGCAAAACCACACGAGAAGTTGCTGTTGAACTCGAGGTCGACCACTCATCAGTCGTTCGCCATTTCAACCAAATAGGGAACTCAAAAAAGTGGATAAATGGGTGCCGCATGAATTGAACGATAATCAAAATAATCGTCGTTTTGAGGTGTCGTCTACGCTCCTTCTGCGCAACAAAAACGACACATTTCTCGAGTGGATTGTGACGTGTGATGAGAAGTGGATCCTCTACGACAACCGGCGACGTTCGGCACAGTGGTTGGATGCCGGAGAAGCTCCACAACACTTCCCGAAGCCGAAATTGCACCAAAAAAAGGTTATGGTGACTGTTTGGTGGTCTGCGGCCGGTCTCATCCATCACAGCTTCTTGAATCCGGGCGAAACGATTACGGCGGAGAAGTACTGCCGACAAATTGACGAAATGCACCAGAAGCTCCAACGTATGTGCCCGAGATTGGTCAATATGAAGGGACCAATTCTCCTCCATGACAACGCTCGCCCGCATGTTGCTCAACTGACCCTGCAGAAGCTGAACGAATTGGGCTTCGAGACTCTGCCTCATCCGCCATATTCACTGGACCTCTCGCCCACCGATTATCACTTTTTCAAGCATCTCGACAACTTCCCGCGCGAAAAATGCTTCAAAAGCCGAGATGATGCCGAATCGGCCTTCAATGACTTCATCGCTTCCAGAACTCTGGATTTCTATGCTAATGGGATAAATAAACTTGTTTCTCGTTGGCAAAAATTTGTCGATTCTAATGGTTCTTATTTCGATTAATAAAGTTTATTATGAAAGGAGTTATGATCTTTTGAAGTTAAACGTCAAAAATCGACATTATTTTTGCACCAACATATTTCTATTATCACTAACAACGGTTTATTTAAAAAAGCGTATTATCTCCCTTGGTACATGGCGTGCTTACGTAAATTCATTTTTTTTTTAAATTTTTAAAAATATTTTTTAATTCACATTGATATGAATTAGAAATATATAATTATAATGTTGAAATTACGGTCTAATCTGTTGTGACCCCTTTCGCACTTATATCCCCATCTACTGGTTAAATTACTGAGTAGACTGGTCGCTCTCAATTCAAACCATGGGATGGTAACAACAAACGAATCCACTAGGTTTCCCAAAACTTCACGCTAATTATCAGATTTCTGAAATACTAACTTTTGCCATTCCTAATTCCAGGTTAGAGCTGAAACTGTTTTAGAAATAAGATCTTGCTGGAGGGGTGAAAATATTGAGAAATTACTTGCTGTAGATAAAACCACTAAAAGAACTGTCTTTTTTCATCACCAACCGTTTATTACATAGCAATTCATATGCATGATAAGTGATGAATAAGACAGACATATATCTAAGAAATGAGTGTCATTCAGATGAGAACTCCGTTATATTTCCTGTTTAATATATAGATAATTTCAGCATTCTCCTTCAAACAGACTGCTCTTAATGTATTTACGATCGATATCGAAAGGGCAAGCAGCTTTTTCTTCCGATTTTTTGAAATCTATTTGACACTAATGGTATCTCAAAAAAGTATTCTCGATCATTGGCCACGCAAATGTTAATACGAATTAAAATGGAATAGAAGAATTCAAACTCGGCGAAACTGGTTCAAATTCAGATTTTTTGCTGTTTCTGTTGATTTCCCAAAGTAGTCTTGAAAATGGAATTACTTCAACGCTAAATGTGTCCTATTGTATTTCTCAACCCTTGGGAATGGGATTTTTTTTTATTTGCGCTCATACATTATGTCAGATTTTACGATGAACGTCAATGTTTTTCAAAGAAAAAAATTTATTCAGAAAGATACCATATTTTCTTGCGCATAATACGAAAATATACACATGTACACGTTTTCAGAAATTTATACTCAGCTAAAAAAAACAAAAAAAAAACAACTCTTATTTGAAACAGCAAAATTTACAAATACATTCAGTTAGCACACTAGATAATAAAACGCAAATTAAGCAGGTGTTTTCAAAAGGCATTTGATATGTCGGCCATATTTGTTCTTACGAATCTGCGTAATTAAACGTCTTTTGTTTCATTTTTGCTTAACGTTTGTTCATATTTTCATTTTCTTTCTCAGGTTTATATTTCTGAGATGAGGTATTGTAACTATTTTACATTATATTATTCGGACTGTTTTCCTCATCTTTATTGTCGTATTCACGACGTTACAGCCGTTATACACTCCTGCCTTCTTCAGGTAATATACGTTGGAATTTCGAACTAAATTCTTTATTTAGTCCACAGAGCTAGATTGTTCTCATTCTCCGTGCCATGCCTCTTCTGGATATCTTAGTTTCAGTTATTTCCCTTTAATAATTCAAATCTTTGTGTTTTTGTTCACCTCTGCTGTGGCTAGGTATTAAATTCACAACTCTCTGGGTCAAATCACTGGATTATTTCAACCAACACTTTTATCCATGGGCCATGTGTTCTTTGATTTTCTTGTTTTTTAAGTTTTCTCTCTTCATTCTTAATGAACGACAATATATTTTTAATTTCATTGTTTATTAATATATAGAAATATAATCAAGTCATATCAAATAGAAAAGTATCACAGATTAATTAGTACCTTAAAATCCATTACGGGGTATGTCTATTTAGCACCTTTCACTGAAAATAAGTTTTAAAACAGAACTTATGAGAAGAAACACACAATAGTTAAACATCCAGTTCATTGTTATTCCTTGATAACGTGAACGGTTTAATATTTCAATGAAATATATCTACAATATTGAGATTTTCATGATTGAAATGCTACAACGTTTTAAAACAAATTAGACAGATAGCTGCATTACAGGTTTAAGTATGTAATTTCTTCCTTATTTTTAGCTTCAGAAACATGGTATCATGTTATAATCAAGTTGTATTATACACAAAAATTACGGTACTGTGTCAGGTTCGGCTTATAATTGATTTTCTTATTAAATATATTGTTAAAACTTGTTTTGGACTTTGAGAGCAACATCAATTCTTATTTCCAAATAAAACCGTGATTAAAATCTATTTGACGATAATGGCACCTCAAAAAAGCATTCGCGATCATTTGCTATGCAAATGTTACAACGAATTAAATTAAAGGCGTGATCTATTAAAATCTGTATGGCATATTAGCTTCAGTCACTTTCCCACTGATGTAACGTAGCTTTCATCTGCTTTTGTTTAAATACTTGCATAGTGACTATTCTAATGAACTTTTCGTTAAGGTACCTAGACTTTATGAATTTAAGCGCAGGCGGTAAGGTCTCACTATGTTACAGTTGAAATGATTAAATGTAACCATACATTCGATGATAACAGCTTCTTTTATCGCACTTCTCGCTCATGGAACTCTCTTCTGGTTTCTTGTTTCCTAACTAACTTTGATCTTCAAATATTTAAATGCGATTTCAGTCGTTATTTTCCGTCTTCTTAATTATTGTTCTTACAGTTCTTTTATTCTTATCTCTTCTTAATAGTTTTTTTTCTTTTTTTTATATTCACTAATATTCAGTAAGGCTTTGAGTCTTAGTGGCTTTATTGACTTAGGTTGAAATTATTAAAAAAATATTTGTCTAACACTAACACTGCGTTTCCTCTAATTAAGTAAATTGATTCCTTATTATTCTATAATATACCTTGATTTTGTTAACTTTTTCTACGCTTTCTTTGTTAACATTATCTGTGGTTGTTCATATTTCTTCATAGAGTGACTACTCTTTTCCGAATGAGGAATACGTTTCTTTAACGATGAACAACATATTTTCTATTGGATTGATAACTGGAGATGCAGGAAGCCATTCTATATATTTGGTATCCTTGAAATATTTTTCTTTTAGCACGTTGCACAATCGACAGTTTTGCAAAGAAAGCATTTTCTTGCAGGAAAATAGGCTTTAATTTAAAATCATTTTGTCTGTGATCTGCACCAATCAAACAACACCTTGTCAAAAAAAAAAAAAAATGATATTTATTTATCGTGACGACAACACTACCAGCGTTGAAGGGACCTATAATTTTACTGCCAACGGTACCAGCCGAAGATATTACTCAGCTTTTCGCCTATTGACTTCTAGGTCGTAATGTAGTGATAGATTATTTCAATGAAACACTCAATCTCTATCCATCAGGTTCATCTGAAGGAGCTCAGCATTTACCACTAAGATTCACTACGTTAATGCCAGCTTTTAAGTACGCCTTTAGCCTAATATTCGTATTATATTTATTAATTTATTACATCGCATGTGTTATCCGAGTGAATAAATTGGGATATCCTATCCAGAAAATAACCATGAAAACATAGGAACCCAAGTTAAAATATCCCTAATAAATGCAGATCACAAATCCTCGTGACATCTACAAAGATACTTCTATACTCCCGTCAAAACCCAACCACCTTGCAAGAGACGCCTAGACTGCTAGTTCTCGCAAAGTTGTGGATTCTTGCGCGTTATTGATCGCAGAAAATGTTGTTACCCGAGCTAATGCACTGAAGGAAATCTCGGCTGAATGGAAGGATAAAGAAGACGCTTAACGTAATGCAGGCATTTGTAAAACGTTTCATTTGATGGAGTTTGTTCAAGAGATTAAATGAAAAGTTGTTTCCAGTTTTGCTGAGTGAGTGGTTTTCAGATGAAATAATTCCCGTTGTAGGTCCTTTGAGACGTTAGCTTTAAACTTTGTGCATTTCTGTAATTCTTCATTTTTAAATGCAGAATATCTCAACAAGATAACAAATGTCGCATCCATCTCCGATCTCAGATCTTCTGGAAATGTTCCAATAAATAGAATCCAGGAAAAAAAAAAGAAAAAAACTTCCTTAAAACAACTAAGAATAAATTTGCCGAAAAAGCATCCTCTAAATTGACCCTATTAATACCTATAGTAAAGTCCGCTAACAAATCCCAAAAATTCGACAACGTAAACCTGGAAACTACTTTAGAAAATGACATCCAATCAGTGGTTAGCTGAGACAAGAAATGGTTTGTAAATTTCAACGCTTCCAAACCAAACCTGATTTCATTTACACACCCCAGAAAACCGTTTCTGTCTACCATTAGGATGGCTGATGCTGAAGTGCAACACTCTACGCCTACTTGGCCTCATGTTTTCTACTGACGAGAAGTGGAACGACTATATCGAGTTAATTGCTACGTTTGCTGCAAGGAAAGTTGTTTTATTGTGTTGTTCCAAAACTTTTACTCGTCAGAATCCATCTTGTATTATTATAAATCTACCATTCGTCCGTGTATTGCATACTGTTGCCATATCTGATCTGGTACTTCTACTATGCATCTCGAGATTTTTGACAAATTTTAAAGAAGGATCCGCAATAAAATAAGTCCCGGCTAGGAATCTTGTCTCCAGACAATTTATCACCAATGTGACTTGGCTCCCCTCAGCCTGTTCTGCAAATATTTTCATGGTAATGAGCTTTTATTCCTGTTGCTCCGACTATATGCATTTACATGTGGCATTTAGATCTCACCGCTTTACTATCAAACTAATAAGTTGCAATCATTATTTCTATTGTAATAGGTTTTTTTTTCACGCATTTCCCACCTGTTGAACACACCACCGATTCCTTGCTTCCCTGATAACTGCAATCTTCAAAAATTTAAATGCAACATCAATCCCCATCCCCTGTTCGTGCTTTGCTCTTTACTCAATCCTCCCCATTTTCAATCTTCTCATTTACTTTCCTTCCTTGTAAGCGCCAGAGTTCTAGTGACACTATCGCCTTGCGTGGGGTGAAATGAATAAAAAAAATAAAAACACGATTTTGAGTATAGGTTCAAAAAGGACCATAAATAATTATAAATTTTTATTAAGGCGTTTTTTCTCCACCCACACCGAATTTGGCTCTTCCGTGATTTGCGCCTAATCGTTTTGGCTCTTGTCATAAATTTCTGCTTAAACTTCATGCCACTGCTCCCCGGAACATTTTTTTCTTCTTATAGACCTCTTGTATTTTTCAAGTCAATGTCTACTCTTGCATTTCTGCCTTGCTTCCGAAGTCAGTTGCAGCAAGAAAATTACTCCAAATGTTTGCCATATCTATACACTCTAAAGAACTGTTATTGTTATAGTCACGCCCCGCAAACCAGTTTTGATTTTTCCAATTAGGTTTATGATCTCTACTTTGCCAATAGATGTGTTTCTTTGCTGGGTAGGTGAGCTGCAGGGGGTAGAACACTGTTGACTTTTTCAGTCAATATTTGTATCTGAGAAGTTGTGAACTGAGCATCACGTTTATCTATCCAAATTTTCCCCGCCATTGTGACCTCGCTTTGAAAATATTGAAGAACCTTCTAGCAATTATGCAAAATGTAATTATCTCTTCATGAGCTCAGCCCAAGTATAAGAAATGGCAAACGCATGGATTGAATGCATCTCAGGAAGCGTTTTTAATATTTCGAATTTAAATGCCGTTATGCTTATGTTTCTCCAAGTTTCAAATCCTTTGTTAGTCGACAGAAAGTCTTCCAATTTGGAGATTGAAGGTTTTGAGGAACGTAGAACAACCTTTTAATTACATTATTTACATTATTCGGACTGTTATCCTCATCTTCATTGCCATATTCACATTCCGCTGTACACTGCGGCCTTCTTCTGGATGTCTCAGTTTTTTCCCTTTAAACCAACTCTCCAAGTTTTGTTTTACCACAGCTGTGACTTGGTACTGAACTCACAACTCTTTGGGTCTAGTCACTGGATCTATCCAACGTCTTTATCTACTGAGTGTCCTCAAGGAAGAATTTTTGGGATTTATAAACCTAATGTCTCAGCAACAGGTTTTTGCCAGTGCTCATATTGCAGTTTTTCTGTTAATATTATTCATTTTTTTACCGGAGCTTATATTGCAATTTTTGTTGTTATTTATTGCTTTTCTCGAGCACTTCTTATTAGTAGTTCTCAAATTTTATTCACTTCTTTGATTGTCCGGCTTAGGAAATTTTTGTGGCCTAGCATACGTGCTGATTCCTTAATTGCTCTTGTTTCCAGATCCCCCCATACTGGGGTGATATCACCTGTTAGGGTTGCAGTGATAAGCAAATAGTGAACCCTCAAACAAATATAAAACACTATGAAAATGTAAAAATACCAGCAAATACGTTTTTATATAAAAGATTTACAAACAATACTTATTTATAGTAAAATTACCAACAATAACTATTTTCATGTAAATTAATCAACGTATAAATTTTATTTGTAGTTGAAGCCATAAAATTGTGTTCAAAATACTTAGATTCCGGCATTAAATAACCCATAGAGGTGTTGATATGCCATTAAAATCTCAACGGAATCAATCATATGCTTGTTCAATGCAGTCTGATATCTATGCCTTATTGAGGTAAAGTATTGTCGATCAAGCCATTAGTTGCATCTCCCGTTTCTATTATGCCAATAAAAAAGATGAAGGAATATGTATTTTATATCGTAAGATGTATTCTCATTCTCCCAGTGGCCATAATGAAACAACGGTAGCGGACTACCAGCCTTGTCTTGGTGGCTTAAGCCTAAGTGTGGTAGTCTTAGGCTTTGTATAAAAGCTCTTCAATGTTCTTCTTGGTTTACGGCCACATCAAGTTAAATCACAGGTTCCCGCACCATATGTCGAGCATAGTCTCTACTTATATAGGTGACGGCTTGAGAATATCAGGTGCTGAAAGCCTGGATGCGCAGGTGGCGTAATGGATAATGGCTTGTTAATCGGGGAGCAGAGTTACAATTCCATTTGATTTCATTATATTCACTTACACGCAAATATCCCTTGGAAATATATGACTCCACCTAGTCAAGTTCCGGATATGGGTAAATTACTAAGACTTGTATCACTAAATCATTATTTTCTCCCCCAAAATTCTTACAGTCTAAAAATATTCCCTGACATTAAATAACCTGCAAAGTATCGATTTTTTCAAAGTAAAGATCATCCTGTACAAGGTCAACTCGAGGTAGAGGGTTACATAGGAGGCAGTTTTTACGGATATGGCTAACCCTAGACTTGAACAGGTTAAGATTGTAATGATCAGGTAATCATCTTCTTGGGAGTCTGTACCACGGAATAGTTGTTTGCAGGAAGAAGCTGTTTGAGTGGAACTTACTACTCGCCGATGGAATGAAGAGGGAATTTGGGTATTTGCATCTATGTAAGGGGCATGGAGGGTCCTTGCGAGTGAAGGTTAGTTTTGTAGTTTGTCTGAGAACTTTCCATAAAAGTATCGATAAGGAATCGAGAGGCTTGCCCCATCCGACTGTGAGAGAGAGGTTGAAGAGTGGAAAATAATTAGTCACCTGCAATGAATCAGAGACGCTTTTGGACTATATCGAGGCTAGAAAGTGCGGCCTGTGCATCTCCCGTCAAAAAAAAAAAAAAATCATGAAAACAGTATTCCATTTTTGGACTGCTTTGGCTGAAACGTGTAGAGGATAGTATGTGGAATCAGGTACTTGCAAGTGTGGTGCAGGAAGACGACTATTTTACCTGCATCTTTAGCGACAGCACGTGTATATGAGTTCCACCTGAGGTCAGGTGTGAGTTTAAGGCCCTTAGAAAACGAACCAATCAATCAGTTAATGAATTCAATGTTCTTCATTGGATCGTAATGGCATATTATTATCATCATTAGGATGTACCAATGACACGGATCCTCACAATTCATTCTCAGATCTTCCACTCTCGTAGGTCTTCAGATTGGCATCCTCCTCCATCACATATTTGATGAATCAATCTTTTGAAAGGACGACCACTGCTACTGTGTTCATGATTCAACGTCGACAATAGAAAGTTACTGGTATATCTCATGCTTCATTCTCCACGGCTACACAGCTGATCTTATACTTTTCTCTTGTATGACATGTGAGATGAGAGGTAGATAGCTATTAAGTAGCTTTTTATCGGTTGTTTTTTTTTTAAGATAATCAACTCGAAAATACCAAGGGAATTAAAATTATTCCAGATGCTGCTGAGATTTCGAAACGCTAGGTCCCCTCACTTTCCTAGAAATAATTTAACATCAAGAATTCCGTGAAGAATTTTATTCCAATGCTCTTGTGCTTTTGATGTTCTTAAGCAGAATTTGATCGATTGATGGTTGCGATCTTAAATTCTTTACAATGCCTATTTCCTTTCCATCTAACGCATTTCATGGATTACAATGTTCTCAGGATCGAGAAGCTTCTCACCTAATTTCAATTTCTATTCTGTAGAATAGCCTGGAACTATAACTGTAACGATATAACGATAAAACAAAATCAAAAGCAATGACTCACTAACAATTCCTCCATATAAGCTAGTCTATGAAGAAAAATAAAATATTTGCTAATTTAATGTTTAGAATGGTAATGATAATATTAGCTGTTACCTTATAACGAAACATTCGGCATTCATTTACCGAGCAGTCAGTACCACTTTCGGTTGAAATTTATAAAATCTTTCTCTTAAAACAATGAAAATCATTTTACTGTTGAAATAGCTAGATGTAACCGTAAGTTCTATTCTAATAGTCTCTTCTCTTGCGCTCCTTGCCCTTGTAACTCAATTACGTCTTCTTGCTTACCCTTTACTTATAACCTGGAAAAATTCAATGCAACATCAATCGTCATCTTCTGTCTTCCTTGATCCTGTTCTTTTATTCTCCCTATTAAAATATTTTCATTCTCTCTCACTCCTAATAACCCTTTGCGTCTTAGTTTGTCAAGTTCAGTGGTTGTTATTGCTCTTCTCAGTATTGGACGGGGGTTTCTTTCCTAACCTTTTGTTTTAAGTAGTGTGGAAAATCAACAAATTATGTCACTGTTTTCTCTTTGATTTTCCTGTGGTATCCATCTTAGTCGTTACTGCTGTTCGTAGTCGTCAAATGACGTCGTTTCTGTTATTTGGTAAAGTTATTTGCTTGCAATTATGGAACGCTAGTCCACATATTTCAATGAAGCATTGTCTTCGCCAAGATCCACGTGCTTCACTCGCTCAAAGCGACTTTCAACTACTGATCATAGCGGTGTATACAGCAGAGAGTTTAGATATTTCTGAACGGATTAGAAGGCTGACAGAAAATGGACGTCCAATGATATCATAAGTAACCTGACAAGGGTGTTTATCTGGACCCCGTCCGACTGCATTCTCAACTTCGTCATTGTGGAGCTTACAATTCTTCGAGTTCCTCTATCAAAACGTAATGGATCAATTTTTCTTATTGCATCAGTATCCCTGGTACATCGCTGTCGTCATTGTAGAAGTTTAATTAAACATCGATACTTTCTTCAGCTTGTTGAGTTTTACGCGATGAAGTCTTTTCAAACTCTAACTTGTTATTTTTAAGACATTTTTTACGTTTATACGTTCTTTTTATAGATAAAAATTATTTAAGTACATGCCATGTTCATAACAAACAGTATTAACAACATTTACCGGCTTGAACGTCCTAGAAAATTTCATAGAAAATATGCGTCTTCCGGCAGGAATCGAACCTGTATCCTATACGGAACCGTCAATAGCCCGACGTGCTTTTACCGATTGAGCCACAGAGGATCGTTTCGGTTATCCAGGACGATTTTACTGTTTTAAAACCACAATTCTCTATGATTTTCTCTCATACATTCATATCTGCTCGATGCGTATCCAAATGTAAACAAATGACGTCACACATTATGAAATGTCTTAAAAATAATTGTCGGATTTGTCTATTTCATAATGTGCGAAACGCTTCTCTGTGACTCATTGTTAAAAGCACGTCAGGCTATATGATGGTTCCGTATAGGATACAGGTTCGATTCCTGTCGGAGGACGCTTATTTTCTATGAAACTTTTTCGGACATTCAGGCCAGTAAATGTTGTTAATACTGTTTATTATAAACAGACCATTTACTTAAATATTTGTATCTATAAAAAGAACGTATAAACATGAAAAATTGTCGGTCTTTGTCGATTTTATAATGGGCTACTTGTTGTTCATAACATAATTCTTAAGTTTGTGAGATTTCTTTGGTCCTTTTTCTTTCTTCTTTTTTTCTTTTTAGCTTCCACTTTTCGATTCATGGACTTGGGAATATTTTAAGGCCTATAACGACAACAAAGATGGTATGTTCCAATTCCTCCCAAACTTCTAGTGACAGTATTAAATAAATCTACTTTTATTTCAGGCTTGGTATCCTGTATTGTTTGTATACACGTAATCCAGTCTTGATGTTCCCATATTTGTCAGAATATTCTCTGCGGACAATATTTTATAATTGTACCAAATCGACAGAAAAATGAATGTTGCGAGCGATCATCAGTAAACTGGCAGGAGTGCTTGTCGATCTTCACGAAAGTTTCATTTCTTAGAGTTCCTCTATCAAAGTAGCTTTATATATATATATATATATATATATATATATATATATATATATATATATATATATATGTATATATATATATATATATATATATATATATATATATATATATGCTGTAGTGTTTGTACCGTGGTGTTTAATGGTGTGATCTTTAGTGGATGGGAACGGAAAATAGGTTACAACTTTCGACAAATACGTTGGGAAAGGTTTGGATCTATCCATACTCCCCTGCGCTACGCTATGGATTAAATAGTAGAGTAGACTGGGGTCTCCAGCCTTTGTTGGTAAACAGTTTAGAAGAAGGACAACTGAATTCAAGATCGGTTGGGCATGGAGCTCGCAACTCAACTTTGTATAAACCTAATTGCTGTTGAAGGCACAGCAGTAATAGTTGCTGTGTTAAGTGTTGTGGCCGCCAAACCCTTCAATGATGTATACGGAATTTCGGAATTTGAGAAAATGTTTTTATCGACCTATGCCCTTATTTTTGTTAGAATATTCTAGTCATAATAATTGTTCACTGAGATAAAGAACAGTTTTGGTCGCCTCTTTTTTGTTAAAAACATCAGATTCCTTTTGGCTGACATATGCATTAAATATACTGTAATTAAAATACAATTTCTAATTATACGGAGAGACATAAAATACAAAATATTTACGGGTAATTGACCTCTGAGACATTAATATCATATAATGATTCTGCATGCACATTGGTCCTTAAAAAGAAAGAAAGAAAGAAAAGGGAGATAGAAGAGATGATAATGCTCTCATATGTTGAACGTCTTCAGTGAAAGGGAAAATTTGTTAATTTCAAATCTTTTATTTTTACGCTCTTACTTTTTTTTAAATAATGACTTACATTCATAGAAACAAAGAAAAAAGTACTGAACTGTTACGTGATATCTGTCCTTTTGTACGGCACCGAATGCTCGACAATCTTCTCAAAGATTAAGAAGAGACTTGAAGGAACAGAAATGTGGTTCTACAGAAAGTTGCTGAGGATCTCATAGACCGAGTATGTGAACAGCAATGAGGTTTTGGAGCGCATGGAAACAAAAAGGTAACTTATATATTTAACATCACGATGAGGCACTTGAAACCTCTAGGGTACATAATAAGGAAAGTGGGTTTGGAAAATGTGATACTCACGAGACAGATTGAAGGAAAGGGAGACAAAGAAAAGCAGTGCATAACATGCGTGATGAGCTTGAGCAAATGGATGACTGAACAGTGTTCGGGGGAAAAAAACTTATTAAGAGCCACAAAGGACAGGAAAATATAGAGGACCATGATCGCCTACGTCCTGAAGGGGCACAGCAAATAAAAGAAGAAAGGCAATATTTTGTCACATTTGTAAAGCTCGAATATTTATCAGTGTATTAGTGGGACCTTCGCAGGTATTTTACAGTGAGGGCGCTAATTCAATCCTTAACTCAAGAATTACGACTCAACAGAACATTCGATAAGAAAAATCGTGAAATTTTCAAGAGTATTTCTAATAATATTTGAGATGTTCTTCTGCATACATAAAATTACAGTAATCTTTGCCAATTCTGTCAATGCTATTATTTCCTTTTTTAACAACGAAGGAAATAACAAAATTAGCTAAGGAACAATTATTAATATCTATTAAGGACTGCAAATTATAATATTGCAATGCTTGATCTTAATATTACATATCGAAATTACAGCTAGTCATATCTGTATTTTGAACTAATTTGTCTATGCAGAAGCCAATGTCTTTGAATTTTTGATTTGTCTGCTACTTCAGTCGAAAGAGTCACGCGAAATCTGTAATTATTTAATTGAATCCATTCAATTTATTTTTCCAATAAATTATTTTCTAATTTGAAAGATTATTTAATTAAAAATAAATACATTTTTACGATTTAGAAGAAATATATATTAAGTTTCATTAATTTTTATTTGACATTATTTCCTGTTTCAATTGAGTGCTTTAAAAGAAAATTAAATAAAAAGATATGTATTTTTTTTTTAAATTAGAAAAAAAAAATAGAGCAGAAAAGTTCCAGTCCACTCAACTTGCAAGTTTATTTATTGGCATTCAAACTATCGAACGAGAAATTTATGACGTGATTAAATGTTTGATTTACTACGGAATATTCTTTTAATCATGTCAGCACAAGCAAGGCAATAAATCCTCTAAGACGCAAAGGGTTATTAGGAGTGAAACAGAATGAAAATATTTTAATAAGGAGAATAAAAGAACAGGATCAAGGGAGACAGAAGATGACGATTGATGTTGCATTGAATTTTTCCAGGTTGTAAGTAAACGGTCAGCAAGAAGACAGAATAGAATTACAAATGCAAGTAGTGCAAGAGAAGAAACTATTAGAATAGAACTTACGGTTACATCTAACTATTCCAACAGTAAAATATTTAGACCTAATTGCCAATTTAGCCAGTCAGTTAAATGCCATATGTGACACACGCTTGGGTACCCCCACTCTACCTGTAACGGGATTCACCCGAGGTGGGTTGAGCCGGCTCCAATATTGTAGTTTCATGGGAATTTGGAATTCACAAGCGGTCCCCAACCCGCATGTATAGCACATGAAATCTGATTGCAGTGGTGAAGGTTTCGTGCTGGACCATCCACACTTTTTGAAGGGCCGAATACAGAGACCTGGTGCACTACGTCCCACACGGTCCTCAAACGACCCTCCACAGGTTTTGAATTCAGAGTTTTCCTTCTCCTAGACCAGTTGCTATCCAAGGCTATAGAACCCAGTCTGTCCTGCTATTTACCCATAGCTGGAGGGAGAAGAAGAGGGTTCACACGCAAGTGAATGTAATGTATTCGACTGGAATTCGAACTCGGCTCTCCGATTCCTCAATCCAAGCCGCTATCCATTACTCCACCGTGCCTGGGTGATCAAGTATCTTTCAGTGTGAAAGAAAAAAATGATAAAGCGAGGAGAAAGGACAATAAAAGAACAAAGTTAAAAAGACAGATGACAATTGACGTTACATTTACATTTTTTTAAGTTTACATGAAAGCAAGAAACTGGAAGAGATTGACATGGTCGAGGAGTGCGAGAGAAGAAACTATTAGAAAAGAACCTTCGTTTACATCCAGCTATTTTAACAGTAAAAGGATTATATCTAGTTGCCCATCAAGTACCAAGCTTACATTAATGCGGTCGAGGTACCAATAGAAATAAGAACAATACCCATTGAAATATTTATAGAAAAGGCAGGAGGAAGCTAACTTACAGCGACGGGAAATTGACTAATGTCGTGATATCATGTTAAGAGCGATAGCATTCCGGACCCTTCTTTGGATTTTGTCAAGAATCTATTTAGCTCTTATATTTCAGTAAGTTGTGAATTTTTATTGCTCCTAAAGATAAACTTCTTTAAAAAATAATTCTGAGAAATCGAACAGAAGCTGTTTTAAATACATTTTATATTATTTTACTGTTCGTCTTTTTGTGCTGAACATATATTTACCGACTTAAATTGTTTTAATTTTTAAGTATTTGAGACTTTTTAAAGGAATTTTCTTAAAGGATAAATATTAGAAAAATTATAACAGATACAGACGTAAATAATCTCGTCAATTTTTATGGAAATTAAGCTAATACGTTAATGTCTCCAATCTTACTTCTTCCCGAAAGATAATCCACTGAATCTAAAATAAAATTAGTCTTCTTATTACGAAGGAATCATTATGCAAAGAAAGTGAATTGCCTGTTAATTGATTAATTCTATCACTCTCAGACAAAATGGTATTTACGAATTCCTACTCGGGTCCAAAATATCAAATATATAGTAGAACATCTAAGCTTTATGATAAACTTTAAAATATCATTTCTTTTAAATGTCATATCATTTCAGGATTTAAGTGATTATGGTTCTCCACAGAATCCTTTTTGTTTATCTTTCTTCATTATTTGTCTATATTTCTGAATAATGTGACGATATGACTATTTTAACTACTTTATTGTCATATTCGCGGCGTTTCGGCCGTTGTACGTTCCAGCCTTCTTCAGGTGAACCCTTTATTTAGTACACGAGGGTATTTTGTTCTTGTTCCGCGTACCATTTATTTTCTGGATATCTCAGTTTCAGTTACTTCCCTTTAGTTATTCGACACTCCACTTCTGCTGTGGCCAGGTATTGAACTCATAACTCCTTGGGTGAAATCCCTGGATTACTTTAACCAACGCTTTTTATCCACTTGGCCATATATCCTTGTTTATTATTATCAGGGATTTGACATGATTTCTTAGAAAAGATGCTGAAAGGGTATCCGACTCACTTCTCTGCGGTTGTGAATTCTGGGTATGCCTTCTAGACTGGCTGGCAAACATGGCTAGAGGACCCTGTCTACACTGCTATTTAACCCATGGCTAGAAGGAAGAAGAGAATCTTTTATACTTATTCCAAGGTCAGTAATGGACACAGCAGAATCAGAGGGAATGTGTATTTGAGTCACAGACCGGACATTCTGTTACGCTAATTGATATGCAACCTTGCACTTATCCCTTCCAAAACGCTTTCTCTTGTTTTATTGTCGTGATTTCTATGGCTAGCTAGAAAGGAAACTTTAAACATTAACCCTTCTAGACCAAAGGAAACATAAAATAGTAATGATATTCAAGAACATATTAAAGGTAAAGTAACAAAAGTTATTGATGTAAAATGACCCTAATATATATATATATATATATATATATATATATATATATATATATATATATATATATATATATATATATGCACATTTCATTGAATACGACAGACAAGCTGCTTTGATTTAGTTTCTTTTATACAATTTCTCATGTGATCTAATAATTTTTATTTCTTTTCAGATGATAAATTATATAAAAAAACTGTTCGAATGTTCTTTTTATCCGAACGCTTTCAGCTATACATTTTACTATTTTCAAGTTTAAAATATATTAACTCTTAATAAGAAATAATTTGTTGCATGTATATATTTATATATTTTTCATTTTCAAGACACGGTCAAGATATTGTGTCCATGATCATATTTGATATTTATGATTGTTAGTTGTTTAGATTTTATTAATAAGGCTTCCATTATTTTTCACCCTTTTTTGCATGTAGATGATGCTACTATATTTGTGTTGTCAACAATATGTTACAAATAGAGTCCGGTAGGTCTCCATGAATATTTAAATGAGATCTAATTGAGCTATGGTCAAGAAAGTTTCGAGTGAGTTTTCGTGTCAAACATTATAGTGTGGCCTATATAATTATTTACTAATTTTGATTGATCAGGAATACAATTCCTTAATGGACATTTCAATTCGTATAAATGTATAGCCAAAAACGCTCGGATTAAAAGGACATTCGGACAGTTTTTTATATAATTTATCATCTGAAAAGAAAAAAATTATTAGATCACATGAGAAATTGTATAAAAATCTAAATCAAAGCAGCTTGTCTTTCGTATTCAATGAGCTAAACTATTGATCTCGAATACTCGCACATATCGTATTCAATGAAATGTGCATGAAAGAAGGATTGCCGCCTAAATAACACACACACACACATTCAACACCATCACTTAAGACACCAGAAGTGTTGAAATAAACTGGCTTTTTGTAGTGATTTTATAATTTATTTATGTTATAATTTTCGAATAAATAATTATATATATATATATATATATATATATATATATATATATATATATATATATATATATTACGGCTCATTATTAATGTTTCTGTTCCTAATTGTTCCACACTCAGTAACCCTTTCTTGTGTCTTAGTGGCTTTACTGCCTTGTTTGGTGTGGTACCGACTAAAAAAAATCACTGTATCAAGTTCATTGACAAGGTGTTTTGGAGTTATTTCACAGTGAAGGCTTGTATTTATACTAAATCGGTCTTAAAATAGGTTCGACGTACAAAACGTTAGGAACTTGATATAATAGGGATTACGCAGAGTAATCTTGTTGTGGTCGCTGACTACTTTCGTATTCGACTAACTGTCGACTACTGTCGTCGGACATCGACTATATTTAGTCACCCCCCTACGAGGGCATCATGTGGCACAGGGCCGGTTTAAAGTGGGATCTCCGAGCCCGTGGGATCTCCGAGCCCGTGGGCTCGGCCAAAAATATTCCCATTGAACCCGTATAAACGGGTTCAGAGTCGGTCTACCACCCCGAACGAGAATCCGCCCTTCGGCGTAGCCTCGTTCGGGTTCCTCTCCTTCAACCGTTCAGCCGATCGTCCGGCATCGACTGACCCTCGTTTCTCTTACTACACCTACTTATATTAGGTGGGAGAGTTTATTAACTATAGATTAGGTTTCAACATAACACAAGGGAAATTATTTTCAAAAATAAATAATTGTTGCGTAAATAACACACTTTTCTTATTTATTATATATTTACAAAATACTTCGAAACTTAGCTTATGGTAACGCATACCCGGTCTGATGAAGAAAAAACTTGAGTTAACAGAAATGTGGGTCTACAAAAGGATACCATAGTCTGATGATGCGGTTTTAGTTTAGAATGGTTTTTAAGAAAATGGAATAAAAAAGGGGCATACATAGAATCAGAAAGAGATAGCTGAAATTAAATTGGGCTTTGAGAATTTGAAACTCACAGGTCGTATTGAAGAAAAGAGTGACACAAAAGCGTTGAATAACCTACCGAACGAGCTGGTTTAAATGGATAACATAAGGATTATGAAGGATATCAAAAAGAGAAAACTTACTACAAGCTACAAAAGACAGGAAGTTGTGGAGAGCCATTATCGCCAAAGTTGTGAAGGAACACGTCACATAGACAAGGAAGAGGGACTAAAAGATTGTCTAGTACCTGCAACAGGCCAAATGGCTGATTTTTGCTAGCATAGTCGTAAAAGTCAGTATAGAATTGTGACCTTTAACTGGGAGTTAAAACGCTCTCAATATATGTATTTGATAATTTTTCCCGGGTTTTTTATAATGTGCAGGGTCCCCCGCCAAAGCTAGAGCCAGCCTGACACGCCCTGTCAGTAGCACTTGTTATAAATTCATATTTTTATCTTATCTCTGTTTATGAGATCAAAGTTTCGGTCACAACAATACTATGTTTCCTTGAACAGTTTCAACAGCGTTTTATCCGCAATGTGTTCTGGAGTGACTTGCTCACTAACACTGAAGTCCTCAAGACAGACAGCATCATAAACTTTGAAATATTACTGCAAAAGTTCTTACGGGAGCTTCCGGCGCGAATGCCAAGAAGTACAAGATGACGTTTTCAATTTTCCGGCGGGGTGAATTGCGTGATGCTGCTCTTTTTGTTTTCTTGTGACGCTGCCCAACGGATCCTACTATAGTGTGCAGTCAACAAAATCAAAAATAAACAACGCGCATGCGTTAAAGTAAAAATATAAAATACCGACAATTTAGCCATTACACCCATTAAAAATATAAATATGTTATGCTATATTTATGGGTTAAAGTGTTCAGTGTCACAGATAGAGTGTATGTAAATATAAAAGTGGACATTGAGGTCAATGCCCAGCGGCGACAGTCTATTTTATACTTAAAGGGATATATATCATGCTTGAACGCATCATACATATAAAAAAAATAAAAAAAAATAACAGCCTGATGATGGAGACATGGATCTTCGAAAGTACTTGCTTAACTTAAAAAAATATACACTACAAACATCTGACAACAGTTTTATAAATGAGGATCACATCATTCACTGGATTAACAGTATTTTAATGCATACATTATGTTCTACTAGCGAAGTGATTTCGCCATTAATCGCATTAATATTGCTGATTGATTCTATGTACCATTATTTCTTTATATATATATATATATATATATATATATATATATATGGGTGTGTGTGAATGTATGCATGTATTGTGTATATAAGCAGCAATCCTTCATTTATACATATTTTATTAAAGACGATAGATACTGTGTGTTCAGAAAAGAAAACATTCGAACATAAGAAAAATTAAATAAAAGGCTTAATCGCAGTACCTTATCTTTCGTCTTTAATGAAACATATATCTTTCTCTATATATATATATGTGTGTGTGTGTGCGTGTTTACTTGCGCTGTAAAATATTTCGTTTTATTTATGTGTTTTCTAGCAAGTCTGTAAGTAGACGCATACGTTGTCTGAAGTATTTTTAGCATGCATAATTGATCCGTTTTATGCGATTCGACCTTTTGTTCCCCACTATTTTCCACCGTCGGTATTGTGATCAAATATTCTTTAATGTTATTCAAGGAAGTGACACTAAATGAAGCAAACGCTGAAAACGTCACTTCAATATTCATATTGAATGAACTAAAGCATGCTGTACGGAGGTGGGGTATCTATGGTAAGATTAATATGAACAAATCCAGTTAATATTGATTTCATCGTGACAGAATAAAATAAATATCGCTAAGCTCCGACGAGTGTTTGTGTCTTTATATCGGCTGGAACATGAATTATTTCTTTTGTCTAACTCTCCGTGTGAAAAGTCTGAACTTAGGTAACTTTGATCTTGGAGGGCTCTACCTGACCATCTTGTCTTGTCGGCCTTTATTTTGTTAATGATTTATATCCCAATGCTGTCATAAATTTATGGCGATGTAAACAATATCAGACGAGTAATTTTTTTCTCCTTTTCTAAATTAAGTTTGGTTTGGTTCTCTTCATCGAAATGATTCTCCTACGAAATTCTTCTTTAATACGGGTCATGCCCCTTAAGCACGTGGGCGTTCATTGCTCTCCACAATTTCATATCCTACATAGCTCTAAGAAATTCTTTTTTCTTTATTATCCCTCCCACACTTTGTTCGACTATACAATTACACAATTTTCGTTTGGTAGGTTATTCGATGTCTCCCTCTGTTCCACTTGCCCTTAATATGTCGTGTGTGTGTTAAATTATCCAAGCATTCTTACCTCATTAGGTATCCCAGAAGTTTCAGTTGCCGCTTCATAATTCAAAGTTTCACTTCTGTTTCCATTTCCCTTTAAACTTTCCAGTTATTCACATGTTCCATCAATGGCATTCTCATTATCCTTCCGTTTAACAAAATTTATGTTGATTGAAGCGTTATCTTCATCTGTGAGGAAATTTTTCAGCAGTTACTTCCATACGGGAGGATGAGGAGATTTTCAAAACAAAAGACTATTCTAAAATAGGAAAAAAAAACTAAAATATCAAAGCAAAAAAAAAAATTATAATATCAAAACAAAACCTAAAATATCACCAAAAATAAATAAAATATTAAAAAAAAAAACAAAAAAAACTAAAATATCAAAACAAAAACTAAAATATGAAAACGGAAAAACCAGTCTAGGAGAAGGCTAATTCAATAGTCAAAATTCAACCAGCTGATGCTGCAAAAAGAGAGCTAAACATACGGCGCAGATATTATTTATAAAACAATAACACTGTAAATTTCAACACTATGTGCACTGGGTTATTTTCAAAGCAGTCATTATTCATTTGGAAACTGAGATTTTCCCATCGCTCTGCTCCGGAAATCTCGAAACTTGCGTTTGAATATTTGTGCTGACGAGTTATCGTTCATTACATTATATATATGAAGACTATTGTCCTCATCTGTGTTGTTATTATCACAATGTTTTGGTCGCTGTTCCCTTCGACTTTTATTATGTGATCATTGATTCCGGTAACTTTCAGAGAATTTCGAACTGAACCCTTTGTTTAATCTATCGGACGAGATTGGTGACATTCTGGTGATCATATCTAAGGAGTTAATCAGTCCCCTCTCTCTAGTCTCGACAGATTTTAAAAGCATTGACACGGCCTGAACAACCTTACAACTGCCTTTCCTCACACGCACCGCCGTAAGATTATCGCTACACTATCAATATTTCCATGGAACCTGTTCAGAAGAGTTACATTACTTAGTTACCCTATTTCAAACTATTGGAGGAGAGGCAATTTTTCTTCTTTTCTCCCTGGTTTCTTTCTTTTCTTCGTTTTTCCTTCTTTAATTGTGCTTGCTTCCTTTGTGGGTTCAATTATTCTTTCATTCTTCCGTCTGTCAAGTTGCTCGACATTTGATACTTGGTCAATCCTTCCGATCAACTAATTTCTCATTGATTTTTCTACCCATAATTCCCTGTTTTTTAACCATCCATTATAATCATAGGTAAGCTAGGTAGCATCTATTACGACACAATTCTTTTACACGACGCCTACCTAATATCCTGGATCATTTTCCCAGGTAGTCAAGAAACCGACAAGCCGGTCGGCTCACTCTTAGTGATCTCAATGGTTCGACTCCAGCTGTTCAAAGAATTTCTCAATCTCTGACTGGTCTCAAATCCATGACGTGTCGGGGTACACCATTTACCGAATCGTTATTTGTTGGTTATCATCCCTCCTTCCCGCAGTGTTGTGCGTCGGGCGACAGTTGACTTTATCCTTACTTTCTCCCTAATCGCGAAAGATGTAGGTGTCTCATGTCTGGTTACAGGCACACATCTTGGGTGCCTTCACGTGCATTTAAATATAGCCTTTTGTGGCACTATCTTCTCTTTTTTGTCCGGACATAGATGATATATTGCACCAAAGCACCGCTTAGGTGTCGACGTTTCTCCACTTTCAGAAATGACCTTTGTCGTTCGGTCTTTGGAGAGGCTGCAAACAAAGAGGAAACTTTGACGAATACAAAAGAAGATTTTGTACGACATTCAAAACATGCCATTTTGACAATTGTTTTATAATAATCATGCAAAGACACTTGATACAGTGCAGTGGTTAGCAAGCTTGTCTCGCTAGAGCAAAAGAGACTCGAGACGACAGAGATGTTTTTTCTACAGAAGGATGCTATGGATATCATGGACTGAGAGTGTGAACAATGATGAGGAACAATGAGAAGATGCAAACAAGAAGGTTATACTTAACAACAGGAAGAGGCAGCTGTAATTTCTGAGATACGAAATGAGGAAGGAAAGCTTGGAAAACCTGATACTCACAAGCCGAATAGTGGGAAAGAGTGACAAAGGAAAGCAACACGTGACCTAGAGGACATAATCAAGTGGATGGCAGATCAGAGTCTGGAAGAAGTAGCAAAATGACAAAACTTATTGAGAACTACAAGGGATAGGAAGAAGGGACACAACACATAAAAAGAATAAGAAGGTTTCTTTCTACAATCCCATTTCCGCCGGGAATGTAGACGGACCTGAAACAGTGTCTGGCATTTCCCCATCACACATTGGTCGAAGAGTTTGCGAGCGAAATTAGCACCATTGTCCAGCATGACATCCTCCACTGGTCCTGGCTCTAAAAATCCGCAATTATATTTCTGATCGGTTCGCTTTCGAAATCGCAGTCCGTCCAGCACTACGGTCAACCCATGTCAAGTACAACTTTTCTCTGTAATAAGTCACATCTATAGCCAGTCTCATCCATTTGGTGGCTACCTGGATCTCCCCTGGCTCATGTGTCTTCGGTGAGGGGTCGATTGATTGACACTTAGGTCATAGCTTGAGTACCCTCTGGGTAGCTTCTTTTGCGATATCCGGGTACAATGTTCTTTTGTGGCAACCAGATACAATGTTCTCTCAACTACCATGTGATGCAGGCACTGCAACTTTTTCAAGTCCTCGTACCCTAAGCAGCATACAGAAGTGCACTCTTTGTTTTTCATCCAGTTTTACTTTATTCGGGAGAGAACACTGGCTTTATTCCTCTACGAAGGCACAAATTCGGTTATTAAACTCTTTCAGTATCCCCAACCTTCACCGAATAAGGATTTCCGCAATACCCTTTGCCCGTACCTTCTTTTTCTGTAATCACTGAATCTTTCCTGCTCAGAACAGTGTTCGAATCGGTGCTGTTTTACATGTCTTTTATTCTCCATTTCAAAGCCAGATTGACGCCCTTTATCCTGGCATCCAACTCCGTCACGTTAACATACATCTAATCATTCTTCTTTTTCAGCTCGGCCGCCTCTTCAAATACGATGCCGTCAATTTCTACACCATAGACCCATAGCAATACTACTTTCATCATTCCTTTCGTTGATTTCCGGATGTGCCACTTACCTCAAACTGGTCCACGCCTTCTCAACTCTTTTAAAATTTCTCACATCACAGTAACTGTCTCATCATCCACTTTACCTTTCCAGTTTACTTCCTCAGCCCTCCTTTTTATATAGCTTAACGTCGTCCCAAGCTATCTAGCGGGAGGCTAATGGCTTATCAGTTTTCCGCAGATTGAAACAGCTCTGGAATCTTGTTTCTTCTTCTGAATGCCAGATTTCTTGTCATATATTTATGTAATAGAAGGTCTAATGCTGTGTGGCCCCGGGGATTCCGGGGGATTTGTTTTAAAGTAAAAACATGCTAAGGTGTTCTACTGCCCTTTGCACGGGCATTGATGTCTCGTCCACCAAAATGTCATCGATATATGAACCCACGACATTTTCTGTGCTATCCGTCTTTTCTAGCACTGTCTTAAGTATAGTTGTCAAGACTTTGGGCTCAACATTTCGTCCAAACTCAATGCAGGTCAACCAATAAGTATTTCCCTTAAACTAGATCAAGGGGTATTTCCACAATTTCATTGATACATATATCTGCAGCTTTTTAGGTCTACAACGGTGAAAGCTCCTATCATTCATCTCCACTTCCGTATTGTTTCAACACACTCGTCTATCCTCTCTCCACCCGAGTTACATGACACGTACTGATTTAATTCACGGTAGTCCAGCACTGACCTGATCTTATTTTTCGTCGGCTGAACCGCCACCATTAGCGGTAATACTCCAGTTGCTACGTCTTCTGTCCTTGGAGAAAGAATTCGATCTTCAATTCATATCTCCAATTCTTGTTCAAACTCTGCTCTCTTTCCTTCCTGCTGTTGACAATTGTAACAAGTCACATTATTCTTAATCAACCTGCTGTCCATTTCCTCTCAGCTGTCCGCCTCTTACCGTCGACCTCTGCATAGAAGTCTATCTTTCATTTCTATTACTGATTTTACAGTCGATAACTTGCCATCGCATGCTTATCCCACAATGCTTCTCACTAAACTCTACAGTACCACCTTTATTAATGGTCACTCTTCCAAGTTATTCCCAACACAGAGTCGATACCTGCAATTAAACGGCCAATTATTATGGCCTTTAGATTTAGTTGCCAACTTCGTATTTCCAACGGCAAGGTGGAAGATCCTCTGCATCTCACCTCTCTCCCGTCAACCGCTTTTATATTGCTCCGCTAATTGCATATATCCACTAAAGCGGATAGCATTAATGTGGTAGTAGCACCAGTGTCAACAAGGATTTTTAATCTTCTCCCCCCATCCAATATATCTATTATTGGTTGTGATCCGAGAATTGCAGGAATAAAGTTGTATTCACCGGCGCAGTGGCTCTCCTCGAATCGTTTCCAGGAGAACAATATTTCGCAATATTCCCTGTTTCGCCACATCCAAAACAGGTTGGTTTGGGTCGGGTCGGGTCTTTACAGTCACACAGCACATGCGGAGGCTTGCATCTGAAACATTGCTCGCTAAATGTTCTGAA
>OZ010577.1:94773523-94786023 GCA_963932145.1 Acanthosepion lycidas | reverse complement strand
AGACGGAACGGAAAAAATATGGCCATTAAATGTTCAGGGATACTTATTGTCGAATCATTGCACAAGAAAAGGATTGCCGAGTTGAAAAAGTGTCTTAGTCGTAGTTCAAGTGTAAAGAAATAATGTTGGCAAATAGTCAGTTGGAAAGGAAGTATATACGAGATGTCACACGATGAAGCTATGCGAATATAATGATATTTTGTTATAGACAAACAGTGAAAGCGGGAACAAGAATTTGGGAAATAAACAGAGAAAATAGGTCGACTATATATATATATATATATATATATATATATATATATATATATATATTAGGTTGGTGCAAAAATAATGTCGGTTTTTGACGTTAAAAAATAAGTAAAAAACCGACATTAGTTTTGCACCAACCTAATATATATATATATATATATATATATATATATATATATATATATATATATATATATATATATATATATATATGTATATTTTAGATTTATTGGTATGTATTTTGGGGAGTACTGTTATCAATAAGAGCTGACGTCCAATCTTTCAGAAGTATTGTTTTAACTATTTTTTCTTTTATGTAAAAGTTGTATTTCTTCGTTTTTGTAGAAAGCATTTCTCATTATCGGGATACTCGCGGTTTATGTTTTTGTCTATTTTTAGCATTTTTTAGACCATTTGAACAGTATCTTACGGAGGTGGTGCTGATTATCAATCTATATATAATATTATATGATTTCCGTTAGTTCATCTGTCTGTTACACCCTCTAAAATTGCCAGACATTTACCGATCGAAATCAACTTTTGTTGAGAAGTACAAACAGGTAAGAGGGTACAAAGTACAGTTGGTTTTACTAAGGTGCATAGCTTAGTACAATACATTTTCATCATTTTTTTGTCGGGGGAATGAAATGTTTTATTATGTAACAAACAAAATACTCCCACTATTTTAAAAACAATTTAATGATTAAAATAGCAAATACTTATTTAATAAAAATGCAATATTGTGTTTTACATATTGTTTTTATATACAAGAATAAACTTTCTTGTCCTGAGAACGATAAACAAATCAAAAGGTCAAACGCTTCAACAAATTGGAATTTGGCTGTAGAAAAAATATTTACGCATGGCCAGTTGTATATTGCGTGCTCAAGAGTAAGAAATACTTTATTCTTCGTTGTTAAAAAGGAAAAAAGAAATTGTCTTATAAAAATATAATTAAATTATTAATCTGTGAGGTAGGGTTTTTGGCAAAATATTTTGCAAACAAATCAGCTTATTCAAATTTCATCAACTGGTTTGTGAAATTGAACGAAACGAGGAGTTTGTAAAGCGATAACCAAATACCAAATATTTCAACATCTGTCAGCGTGTTGCATAGAATATATACAGAATAAAAAGCACTGTTTTGCGATTTTATACAATTCGGTATTAAATTTTAACTGTGTTTGGTGTGTGGAAAATCCCCGGAAGGCTTTTTTTGAATCTTTTACACCCACCTCGTAGATATTTTAAAACTAATCTTTGTGCAGCAAATTTTGTAAACTCGTAATTGTAGGCTACATTAAAATTTTAAAATGCAATGAATACTTGGGAAAGATAGCTGAGTGGTGTTCCGTTGCTTTCGCCGCCATTTTGAATTCAGATTAATCATTCTCCAAACTAGTTATCACGCAAGCCTGAAGAGCCTAATCTACTCTTGTATTTAAGTAGATTTGGGGAGAATAAATGGATCTATGTCTTACCAAAAGGTATTAGCACGAAAGAAGACACAACAGATTATGCCAGAACTTGAACTCAGTCCGCCGATTCAACTTCCAAAGCCGTTAACGACACAGCTTTCCGATGGGAGACCTCATTCAACGCTAACCTTTTCAATGTATTGACTGCTTAAATTCGCTTATGATGTTTTCCCAGTGTTTATGAATTCACCTGCCCTCGTGATGGTTTGGTTGGTTTGTTTTCTAAGGTTCTTCAATCTTTATTTAAGGCTAGACCTTTTTCTGAGATTATGAATTAGTGATGCAAGTCTTGCTAATTAATCCATAGCTGGAGGAAGATGTATTTTCGTACCTTTCCCAACTATACTTGAACGTAAGTGAATATAACAAACCAAACTGGAATTAACTATTCAGGGATATTATCCATTGCCTCACCCGCATACCAAAGCTTAAATTACCAGGCGTATTCCCAGGCTCTCTCCCATCCATGTACTGACCAGGGATGCACTCATGAAGACCACATTCAGAACATTAATGATAAAACAATAATCAAATTAAACGTATTTTAGTAAATTTTCCCTCATTTACACATACATACACACATCCATACACACACACATTTCTTTTATGCGGTATAACGGCCATAGTTTATATATTAATTGTAATATGAGAGCAGAAAAGAAAATTTTCCAATATGAAAAGGATTAATATTCTAGCCTAATTAAGCATCTTCTTAAATTCGTCTCTATTTTCTCTTTGAGTTTCTTAATCCGACTAATGTAGTGAATTACTGCAAACCCACACCTAAATTAAAAACCAAAGCTCCCAGAGGAACGATGAGATTTAAAATAGGCCTCCAGTTCTGTTCCTTATTTGCACTAAAAATTGACATGGACGCCACGATTTGATCAAGAAAAGAAAAAATAAAATTGGAATTTCAAAGCCATTTTTGGACATTTTCAAAAATTAGATAAAAATTTTACAAAAAACAATTGTTCTTGTAATGGTCAACTTTACAGTATCATTAGCACTTCTCCAATCTATCTATCTATCTATCTATCTTAGTCTGTTCATATTTTTCTTTCTTTCTCTCTCTCGCTCTCTCTCTCTCTCTCTCGATATATATTTATTGCGAGACATCTACAGCAACATTCATGTCCACATTCGCAATATAAAAAATTACTAATCGACAACACAACTATCCTACACCAAGAAAACACCAAATTTAGACTACAGATACTAGATGCAATTTATATTAAAAAATTAAAGCCGGCACTGGACAGAATTAACTATGTATACTGCTGTAATGTTCTGAAATGCCTGTAAAGGTACAGTTTTTTCATGCTTTAATGCGCGCGTGACCATGACATTATAACTTAGAGGAAAAAAATTACATAATGGATAATTTTTTCACGTTTTAATGAACGCTCGGCACATTGTCAACCGTTTTGCATTTAAAAGCATAATGAAAAAATTACGGAAATGGATAACAACGCACATCTTTGTATAAATACTTATACCAATGAACAACATATAGTTTTGTAGCACTTGCACCGCTGAAGATGATCTTGGAAAAAGACCGAAAGTACTTGAGAAGTAAAAAAAAAAGGAAATTTAAACAGCTATAGCACATTTCTCTCATCCTTTAACATCAATACACGGAATGTTATTCGTGAGTATGAACGGATTTTATTAAAAATTAGCAGACATAATATCTGTAATTTATTCAACCAGACATCCCTAAAAGGGAATTTGCTGCTTAAATAGACCCCCACACCCCCATATATATATATATATATATATATATATATATACTGTTGTTATCGTATATAGCATAATAGTTTGTAGGATCACCTCTAACACGTCTAATTTCATCAACTCGACGTGGTATGAATAGCATGCTTGGTTAGAAGCATTCTGCAGACTCGTTGACACGTGGTGTCCCGATAGTTATCCACACAACTATGGGTTAAATAATAGACTTTTATATTTGGAAAAATCATATATATATATATATATATATATATATATATATATATATATATATATATATATAATATTTCTCACCAAATAAGAATTATTCTTACAACCCGAAATATGTTTCAGCTTTAAATAATCAATAAAAAGATTGAGAAGTCGTAAAAAACAAGTCAATCAATCAATCGATCGATAGTTACCCACATTCCCCTGATATCTGTAGATGCAGGATCTTGTATACGAATTGACCTCTTCAGTATGTACCATAAATGCTCGATTGGGCTAATGTCGGATTACCATGTTGACAACATCATTCGCCAGAAATCTCTCAGTTACTCTCAAAACTAGTTCTGACCAATTTAGGCTAATGATACAGAACATTATATTCCGAGAAAAACCATTCATTGTTGGTATCCAGGAATTTTTTTTTATATATTTTTGTTCACCTAATACTAGTCTAAAGAGCTTCTCAAGGTAGATGGATACTGAATGAGGTTGTTGTAAGTGCATAAAAGGAGTGAGTAAGTGCTGCATATTATGAGAATATGAAGGATAGATAATGATTACCTATACTTGTGCTGAATAATTTAGTAAAAATGGAAGCATGCTTTTGTAGGTGCACAACGGATCGTTTCAGGCGAAGAAGTTGTATCTTGTACTTCTTCCTTATTAATGGTATACAGAGTGAATGAGCATGATTCGATTCCTCACTATGTAATGTTTGATATGTGTAAATTCAGGGTCCAATTATAAGCTTCACGACTCCAGGTGAAGGGCATTGTTCAGTACTGTGGTGTTAAAAAGAGCATTCCAGTGGATCTTCTGTTTCAAATCCCACGAAATCTGAAGAACGCTGAACTGACTGACTGGATATGCGTCTAGTAATTATACTGCCATGAATGCTGATGTTATCTTCTGAGCAACTATCGTTTATCTGCTACTACAGACCATTGCCTTTAGCCAAGATCATTAAGGATATTTAATCTGCCACAACATTGTCTCCAGTGGACGGGGATTATTTCAATTAGGTACTCCCAGCATACACATATCCCGATAGATCACGCTAGATAGATCACGCTAGGTCAGTTGTTATTAATAGTAATGCACCATCCATCGGGCTTCTACTACCATACCAAGTTTGAACGATATGATTTGTCATGAGCCACCAAGCCAGTGTTATCGTTGTCGGAACAGATGCCGAAACGCAAATGATATAGGTCTGGACATTCCCATGACGTCAATGTAAAGTGGTGCCACCTAACATAACCTCTACATACTGCTAATCCATGACTTTTGGCACGACAATATATACTTTCCCTGACGATCAGATTAGATGAAACCTAGGTAGGTTTGTCTGTCTCACTAGGTGTATCTATCTATCTATCTATATATATATATATATATATATATATATAAGTAAACCTAAAAAGCCAGACAAATATATATATAAGTAAACCTAAACAGCCATTTTTTTTTTTACCCTTTTTTTCCTTGGGTATTGGTTTGTTCATTTACAAGCTAAAACACCGAAAGTTTTGCCGGACGAGTATAGCTGCTTATATTTATAAGATTATTAGTATTATATATATATATATATATATATATATATATATATATATATATATATATATATATATATATATATATAGATAAGCGGTTTCTTGTAGAAATTATGAAAATGACAAAGGTAACTCGAGATGTGTTGGTTCTCCGATCTTTTCTCTTAACACTGAGATATATCAATTCTCCTGTCGCATAAATCAGCTTTGCAATGTTGAGAGATGATAGGCAATTATGTCGATCGATGCCCCTGATGACAGGACAAAGCAAACATTGGAGTAAGAGTTCCAGTGAACTTATGATCTTTTTTTTCAGGTTCCAGTTCCAGTTTATCGCTTTCTCTCTGAATTTTTAGTGAAAAGGAAATGCATTGATTCATCATTTCAATATAACTGACTCCAACAATTAAGAATGAAAAAAAAAAAGTCGTAGTAATAATTCTTAAATGGTGATCGTGTCAAATCTCATGGTCGGACAGCAAACGCAATGTCTCATTTATAAAGCATATCGGAATCTCTAGAAACATATACATATACACCCGATTGAGGAATCGGAGAGCCGAGTTCGAATTCCAGTCGAATCCATTACATTCACTTACGTGCTAATACCCTTGGGAAAGGTATGAATCCTCTTCTTCTCGCTCCATCTATGGGTAAATAGCAGGACAGACTGAATTCTATAATTTGGATGCCAACTGGTCTAGAAGATGAACTCTGAATTCAAAACCTGCGGAGGGTCATTTGGGAACTTCCGGCACGTAGTGTATCAAGGTCTCTATATTCGGCCCTTCAAAAAGTATGGTTGATTCTGCACAAAGCCTTCACCACTATAATCAAATCATATGCGCTGGTGTCTTGTCTGTCGATTCCTACGAACTGAGCTGCTTGACACTCATACGTCGAAAACGATGGGAGAGTCCACTATATATATATATATATATATATATATATATATATATATATATTAAAAAGGTACCGCAAACGTTTTTGGTTGTATTGTGGATTTTTTTTAAAATATGCTATATTTTCCATAATTTTCCTAAATTTTCACTAATTTTACTTTATATAATTTTTTTTCTTTTTTTTTTTTAATGAACAGTTTTATTGTGATGAAATCCCCAGAATTGGTTATAACGAAAAGGAAAGTAAACATTTATTGCTTTGTCACTGTATGTTTTGTTTTGAAATTAAAAAATATTTGCAGACTGAGATTAAACAGTTGAAAAAAAGAAAAGTAAAATTATGGAAAATAAAGCATAATATTGTAAAAAAAAAATTCCACATTACAACCAAAAACGTTTGGGGTACCTCTCTTCTCTTCTTTTTAATATACACACTTTTCTCTCAGTGGAACCACTATAACCTCTTTCTTATATATATATATATATATATATATATATATATATATATATATATATATAATGATGATTGACGCGAACAAACGGTTATTGCCATTAAAGTCATTCGGTTCCAAACACACATTTTTAAATACAGGTTCGATTAAAAAAGAAAACTGCATGGATATATCATTTCAATATAAATTGCGAAAAACGCAGCAATAACACTTAACTGATAATGATGGCAAATCTTCTGGAGAAGCAATGTTTGAAAATGATAGGACAGCAAACGCAATGTTTCATTTAGAAACCATGTAAGATTATCGAGTTACAATGCATGCATATATATATATATATACTACTACTCCTACTTATTATAGGTGGGAGAGTCTATTAATTATAGAATAGGTGTGTTCCATTATAACAATAATACGATTATACAGTATAAATATCACCACTAGTATATGACAAGGTGGGCAATGAATGTAACAGCTTTTTTTAAATTATAGTAACAGGGTTTCCCAGATCGTTCGTTCATCCACTTTCTTGAACACCGCGGCATCTTATTTGATGCGATAGGTTGCTTAGAGATCTGATGATTTTCTTAGAGAAAAGAGTTTACTTACCTTCTATCAACGGTATGATTGGACAGCCTCAGACCGCATTAGAACTCGGTTTTTGGAATCGTTTAAGCGTCTTTTGGAGGAAAACTTCTTATCAACCCAGTAGCGTCTTTCCCAAGACAGAATGTTGCAAGCCTGTGTATTGCTATTTGCATGGTAAATTGCCAGACGAGCGCCATTCTTTAGTTCCACCAGTTGGCGAATCAGTCTCATCACGTTTGTGTCCCAAATAAGAAGGTTCCATACAGACAGCTTTTTACCAAGAAATGTTACTTTGTGAAACAGACTCCCGCGCGGGTGCTTCCCTAAATTCTAAAATATCGACCTCTTCAAGTCAAGGGTCAATCGCTATCTATCCTCCTTATCCTTATGATCTTTACTTCTTGCCACCAGATGATTTAAACTTGGATTTGCGAGTGGTTCAATGGATAATGGCTCGGAATCGTTAATCGAAAAGGCGAACTTCAATTCCAGTCGGTTGCATTATATTATGCGCAAATACCCTTAGGAAAGGTATGAATTCACCTATTCACACAGCTGTTAGTTAATAAGTAAGACATGTATCACTAAACTATTAGTATCTCTAAAATTTCTTAAAATCTAAAAATATTTTCTGGCTTTAAATAACCTGCAGGAGGTTGATAAGCCGTAGAAAATTTATCAGTCAATCAATTTACTTTTTGAACACCTCATTCATAATTACTACATAAGCAGTAAGCTTCTGCCTCGAGTGACTCTCAAACCAAATATTAAATGAATATAACTTAATCAGAGCTGATAACCATTACGCCAACTACTTTAGCAAATATACTTCCTGTAACACATTGAAGGAAACGTTGTCATGAATAATCAGTGCAATAGTAATGTGCTTATGTTTATGATTCTGAATATACACGTTTTTTTCAATGCTCGTAACGAAAGTCTACTTAGCGATGCGTGGGACTCTGACGTCGACAAATTTAGAAGGCATTTATTCATTATAAAGCCTGAAACAATGCCAGATTCAATAGCCACTAACCTTTCCAGGTGATATTTCTGTCACGACAGAAAATGTGGGTTCGGAAATTCCCAGCATGGCTTTTTTCTTTACTATTACTGTCAATTTTTATGGGTTCGCTGCATAAATTTGGCCATGGGTGAAATGTCTAATCTATGTACGCAGCAGAACCATTTCAATGTTCCAGGCGAGGCAAAGTTGCCGACCTTTGGTCAGGATGAGGGACGAGGCCTGTCGAGGTTTGCAAAATATTAAATTTAGTAAAAGATAATAATAATAATAATAATAATAATAATAATAATAATAATAATAATAATAATAATAATTGGTACATACATATATGAAAAAAATAAATATAATACATAAAACTAAAGAATTCCATTCAATTTTAGGGCCACAATGTAATCAACCGCGCCATGCTAACATCAGGTTTCTATGAATATACATTTTCAATTGCAAGTATAATTTGTAATACTAGTCTCTTTCTACTTATTTATCTCCCACAAAGATATATATATATATATATATATATATATATATATATATATATATATATATATATATATATATGTGTGTGTGTGTGTGTGTGCGTGTGTGTGTGTAAACAGAGAGAGAGACCAAGAATGAAAGAGAGATGGAGCTAGATCGATAGATAGATAAAATGATAGACAGACTTATATACTTATAAACATATTTTTTTACGGTATGACTATATTTACTGGTTAAAGTGTTAAATATCAGGAATAGTGGACATTAACGTTTCATATATGCTTCAAGCTTAAGCGCAATCGTCAGGCCTCACATAGTACACATACACACACATATATATATATATATATATATATATATATATATATATATATATATATATATATATATTCTAAAGAATTGATTTATTTTTAATACATTTTAACCACTACAACCATTGAAGTAATATATATATATATATATATATATATGATTAACTAGTCGGAATAAATGAATACAAACCTATACATATATATTTAAGAATATATACTAACACACACAAGAATATATAATAATACACATGTGTGTTAGTATATATTTAAAAATATGTATGTATAGTTTTGTATTCATTTATTCTAAATAGTTAATCATATATATATATATATATATATATATATATATATATATATATATATATATATATATATGTATATATATATGTATGTATATATATGCGTACACGTTCTCCAAACAGTGGATACCAGTCTAATGTCTTGTGAGTTCCATTTTTGAACTTAGCTTCTCCTTGACAAGAATCTTATGAATAATAAATCGAACCGAAATAAGAAGAATAGAAAGAAATATTGTGATATATTTTTTAAAATAACGTTAAACATTTTGTCAATAAAGACTTAGATCTCAATACGACATTTTAATACTGATATATTACTACGGACACAAACCGAACTGGTAAAGTTGTGCTGCGCCAAATAGCGAAACTGTTGAAGTCCTCTCAACACTGGAACTCAACATGAATGAAAGAACATTACAGCCTTTACAGAGTTTCAAACGCTGCAAATAAGAACTTATGTGATACAATTTTATCTTGATTTTTAGACGGCAAAGTGTTACCAAAGGTACAAGATGTAGTTTACCTTTTATTAAATAACCATAAATTTAATGTTCGTCTGTAAACTTAACAATGATAATAAAAAGTTTATTTCTATACATAAAATGCTTTGTTTAGCATACGGAAATGAAACAACTGTTTACATACTAACACACAATTTTATATATGTATTTATATCTATCTATCTATCTATCTATCTATCTATCTATCTATCTATCTATATATATATATATATATATATATATATATATATATATATATATAAACATTAGGCAGCATATATTTATATGCAAAGAAATAATCACGCATAGAATCAATCAGCAATATTAATGCTATTATTGGCGATATCACATCGCTAGTAGAATATAATGTATGCATTAAAATACTGTTAATCCATAGAATGATGTCAATAATAGCACATTCTCAAAAAAACATATTTCGGTCTACAAACAATTATTTCGTCTTAGTTTTAATTTTAAAAGGAAAAATAAATATGCCTGAGGATGAATAAAGGATTATTCGAAAGCACTAGCATTTAAAAAAAATATAAACTGGAAACAACATAACAGTTTTATAGATGAGGATCGCATCATTCTATGGATTAACAGTATTATAAACCATACATTATATTCTACTAGCGATGTTATATCGCCAATAATAGCATTAATATTGGTGACTTTTTATAGATATAAATATTATAAACAGAGCATTTACTTAAATATTTGCATCTATAAAAAGAACGTATAAACATAAGAAAATGTCTTAATATATATATATATATATATATATATATATATATATATATATATATATATATATATATATATATATATATATATGTATATATATATATAAATTTATATATATATACAAAATTCCAAATGAATTGTACTTCTAAATTTGTGGTCATTATATTGTTGGTCATTGTTTGATACTCCCCCAACAAGATATACTATTTGTTTCTTAAAAATGTTTTAGCATTTACTGACAAGACTACAGAAGTTAAAAGAAAGTATATAATACAGCAACATGGATACGGACTGATACCACCTGAGATTTTTAAAGCTGGAAATATATTGGAATAGAATGTTTATCAAAAGGACACTACGTGATATCTTTCCTCCTTTCTTTTTTTATGTACCATGTCCTTTCAGGACGTAGACGATCATGGCTCTCCACCCCCATCTATCCCTTGCAGCTCTCGGCAAGTTCCTTCCCTATGCTTCCTCACCTAGACCACGTTCTGTCATCCACCTGCTCAAACTCGTCAGGTATGTCACGCGCTGTTTTCCCTTGTCTCTCTTTCCCTCTATTCGACCCGTGGGTATCAGATACTCCAGGGCCTCATCATGTGTTCCAGAAAATTCAGCTGCCTCTTCCTGATGTTAAGTATAAGTTTTCTCCATGTGAGCAACGATGAGCTTTTGGGGAGGATGCAAATACGGAGGAAACTTATAGTTAACATCAAGAAGAAGCGGCTGAACTTTCTGGGATACGTAATGAGAACGTGTCATGTCTAAAGCGTATCAGTTATCAGGTATCTCCTGTTAATTTCCCTCTCCAAGTTCAACTGCTTTACCCAGGTATTGAAGTCACAACTCTTTGGGTCCTGTCACTGGATCTAACCAACGCCTTTATCCACTGTGCCATGTTTCCTCAAGGGGAATTAACAGGCGATAACTGATAACTGACATCCATTAAAACATGGCACATGCAACTAGAACAGTCTACCCAAGCGGGCGAAATAAAGGGTTGAGTTCGACATTCCAACAACCTGAAGAAGGCCGATGGGTACATTGGGCGAAACGTTTTAATAAATATGGCAACAAAGATGAGGACAATAGTCCGAATAATGTAAATAGTGTACATAATACCTCATCTCAGAAATATAGATAAATATATATGCGTGCGTGTGTGTTTGTGTGTGGGTGTGATCTGAAGAGCATATGCGAAGAATGGAACAAAGTACCAACTAGAATTTGCAAAGTGAGAACTACAAGAAGAGGTTTCTTGCTGTAGAAGTGAATAATGCCTATTCTACAAAGTATTACATGAAGATTATGTATTTTTTGTATTGTACGAATACTTTTTTCACCCATTAAAATGGATAAATGGGATATGTTCTATTAAATTATTTTTTTGTTTTTGTTTTCTATGCATATATGGCTATTATGCATCG
Organism: Acanthosepion lycidas; assembly: GCA_963932145.1. Lineage (NCBI taxonomy): Eukaryota > Metazoa > Mollusca > Cephalopoda > Sepiida > Sepiidae > Acanthosepion > Acanthosepion lycidas. The sequence continues at coordinate 94,774,048 of OZ010577.1, read as the reverse complement.
GAGTAATTATATGAAAAGTATGTTTATTCATTAGTTGGAAAAACAGTATATATATATATATATATATATATATATATATATATATATATATATATATATATATATAGGCACGGTGGAGTAATGTATAATGGCTTGGATTAAGAAATCTGAGAGCCAGTCGAATCTATTACATTCAATTACGTGCTAATAACATTGGGAAAGGTAAGAATCCCTTCTCCCTCCAACTGTGGGTAAATAGAAGGACAGACTGGATTCTATAGCCTTGGGTGGCAACTGGTCTAGGAGAAGGACAACTCTGAATTCAAAAACTGCGGAGGGTCATTTGGGGGCCTTGAGGCACTTAGTGCACCAGGTCTCTGTATTCCGCTCTTCAAAAAGCGTGGATGGTTCTGCACAATGCCTTCACTTCAAATCTTATGTGCTGGTGTCTAGGCTGTCGGCTCCGAGGAACTGAGCAGCTTGACCCTTATACGTCGAATTCGACGGGAGAGTCGGGTATATATATATATATATATATATATATAT
>OZ010577.1:94743523-94768523 GCA_963932145.1 Acanthosepion lycidas | reverse complement strand
TCCCCACCACCAAATAAAAAGAAGTCTATTAAGTCGAGCGAACGTGATAGCCATGATGTCCGTTTCAACGTCGTGATAAGGTTCGGTTAAGATAGTACCTTATTGCCAAAGGATTTGAAAAAATAATTCGGCGAATTTGGATTTGGTTCTGAATTGTATCACTACTATGTTTCAGGAGCTGCTACTGTGAAAAGTAACGCCAGTATATAAATAACTAGCAGCATGGCTCGGCGTTGCCCGTGCTTGATTCAAAAATCGTACGACTCATACAGCAATCGTTATCACTTGACTTAAAATATTTTTGCCCTTCCTTGCCTTTAAAGGAGTGCCCTTTGCCGTGCTGATGTTGCTACATGCCTTGCTTTTTGCCTATCTCACACTGCGAATTTTTTCTAAGCTCTATACTAAACATTAAGTCTGTTATGGAAAAAGAACTAAACAAAATGAACACAAAACGATCAGCTTTAAAAAAGGACTCGTAACTGGAAAAACCGAATGAAAAAAGAATGTTAACAACAAACACTTTTTCACACCCAACCCAATTCTGCGGAATCAGAGTCAACGTTGAGTTTAAAGCAAGCGAATGAGCCAATTGGAGTAAAGTGTCATGCAGATTTAATTTTTTCCCATTTGTGACAAATGCAGCTATCGATTTTTTTGGCATGCTAACATGCTAGTTAACATACATGTCAATCAGCTGTTGGCTTTCACACTGGCCAATAGAATCTTCCTGCCTATTCGTGGCAGCCAGCTATAGGCACTCACTCTGGCCAGTAGAAAATGGCCGCAAACTACATGAAAACTGCCGTAGAAGCATGAAGAAATCGATTATTTCCACTATCGATGGGAGTTGGGAAATGCAACGTCAGTCTTGGGCTTCCCTATAACTTGGAGCATGTGCATGTAAATTTTGGTACAAATCCGTCGAAAATTGCGGCCGTGCATTCGTTACACACACACACACACACACACATCATGCCTTTTATAGTTAGATATTAAACAACTGTATACCGACTTTTGCCCTACGCTGTCCATCGTCGTTTTTATGCGCCTGGTATAATTGGATTATAATTCACAATGCTTGAATATATCGGCGATTATCTGTTCAAAGGGATATTGTTTCACCTACAGTAAACTTTTGAAGTAAGTGAAATATCTACACTGGAATGTTACGCGTTTTGCTACGGCGTTGTGTTTCAGTGATGCTCTTGCCTTGTGCGAATAAAGATCTCAAACACTGACGTTTTGGACAGAAACATTCGTAGAAGAGAAACGAAATTATAATATTCCTCTCTTTTGTGCAGGGGAGCAGCTATAAATAATAATCGATAGCTACGTTCTTGTATCTGCTAAACATTGTCATTGTGAAAAAATCTTTTCCCTAACATTTCTGTTCTTTTTATATTTTTCAATATTTTTCTTGTCAAAATAACAATGTTGTTTCTATCTACAAATGTAGCGTTTAGATTTCGAGTAAAATATATTTAATAATCTTAATGAAGATTTTATAGCGCCAAATTATTAATTTACCCCGAATATTCATCAGTTTCGAGTAAAATATAATTCTTTAATTGATTTTCCAATTGTATTAATATTAGGCTTGGTACAAATCAGTACAGGGTGAAATGATATTCAGGAAGATTATATTGCGCCATTTGCTTATATTAGAAAAATTTACACATAATACAAACTACTTTTCAGAGTATTCCTTTAAGATTATTATTTTTACGTAACATTCTTTTTCTAGTCAGCATACAGAATCCCATTGCCATCTTTCTATAGGTAACATAGCTCTTGGTGTATTTGTTGTTCTTTGACAATATAATTTTGAATATGAACCCCTTAGAAATTCCAGCTCTGAGCATGGCCACGTAGAACTGGTTCTATAAGAATTCAGTTTGCTAGGTAGATGTTGATATTTTAAATAAAAAATAATGTAGGGCATTATTCACAATTATATGTTTATGGAAATCAGTTTATTTTCTTCATATTTTAAATGTTTTCTTCTTGATGTAAATAAACAGTAATGATTCGAGTAATATTAGTTTTTCCCTTATGAGGAAACATTCGGAATTCATTGATGTAAAAACTGATGAAAAACTGAGCAATGGACCATATACAGTCGATAACAATCTACATATTCTCAGTGTATCCAGTGATACACTATTTTTTTATGCAATGTAAGCTTTTCAATGACTCTGAAGCACAAGGATGAACTCATGGTTGTCAGTTTTTATTATTATATTGACTAGGATATTTGGCATTTTCTGATACATTTACATCTGCAGGCACCAATGAGTTTATTCGCACTGATACTTTTAGTGTGAAAAGAAATGCTAACACTGCCGTTGAAACTATAAACCAACTCATAAAATGTCTAAATTGGCTATTGCGAGGTTGTGATTTCAAATCAGATTTTCTAATTGACTTCTGGCAGTCAACGTGTTTAATGACATTCCTGACTTGATGAGTGATATTTCTCTTTTTTTTTTATATATAAAGTATAAGGATGCTCGCCATGTAAACATATTTTAAAGTTTTTAAGATTTTGTTTCAGCGACTGGAAATCTAATTTTGGATCATGTGCTTTTTTTTCATTTATAGAGCACACATTTATTCTGTTATAATTTAAAAGCCGAAATGATTTTAATTTTTAAACTATAATCGTAGATCGCGTCAGATCAAATAACTTTGAGAAAAGAGCAGGGCACATACAGGCTGTTTTCAAAGCAAACAGTCTTTGTAATATGCGAAAAGGTTTAAAAGAAAACTTCGCATATAATTAATAAGTAATAAATCTAAGCACAACTTTAGTTTTATCTTTCTAGCTAGCAAAATGTATACATTTTACTTCCGGGTTTTAACGTTCATGTGTTACAATCTTTTATTTATGACTACGATTCATTGCATAATCAAAATCTAGTACCATTTTTATCATGAACATCTAGATAGATAATATATTGGTGATGTATTTGTTCTTTTCTGACTTTTTTTCATTAGAATTCTCAAGTTTTCGGCATTTCTAACTCTTGGCTATATAGAACTGGTCATGTAGCAATTCAATTTTTATTAATTATCTCATAAATTTTTTAATTGTCTAAGTTGGCACTTGAAGTCAGATTTCATAATTGACCTCTGGTAGTCAACGTGTTAATAACACTTCTAATATGATGAACAATTTTCACCTTTTTTAATTAAGGACAACGATGATTGCCATGTAAACATTTTTTAAGGTTTTAAAATTTTGTTTCAGCTACTGGAAATCTAATTTTGCATCATGTGTTTGTTTTTAATTAGATAGAAGACATTTATTTTGTTAATATTTAAAAGAAGAAATCGATTTAATTTTTAAACTATAATCGTTTGACTTTCATAGATCGTATCAGATCAAATAACTTTGTAAAAAGAGCAGGGCATATACAGGTTGTTTTGACAGCAAGCATTCTTTGTAATATGTGAAAAGGTTTAAAAGAAATCTTCACATGTAATTAGTAAGCAATAAATCTAAGTACAAGTTTAGATTTATCTTTCTAACCACCAAAATTTACACATTTTACATACGGGTTTTAAGATTGTCATTAACGTTCATAAAGGAAATTTGTGTTACAATCTTTCATTTATGCCTAACATTCATTGCGTATTCAAAATCTAGTATCATTTTTATTATGAACATCGTGGATAATACATTGATGTATGTTATGGGACCTTACCCATAATAACATAATGGACTATTCCATACATATTAAATACTGTGCCTCAAGAGGAAGCGGGGAGTTCAATCCGAAGTCGGGCGACCGAAGGGTGGAGTCTCTTTCGGGGAGGTAAAACGACCCTGAACCCGTTTATACGGGTCCAAAGGGCATATTTTTGGCCGAGCACACGGGCTCGGAGATCCCACGTTAAACCGGCCTTGTGCCACATGATGCCCTCGTGGAGGTGGTGACTAAATACCGTTCAGTCCGAAGTCGGGCGACTGGCAGATCGTCTGTTCGGTTGAACTCTCCGCCTTCGGGCGGGGAGGAAACCGAACGAGGCTACGCCAAAGGGTGGAGTCTCTTTCGGGGAGGTAAACCAACCCTGAACCCGTTTATACGGATGGAAAGAGCATATTTTTGACCGAACCTACGGGCTCGGAGATCCCACGTTAAACCGGCCTTGTACCACATGATGCCCTCGTGGGGCGTAACTAAATACTGTTCAGTCTGAAGTCTGGAGTGAGGTCCGTCAGAAGTCCGTCAGGAGTCTGTCAGCCAGTCAGTCAGAGCGAGCGAGTCAGTCGAGTCAGAGGCAGTCCGAACAGAGTCGCGTGCAGACAATTACTACTAAACCGGATTGTTCGTACTAACACTTTCTACTTCTCTGTATATATTCCTGATTGTAAAATATCTGTGTTATTCCATATCCGTTTTCGAGTTCTTATTTATTGGTTCTACCTTGGACTATCACCATGGTGCAAGGAACCGGACCATAACAATGTATTTGTTTTTGTCTGATCTTTTTCATTGGGATTCACAATTCACAGCATATCCAATTCTGCTCTTGGCTATATATAACTGGTCATGTAAGCAGTCAATTTTATGTAGATGTTTCTCCAGGACGACATTTATCATTTTGCTTTGGAGTAATACCAAAATAGACTGGAAATTGCTACCATTGCATACAAAAAGGAAACACTGTATATGGTCCACTGAACCGTTTTCCATCAGGTTTTACACTAAAGTTTACCGAATGTTTCTTTATAAAGAAATTGCTAACAATAACATTACTATTATCGCTTACTTACTCACGCTGATTTAATTGATCTGTTATTCGCATCTTGATTATAAACACAACGTTTCAGGTATTCTACTTTTCGGCCTCCTTCAGGTATTAGTCGTATCCGGTAAATGTGCTCAGAAGAAAAGACTTCGAATGAATCTGAGTATAATAATGTTTGTAACGGGGTTGATGCTTGTGTTTTTAATGTAAGTTACCCCGTAGTTAACTATGTATTTCTAGTTGATAGAGGATTCTGTTTCTCTATTTTTTATACTGAAAATGAATAGAATAAAACGTAGAACGATAACATAAACAATAAAACTTTGAGAAAGGTTTTGAAATTAATGACAAGAATGTGTATTTTTCTTTTCGTGATTCCACTTACAGTATTGATATTGCGTGTGTCATAAATGTTATCATTGTTTTCTCTTTTATTTGTATTGTTTTTACTTACTCCAAGAATTTCGTTGTTAAAGGTAGAGTTTGAGACCGTTAACTGTGGTTTTTTTACGGAGAGAAGACGATACATTTGTATTGTTCTTTTTACTACTGCTAATCGCTAATATGATGAAACATCCTTATCATCATACATCAGTGCTAGAAAGGGTGTTTTAGAAGGATGAAATACAGTCATCATTCTGGATCATAAAATGTTAATTGGTTAGAAATTAAAAGAGAAAATGATCATTTTTTGGACCATTTCAGCGAGGGTTAGAAACCAGACCAGATTTAGATATAGTTCTAATTCATAGGAAGACAGGTTTGTTTTTATTAAACTTAGGTTTGTCTGGTGCAAGGGCACACATTTTGAACAGGCACTGACAATCGAACTCAATGGTAATTGCTTCAAAGCTTGTTAATCGGTGCATTCATAATCAGTTTCTCTTTGTGCGCTATGAAAATAATTAATTTTTCTATAACTTTTACATCATTTATAATAATATAAACGTTAACTGTTAATTAAGTTTAGCCTGGAACAAGGCTACAAAATTTAGACCACCCATCCCGAATACAGCTCATTACGATAGCAATGATCTGAAAATCTACCTTACTTATCTGTGTACGATAGCAGTAAAGAATTATATTTATCGAATACCTTCCATATGAGTAGAAAATCATCTGTGTATCATGTCCCTTCAGTGCATAGGCGATCATGGCTCTCTATCATTTCCTATCCTTTGTGCCTCTGAGTAACGTTCGTTTGTCACCATCTCTGTCACTGCCAATTCTGGCACTGTTTCACAACCACAAAATATACGGGACCCGCTTCCCATTTCACCTTTAATAGATCCTTGAGTGTCAGCTTTTTCTAAGCTCGCCTTCCTCACTATTTGTCGCAGAAGTTTTCGTTCTTTCTGATTCTAAATAGAAATCTTCATTTTTGTGTCCATTCTTTCTTCTCTTCTTCTATGTACCGTTTCGCTTGAATTTACCATTCTTTGAATCTCTTTATAGATTGTTTTTCTTTTTTTAAATCTCTCCGAAACTCTGCTCTGTCAACCATTTACACAAGCTCTTTACGCTGTTTTCTGCTGTTCCTTTTGCTTTCATTATCTCTTGTACGTGTCAAATTTTCCAATCCCTCTTTCCTCATTATGTGCCGTAGAAATTTTAACTGATGTTAAATATGTGTCTCTTTTTCTATTTTCGCTAAATCTTCCTCGCTGCCCACAGGTTCAGTCTGTCGTAACTTCAGCGTCCTTCTGTAGAACCACATTTCTATCTCATCACGTTTCATCTTCGTCAGTGCGGATATGTCTCAGCCATATAGGAGGACTGATATAACATAATAGTTCAGGTTTCTTTTCTTTATTTCTAACGAAATTTTCCTGTTACTTAGTACTTTGCTTATCTTTTGATAGGCTTCTTTCGCTATCCCTTTGTCCCTTCGAATTTTTGTGTTGCACTTTCCGACTTTATATTACAACCTTGTGCAAATTAATTGAAACAAAACGAATAATTCCGTTTTTATTTATTTTTTTCATATTTTTTCAAAGAAACCTGACCCAGTGTACATTGTATTACTTCGTATGTCCATTCCACGACGTTGTTCCTTGTATATTGACCACTGATACTCGATTGGATTTAAACCGGGAGAGTTTCCAGGCCAGTCTGTAGTACTGTGATTTACTCACTGGTAAGGCTTGACTGTGTGTTCGTGCAGCGTTACAATTTTCGTACGCTTCATTGGAATAACGTCCATCGCAGACAATGGCCGTGCGACAACTAATCGACAGTCGAGACAATAGTGTCTGGATGTTATGATGCAATCACGGATGACGTAATATTTTTCAAGGCCAAACAAATATCATCATACATCCTGAAAATAGATTCATATTACTGCACACCGCTGCAAATGACTTAATCTGAGGGAAAAAATAGAAATCGATTACACCCTGACATCCCACTGGGTCTAAAACTCACCGTTTGGTGAAAGAAAGGAAACTAAAGCGGTTGTTTGTATTAATTTGTACGAGCGTATAGGATGTTCCTTTTGATGGCATTCATGCATTCTGTCTGCTTGCAACTAATTCGATTTGTTTGTTTTTTTTTTTCTTTTGCGACATCTCTGTGGGTTATTTAATGCCGAAATCTAAATATGTTAAACGCAATTTTATTTTTGGGAAATAATAGTGATTTTAGTGATACAAGTCTTAATAATTAACCTAAGCTTACGCTTAAGTGAATGTAGCGGACTCTACTGGAATTTGAACTCGGCTCTCCGATTAACAATTCCGAGCCATTATCCATTACAGCACTCGAACATCCAAACTTACAGCTCCTAATATTCCCAAGCGCTTATCCATCTAGGTACTGACCAGAATCGACGTTGCTTATCTCGGAGATCGTAAATGAAGCGGTGTTTCAATGTGAGGTAGTCGTCAATCTTGCAATTGATGTTTAATCCTTTTTTATTGTTTTCAACAGACAAAGGTAGAGTTAGCTCCATATCTAGAAATACTTCACAAGGATCGATTGATAAGTGCTGTCTTACGTAAAAACGCTTCTATATTTACTAAATACAGAAGGCTTATTTGGTTAAGATTATAAGGTAGAATACAGTGGAACTTGTAATCAACGATCGAACTACATATAGTAGTTACAGCTTATGTGATAAGCTTACCAGATATTTATTGAGTTTAAGTTAATCCAGTGCAATGATTCAGAAACTTCTCTTTCATATAGCGAACATTAAAAAAAAAAAAAACCGTAAATATAATTTGCTGAACTGTATGCATAATTTCGAAATATTATACAAATGTAGTATTTTTTTCTTATCAGTATAGCATCAAGTAGAGAAACAGCTAATTAAAAATAGAAAAAAAATTACGTGGTTCCTTATTCATTAAACGGTGAACGGCAGACATTCAGGATGCCTTCACGTACTTGTTACCCAATCACCTGTGTAACATCACTGTAAGTTAAGCCAAATATATTCTCCGGTTGTTGCTAGCATTTATATCTTTTGTGCGAGCTTTATCTTTTCAGGAAGTGGCCGATCATATTTTCCCACAACTTCCAGACCTAAGTAAAGTTTCTCTAATTAATATAACTTGTAATCTCTGATTTGCACACCCATTTACACAAGCTCGTTATGTGGGTTATACTGGTCTAAAATATGAAAATTTCAAAAGCAAAAATACCCAAGCTTAGTTTATTTTGGGGTACTGGAAATAAAAATGATATCCAAAATTGTTAACTGGCTCTATATTTCAAGATACGGTTTCTATTATATTATAAATATTTGATAAAAATTGTTGCTCTTGCCTGATTTTCATAATAACCTTATTATATATAATTATTCACCTAATAAATGAATTATTATTCAACGTTCATGTAAGGCTTTACAAATTTTAACTAACCTGTAAAAAATACCTGTGAATCTCTGAACAAAGCCGATAACTTCTGCTATGTGTGTGCTGAAGTGACTTTTGTATCTCAAAAGCGATATATAAAAAGCCTTTGCAAGAAAAGCTTACCAACTATATTCTGGATACAAAAGTGGAGGCGAAGACGAGAACTGGGCATCGTACATATGCTGTAATACCTATGCAACAAATCTCAGTCAACTGCTAACCAGGAAGAAATAAATCTATGCGTCTTGCCATATCCATGATTTGGAGAGACTCAACCGATCATGACACTGATTGCTACTTCTGCATGGTGTCTCCAATTGTTCAGGGACTGTCAGAGAAAAAGGAATGGACATGCAATATCCAAATATTCCAGCAGCTTTTCGTCCTGTCTTCCATAATAAAGACATACCAGTCCCAGAAGCATCGGAAAAGACAAATAAACCTCAAAGCTCGAACCATCAACTTCATATGACCAAGATTATTGTCCAAAATCCGTCTCTGAATCACATCTTATAACCCAAAGTGACCTAAGATACATGGGTAGATATTTAGAACTTACTAAGAGAAAAGTTTATTGTGCAACATCCGATTCTGTACCACACATCATAATTCATAGCAACTCAGAACTAATAGCATCCAGGTTACAGAAGTAGAATCTATTAGCCGCTGATGCATGAATTTTTGTGATCATTACAAGGATCTAATCGAATTCTTCCTTATGGAAGGTGATTTTGTGCACTGTAATTATATTAGTGGTCATATTCAATCAGTTACAATCCAGAGGAATGGAGGCTGTACATTAATTCCTCGAAGACAATCTCAAACTTGGCGTGTTACACAATGGTAATGTTTTACCATCAATCAGTATTGCTTATGCAGTCCACATAAAAAGAAACTTATGCAATATTAAACAGCTACTGATCAACATAACTGGCAACTTTGCGGAGATTTGAAGGCTGTGGCTCTCTTGCTAGGAGTGCAAGGTACATATAACAATTAGTGTTGTTTCAGTTGTGAATTGGGCAGTTGTGAGAGATGTTCTCATTGCAACAAGAGAAACTGTCCACGAGAGCAATCACTGGAACCTGGGAGGAAAAATGTTCAACATCCACGACTAGTTTAATCAAAGACAATTTATTTGCCACCGCTTCGCATCAAGCTTGGTCTTATGACTTATGAAGATTTTCGTGGGGGCTATGGCCAAAATAAAGAAATCATTAAAGTATGTGCAGAATAAATTTACCACGATAAGTGAAGCAAAGATAAAAGAAGGCATCTTTTTTGGTCTACAGATTCATAAAATTCTTTTGGATGACGATTTTGACAGATTACTATGAGGAAAATAAAAAAAAATGCCTGCATGGAAAGCTTTCAAATCAGTGGCAACCAAATTCCTGGGTAAGGAAAGGACAGAAACTTACAGAAAACCGGTGAAAAACTCCATGAAGGCATACAAACATCTTGAATATATTAGGTTAGTGCAAAAATAATGACGTTTTTTGACGTTAAAAAAAACGTCAAAAACGTCATTATTTTTTGCACCAACCTAATAACTTGTTGAAGATCCACTTCTCATGATTTTCTCTCCAAACCTTGGTGCTGTGAGTGATCGATTTCTTCATGACATTGTAGCAATGGAGAAAAGATATTAGGACAGGTGGAGTCCAACAATTCTGGTTGATTATTTTTGGACTGTGGCCAGAGCTGATCCATTTGCAGTTTACAAAATCAAACTAAGAAGCAACATGTGGTTGTTGAATAACTGGACATGTATATAATTGGGAAGAGTTTTCTTTATGTACTTTCTTCAGTAAACACATACACGGTCGATTGTTAAATTATGACCATTCTATATGTTTGATTTCACGCATGCACAGTATAGACGGGTCAGTTGGTCACCGTCTGTAAAAAAAGGAGCACCATGACGCAAACGGCATGATGTACTTCTTGGCATTCACGTCGGAAGCCCCAATACGAACATTTCAGTGTTTGGGTGTCAATTTGAGGAGAGTGCAGAGGATTCAGAAAGAGTCTGATGAGTCTAATGGTGAATTCGAAGGTACGGCAGCTCGGAAAACTAACTCTGATCGTCGATAAGCAAAGAACTCCCGAATTTGTTTCTGAGGGGCTCAAACTTAACATGGAAGCCTATATCAAGTGCCCTGAGGAGGTAGTAATGTTTTAACTAAAAAGTGTACCTGCTGGAAGATTCTATATCTGAAAACAGGACTCTACACCATGCCACACAAGCAAGAGTACACACTCATAGCTGTCAGAAAATTTCTGGGACCACATTACCCCTTACATCTGGCAATCTAACTCTCCAGACAGCAACATGTTGATTATTATATGTGGGGCAATGCTGAGCGAAAGATCAACAAAATTCCTACATGACTGACGAGGCAGATATTTTGTGCAGTAGGTTGCTATTTCTTTCTACGGTAGACCAGTTACGCTCTAAGGCTGTAGAACCAGGTCTGTCCTACTATTTACCCATAGCTATGAGAGAAGAGTATTTCCAAGAGTATTAGCAAACAGTCATTTAGGTGCCATGCGTGATACACGCTTAGACGATCATGTATCTTTCGATACATGACTGATTAGGCAGATTTTTTCCTGCAGTAGATTGCCATATCTTTCTGCGGTAGACTAGTTGCCATCAAGGCTCTAGAACCCGGTTTGTCCTGCTATTTACCCGTAGATGGGTGGGAGGAGAAATAGAGGATTCATACCTTTCCCAAGGGTATTAGCACATAAGCACATATAATGGATTCGACTGTAATTCAAACTCGGTTCTCTGATTTCTCAATCCGAGCCGCTATCAATTGCTCCAGCAAAATACATTGGAGTATTTCAATTACGAAGTAGTCTTTTTGTGAAAGATTGTAAACTAGTGTTATCCACTGCTTTCGTATGACATGCTTGTCTTCAATATGTCTTGTGAGTGTCATATTCTCCAAGTTCTCTTTCCTCATTATGTGCTTCAGAACTTTCACTTGTCGCCTTCTGATTCTAAGTATACGCCTCCCTTTTGTTTCAAATTTCTAAGAAACTTTCTCGTTACTCAACGAAACCTCAAGGGATTTAAATAAATGATTATCATAAACACCCATTTATAAATGATTATAAACACAAAAGGGATCTTTTTACAAAACAACAAGTTAAATGCATTTGTTGCTCACCGTAAAGATACTGGAGATGCAAACAAGGAGGAGGCTTATACTTAATATTAGGAAGGGGCAGTTGAAAGCATTGATTGATGGCCCCCTTTCAAAACTCCTGGATACGCCCCTGGTCATAAGCATATATTTTTCAAATAAATAGATTTTATTATAACTTTAAAATATTATAACACGTACTGAAAGGAAGTGAATGATTGTGTGGTGCATTTAAATTAATCTTACAAAATATTGGCGCATGGAATCAAAAGGTTGGCCACCCCTTCTATAATCTAAAAGGTTATGTAGACAAAAAGTTATAATCCGATCAATTTATTCAGAAATGGACATTTTTATAAAATGAGGCGTTTTACACTTGATCAAAATTATAAGACGAGGCGATATAAATTATTAGATCTAGGATAATTTCAATGTTTTTAGTTCAGTTAGAGATTAGCAATCACTGCGTAAAGGTGTCACCATGCCTAAAGCAAGCAAACTTACCGAAGTTGAGCGTGCTCGAATTCTAGATTTCCATAATCAAGGTTTGTCACAGCGGCGATCGCAGCAACAGGATAATGCTGCAAAACACGCTGCATGCCGGACCCTGACGTTTTTACAAGAAATGGGGTCCATCTCTTGAGACATCCTGCATGCTCACCGGACTTGAACCCAATTGAAAATGTTTGGGGATGGATGTTAAGAGATGCTTATCGAAATGGCAACCAATATTCACCAAAAAAGAACTTCGTGAAGCTATCTTCAGAAGCTGGAGCAATATTCCTCGCAGTTAATGGAAACACTAATTTCTTGCATGCCCCAAAGAATTTTTGAAGTCATCAGAACGAGTGATACTCATTAGTAAATTTGGTTGTTGAATGTTTTCGTACACTTTTTGTACAGTTTCGTAGAATTTTTGTCTCTGGTCTTAATAATTTTGATCAAGTGTAAAACGCCTCATTTTATAAAAATGTCAGTTTCTCGATAAAATGTTCGGATTATAAGTTTTTGTCTACATAACCTTTTTTTATTAAAACATTTATAAAATTAGTAACCTCAAGTAAGAAATTTTTAAAACATTTCCATGAAAAAGTCTTTATAAAAAAAATTCCAAGTGGTCTTAAATTTTTGATCGGGAGTGTATAATAGGTTGGTAATATACCTACGTGTAATCATGCAGCCAGCTTTGTTCGACTGAAGATGGGGACACGCAGACAAAATTTAGCCTTACGCGAATTTATATAGGAAAAGAAATTGAAAGCACAATTCGAATCCAACAAAGAAGTGAGAAATGTCTGCAAAGTAATGAGCCATATTTTGACATCTTTACTCGTCATAATTATTCAGCTTGGTTGATTTAACCGTTGGCTTCGAAGATTTGACATCAGGAGCAGCGTGAATGTGAATATAGACTAAAATAAATGTGGGGGAGGAAAAAAAAAAGTCGGATTTGTGGGATGGGCAAAAAGTCAGAAAAAAAATTGGTTCATTTTAATTGCAAACAAATGGAAACTTTTTTTTTTTTTTTTTTTTTTTTTGCATGCGTCCTTGTCTTTTACTCTAGATACACCATTCCCAAACTTGCCGACCTTCCGGTAATCTCTATCGTCTCTCTCTCTCACTCCCCACCACTATCTCTGTCTCCGTCTCTGTCTGCCTGTCTCTCTGTCTCTCTCTCTGTCCTACGTAAAGAGATTCCCGCCTGCACAACTCTATTACTCACTGAGTTAAGTCAACAGTACTTGTTCCAGTAAGGCACAGCCAATGCATTACTCGTTGGCCTCCGCGCTTTCTTACCCACCACCCACACGATAACATATATATATATATATATAAGCCATTTCCATCATTGCGCTGGATATCGTTCTCCTTTTAACTGGGATTTAACCACGGGAAAAGTACGTGACACGAAGTCGTTTTTAACGTCTGTTGTCAATACGTGTACAAATGAAACCAAAATCAGAAATTTCCCACTCCTACACAGACAGTTACATGCCATGCGTGATAAACGCTTAGGTGATCATTTATCTTTCGATACAGGACTGACGAGGGAGATTTTTTTCTGCAGTAGGTTGTCATTTCTTTCTGCTGTAGATCACTTCACATCCAAGGCTATAGATCCGGGTCTGTCCTGCTATTTACCCATATCTGGATAGAGAAGTAGAGGATTCATACTTTTTCCAAAGGTATTAGCACGTACTCTCACCAATTACACATGCATTGAATATTTCGCTAGTCTGGTGCTTATACTATGTATTTGGAGATTCTTGATAAAATACAAAGAAGAATCTGCAATTTTATTGGCCCTTACCTGGCATCTTGGCTTCAGTAAATTCCTTACCACTCTACAGTCCTCTGTTGGCAGCCACCGGCGGGCCTTTAACAGCCCGCCAATGATAAAATTGCCGAAACAAATATACTGGCGGCCCACCAGCACTAAACTTTAGTGGCATGCCACCCAGTGGCAGATAGGTTGCTTGTGTGTAGGGACTGTCTCGTAACGACGTAAAAGGGAAGACGCCTGTTAGACTGTTCCCTATCCTCACATCATTTCTTCTCTGCTTCTCTCATCTACAGTAGTAGGTTACAACCAGAATAAAACTTGGGTACGTCTACAATACTTTCATGCTTATATTTAGTTGGCAACGATATAGCTGAAAATTCATTGCGTTTTACCAGAAGAAGCCGCATCCTGGGAACGAACTTGGTGTCTGGTCTGAGCTGCAATGTGCATGTGAATCTCTAGCTTAACCTGAATCAGTTCCACAAACGTTTGACTATTTATGGTTGTCCCCGGTGATATAAACCATCTATTCGAAACTGGTCCAGATTTGTGTAAGTTACATAGATTTTCATGGGTTTTCTTTTTTATCATAGCTTTTTCTTGAAGGTATCCTGATATAATACTCACAGATAACAAACCGCACTAAGTTTAATTCATTAGAGAACATGATGTTTCCCTATTGTTGCTCTGTCCAATATTATTGCTTTTCGTCGAATAGCAGACGCCTTTTCTTATTTCCGCATAATTCTTGGTTTTATTCAGTGAAATCCAATGACCAGTCTGCGAGCAACAGTTTTACATATAAAATCTGTGCCCATAGAGAGAGATCAGCTGGATTTGATGATACGGTAATCTCTAAGGTTTGATAGTCTTGGATATCCAATTTTATTTCGGTCAAGATAAACGCCACCTTTTTGGAAATTGGGGATAGGTCTGTGAAATGCAGTCTTACTCTGACCCATGTACGGTGAGATTTCGCGCTCTGAGTATGATCTCTGGGTAACGTTACTATTTGGAATCATTGAGTCTTTTTGGTCGATTTTAAGTAAAAATTCGTCTGTCCACTATTTAATAATACTTGAATGACTTCATAGTCTAGCCTCAAGGTAGGCAAACTACAAGTAATACATCTTGCTTTGCATCTGAAAACATTTTACCACCAAATTCTTCAAGTGCATCTATGTTGATGGCGACTACTTGGAAGAATAGCATAATAGTTCTTTTATCCGCCATGTCCCTTCAGTGCGTGTGTGATCACACACTCAACCTACCGTCCCTTTTAGCCCTTAGCAATGTATCTCTTTACCTGGCCTTACGCTCACCACCCCACCATCCATTCACACACGCTCGTTAGGTAGATGACCCGATACCTTCCGCTGTTCTTTTTGAACTGGATATATCTTCTGAACATTAATTTGTCCTACCTCTCCTTCCTCATTTTGTGTTCAAGAAATCTCCGCTGTCGTTTTTCTTTAAGTGTCCTTATGCTTCCATTTTCCTTAAGATTAATTCCTTGGCCCTTGTGTTCTTAGAAGCCTTCTGTAGAACAACAGTGTTGATAACATATACACGATATTTTATTTGTATTGTAATAAACATGTTGGACGTGTAAATGTTTGTAGCTTATTTTTCGAGCATCTGTGACATTTCTCACAGCGGTTTTTATTGATTCCAAGTTGGATGATTTCTTCTCGTAAATTTCTTTTGTCGATGGATCCCTAGCTTTCTATGCAAAGAGACGACAGGGTATTCCATTAATTTTGCTTCGCAATCTTTTTTTTTTCCTTTTTTTTTTTTTTAGTGCAAGGGGTACAATTTTCAGCTTTATAGAAAGTGAACGTTTCATGAATATAATCTTCAGCTTGAAGATTTTTGGTTGTGACAAAGATCAGTCAAAAAATATTGTTCGTGAACTTAGAATAATTCATTAATTTTTATCTTGAATCCATGATCAATTTGAAAGGATCGATAATTTTAATTGCTACCATATAAGAGCAAATTAATAACTCGATTGTGTAGAGTGAATATGTCTACGAACGATTTTCCAGATATCATTTATATATAATATATTAGGTTGGTGCAAAAATAATGTCGGTTTTTGACGTTCAACTTTATGTGAGAAAACGACATTATTTTTACACCAACTTATTATAAATGATTTACATTTTTATAAATTATTTTTAGCTTAATATAAAATAATAAAATGAAAAATCGGTAATCAATTGATTAACCCCTTGACGAGTGGATGGAACGATTAAAAAACCATGGAGACATAGATCAAGTATATTAAGGAAATAAAATTATTTCATAAAATAAATATCTATATAACATAAGCGATCGTTTATATATAATAAGTCTCCCAATTTATTAATGAACACATGTATATATAGTGGCTATTATTTACCCACATTCTCTCATATTCTCTCTCGATATATATATATATATATTTATATATATATATATATAATTAAGTAACGAAAATCTTGATAGTCTGTATGGATAATCCCAAGGAGGATGAAATCCTGAGAGCTCAGTGTTAACTCAGAGCGAATAATTTAATTTAAAGAAAAACAGACAACTTTAAGGCTCCATTGTAATAATTTATTTCACCAGAATTTTTTATTTTTCCCTGGATCTTCAGTCATCACTTTCAAAAGGTGAAACGAAAAATGAAATTAAAATTTACACGTTTGACGGGCAGTATTAAGCTTATATAAGTTGACATAGAAGGCAGTGAGGGATGGTGTGAGAGACATAGTCGAGTTTAGAGAGGGAAGGGAGAGTTTTCAAATTACATATATATATATATATATATATATAAATACAGGGTGAGGTGCATAAATTGCCGTCTAAATTACGTCAATATGAGAATAATAATCAAAGTCTGGTAAGATAGGGGGTCATTTGTAAGTTGTGGTGTAGTCGCAGATATTGTCTAACAGTCATGACTTGTGTGGCATGGTGCAGTCCTTTTGCCAGACATTGAGTCTTACAGCTCCCACCCTCTTGACCCAGGGCAGCACTACCGCCTCAAGGCACTTGTAGTCCTCTGTATTGAGTAGGAGGACTCCATCAATAAATTCGAGAATTCTTTTCTTATCAGAACGATCAGAGTGAGTTTTCAGATGCTGCCGTACCTTTGTAATCATAGTTAGACTCATCCAACTGTTTCCGAATCTTCTGCGCTGTCCTCAGATTGATACACTGTCACTATAAAACGTTCATATCTGGACCGAATTTCTGGCAGAGTCAACTGTGTCCTGGTTTTCCCCCTTTTTTTTTTCACAGACGGCGTCTAATAACCCTAATATACTTCAAAGTCAAGAAAATGGAAAAAAAACAAAACAAATAACACACATGCGCGAAATTAAAAATATAAAATGGCGTCAATTTACCACTCGCACCCTATACACACACACACACATATATATATATATATATAATAAAACGGAGACTTTATAATTTTTATTTCATGAACACCGAAATGTTCATCTCATCAGTACAACAACCTGCTACGTACTCTAATAATATATATATATATATATAGAGAGAGAGAGAGAGAGAAGAAGAAGATGGAGACTTTAATTAATACTCGCCACTAACAGGCTAAAGTATCCGTCAGGTGGATTTCCTCAATTTCTGTAGCTGGTTGTCGTTATGGTGAGATGAACATCTCGGTGTTCATGAAATTGTAGAATAAAAATACAATAAACAGTACTTACCGGCGTAAGGGTCCCAGCTAGCGTCCAGCTGGCAGACAAAAATAAAGCAGGTTGTAACTCAATACAAACCCTGCGGTATTTACTTGACTCCCACGAGGTCAAGATGTGACACAAGGTCGTTTTTCGTGGGAAACCCGAGCGTTTCCGCATAGGGTCACTGGTCAAATATTGGTCATAACATGTCCAAGCTTAATCAAGTTTTAGCCCAAATTGGTCTTAGCTTGTCTTAGCATGTCCTGATATGGTCCAAACTAGACTTTGCCGCGGTCGCAACCCAGCCCGAAGGCCGGGCGCTGACCTCGCTGCGGTCAATACAAACCCTGCACACTAACTGATGAATCAAGCTGGTATTTATATAGAAATACCTCCACTCAGGTACCAGCAGCCAATCACAGCCCAAGAAATGGACTATCCCACTTTAGCACAATGAGATGCTCCATGGGACCATAAATAAGCTCTCTTTCTCAAGGTTGAATTACTATTCACTTAGCTTGCTCCACAACTGAGTGTTTATCGCAACCACGTGATTTCTCTACATGGCGCTGCGAACAGGATCTATGACACCCGAAGATTGGGAACTCTTCTTCATTGAAGCAGGCCTATCCACTGACCCGGCCAAAACTCATGCAACAAGGTTTGCAGACGAGGAGCTGACAATCGAGAGCCTTCAAATGCTGGATAGATCTATGCTTAGGGAGCTCGGAGTCACATTAATGAGAGAAGCCCTATGTATCATCAAGCAGGCTAAGGAAGCCACCACCCAGACAACCCACATTCAGGCACTAGCAGCCAAGCCTCCCCATCTCAATCTCGAGATGACACCACAGCAATTTAGGAAGTTCCGAATTGACTTTACCAAGATGACAAATACGCCAAGCTCCCAAGCTAATATTGACTTATACAATTGTGCTGATGAGACTGTGCAAAATGTCATAATCAACACACACCCCGACTTATTTACCACTGATCCAGATATACTACTTGACATGGTAGAAGCGTTGGTCATCCAGAGGTCAAGTCCTATTGTCCATCGCCTTGCTTTTGCCTCCATTTCTCAGGATGTGGATGAGCCAATACAAAGTTACCTTGTCCGCCCCTGAGTTGTAGCTGTTGATTGCAACTTTACCTGCCCCTCGTATATATAATATGGTATATATGATATACACATCAAGGACCAGATCATCCGTGGAATAGCAAATGACACACTCCAGGCTGACCTACTGGCCAAAGCTGGGGCACTTAAATCCCTTGAGCAAAATATCCGTCATGCTGAGGCATTTGAATCAGCATTGCGAGACCAAACGACAATGGCTGGCGCTTCAGATACAGCCGCTGCTCGGCTATCAACATACCACAGACAGAAGGGTACGCCACAAGCCAACGAGGGGATCCGTAACAGCACCTATAGCAACTGCAATTTAAACCAAACCACCAGGCTTGCTTAGGTTGTGGCAGCCACCAGCATGGCACCTGAGAAACTGGATCCCGATGGGGACAAACATGTAGTAATTGGGGGAAGCCCAATCACCTATCGTGGGTATGCCGGGCTAAGAACCTGGCTCAAGTGGTCAGGAAAAGCCCAGAGGCTAATGAAGCCTCCATGGACACACTTATCGCCCACATTACATTCAATCAAACGACGGGAACGTATACATTTCAAGACACAGGCCAGGTAAGGGAGATTGATGCATATGTTGTTCCATTCTTGCCAAAACCGGATCCCAGTCAAGTTAAGAATATCCCCAGAAATCACAGCACTAGGATGATGATCTTTCCTGACAGTGGGGCCACCATATGTCTCGGGGGACTTAAGCACCTTCTGAATAGGGGGCTCACTACCAACAACCTCATTCCATCAAGAAAAGTCGTCAGGCTTTACACTCGTATGTCAGAGTTGGCTCCCCGTGGAATTCATCGTCCAAGGAAGAACAACTAAACAAGCCCTATACATATGCAAAAAGATCCAGCGGCTATACTTCAGCAAAGCAGCCTCCATTGATGTAGGGATACTGTCCAAAGACTTCCCGAACCCGACGACTACAATATTACCCCAAATAGCAATGCAACACATGCCCTCGACAAGCACACATAAAAAATCAGACGCAAGCCCTAAACAATGCAAAGTCAAGGGACACTTCCAAAGCGCCTCAAAAAAAAACTTTTTTCCCCAACAGAACAAAACATTGATAGGCTCAAGAATTGTCTATTGAATCAATTCGCCGAAACGGCGTTCAAAAATAATGGTGAATTCCCACCAATGTCTGGCCCCACTGCTCATATACACCTCAAAGAAGGAGCAGTCCCCAAAGCCAGACATAACCCAGTTCCTGTGCTTTTTCCCTTCAAAGAGCCCGTAAGGCAGGCCCTTTGGGAAGATGTGAAAAGGGGTAACATAATCCCAGTACCCGTCGGCATGTCCACTGATTGGTGTAGCACGTATGGTAATTACCGCCAAGAAAAATGTCAAACAACGAAGAACCATAGACTATCAACACTTGAATTCACAGTGCAAACGGGAAACACACCATACAGGGTCACCATTCCAGCTAGCACTACAAGTGCCACCTAAGCAAAAGAAAACGGTGTTGGATGCTGTTGATGGATATCGTTCCATCCCCTTAGATAAAGAGTTCCAGCCACTCACCACCTTCATCACAGAATGTGGAAGGTTCATGTACCTGAGGATGCCACAAGGTTACCTAGCATCTGGTGATGCCTACACCCGAAGGTATGATGAAGTAATAAAAGACATCCCCCGCAAAGTAAAAATCGTAGATGACACACTACTCTACGACTCTGATATCGAAGGAACCTTTTTTTACACCTTCGATTTCCTATTCCATTGCGCAAAAAACGGCATCGTACTAAATAGAGAAAAATTCCAATTTTGCCAAGACACTGTGCAGTTTGGGGGCCTCCAGATAACATCCTCTGGTGTAACCCCTTCTAAAGCCATGCTGGAGGCGATATTAAGCTTCCCAATACCAAAAACACTCACCGATGCCAGATCATGGTTTGGTCTGGTCAACCAAGTCGCTTGGGCATACTCACTGAGCCCAGTCATGCTTCCATTTCGTGATCTCGTCAAACGAGACTCACACTTTATATGAAATAAAAGCCTTGAGGATGCATTCCAGCATTCATAGAAGGTCATAGTTGACTTAGTTCGAAAAGGCATTGCAACATTTGAAAAAGAACGAATAACCTTCCTCGCCCCAGATTGGAGCAAAGACGGAATAGGCTTCCTACTTCCGCAGAAGTATTGCTCATGCACCACCGACAAAGCCCCAGTTTGCTGCCCTGAAGGTTGGCGCCTGATATTTGTTGGTAGCAGATTTTGCATTGATGCTGAACGCAGATATGCACCTATTGAAGGCTAGGCAGCAGCAATTGTGTGGGCATTGGAAAAATGTCGCATTTTTGTAATGGATTGCCCGAATCTCATAGGGGTTACAGATCATGAACCACTAAAAGGATTATTCGGTGATAGACCTTAGTAAAATCCAAAACCCCTTATTATTCAGATTAAATTAAAAAACCCTCAGGTACAGATTCACCATTCAGCACTGCCCTAGAAAATGGCACAGAGCCTCCGATGCTGTCTCTCGCAATCAAGCAGACATCTCACAGGCACTCTTAAATGTATTCACTGCTGAACACTCTCAATCAGACATCATTGAGTCTGACAACATAGATGACTGGGTCAAATCAACAACCCTATTAGCAACATTTGGTGCAAATGACAACCTGGAGCTCATCTCACCAGACGTTATCCATGCGGCGGGAAGCAGCGACCCGCAATACAAAAAATTAATTGAAGTAATACAAAATGGATTCCAAAGGACGCGCAGCCTCACTGACCCCGAAATACGCGAATACTGGGAAGTGAGGCACCGCCTTAGTGTTGACGACGGATTAGTGCTCTTAGATGAAAGAGTCATTATCTCCACCTCTCAACGCGTGAAAGTCTTACATAGCCTACATTCTGCACACCAAGGAGAAGTTGGCATGAAGGCACGTGCCAATGAATCTGTTTATTGGCCCGGGATGAATGCTTCAATACGTAACATTAGAGCAGGTTGTATGTTCTGCTCAAAAATTGCCCCGAGTCAACCAAAAGAGCCAATCAATTTGACACCATCTCCTGATTGGCCATTTCAGCAAATCGTCATGGACATCTTCCATGTTGGGAGTCATGGTTACTTAGCATGTGCTGACAGGTTAACAGGCTGGCTGAATCTATAACACTTGAGCCACGGAGAAGCTAATGCGTCAAGGATTATTTCAATTTGCCGAGACATATTTCAAGCCTACGGCGCTCCCGAGAAACTCAGCAATGATGGTAGGCCACCCTTCACATCCCTTACGTTCAAGCAATTTTTAGAAGGCTGGGCTGTTAAACACAGGTTAACATCTGCTGGTTACCCACAATCCAATGGTCGAGCAGAGCTTGCTGTCAAAACGGTCAAGAGAATCGCAAATGGCAACACAGGAGCCCAAGGATCGTTGGACAATAATCGTGCAGCAAGAGCCATCCTCCAATACAGGAATACGCCCATTCAAAACATTGGGCTATCCCCTGCTCAACTACTACTCCACCGCCGACTACGTGATTGCATACCATCCCACCCCACACTCTATAAGCCACACGCGAATTGGATAATTGCTGCCCAAAATCGCGAGATAAGTCTGTCCCGGCGGAACGCTCATCTCATAGAGCGATACAATAGAACAGCATACACATTAAACCCCCTTCATAAAGGACAAATAGTGGCACTACAACTGCCGTCAACCCGCCGATGGGACACAACAGGTCAGGTCATTGAAACCCTCCCCAACCACCAATACCGTATCAGAGTTGACGGATCAGGTAGAATTACCTTACGAAATCGCCGATTCCTCAGGAAACTGGATACACCAACAATTCCAGTTCCAAGACCTAGTGCCTTACCCGAGACCCCTACACCAGTGCCACAAACATTCGACGCTGGAATAACATCAAACACTGCTCAGCCGTCTACAATAACACGGACAAAACCCCCTCGGGCATTGTCCAGACTACTTCCACACAACCAGCCAGGTTTAAAGGAACTCATCCCTCCCCAAAGGCCACTGCCCACACGCGATGGGGGGAAGGGAGATGTAGAATAACAATACAAAAAACAGCACTTACCGGCGTATGGGTCCCAGCTAGCGTCCAGCTGGCAGACAAAAATAAAGCAGGTTGTAACTCAATACAAACCCTGCACACTAACTGATGAATCAAGCTGGTATTTATATAGAAATACATCCACTCAGGTACCAGCAGCCAATCACAGCCCAAGAAATGGACTATCCCACTTTAGCACAATGAGATGCTCCATGGGACCATAAATAAGTTCTCTTTCTCAAGGTTGAATTACTATTCACTTAGCTTGCTCCACAACTGAGTGTTTATCTCAACCACGTGATTTCTCTACAGAAATAAAAATTATAAACCAGATGGATAATTAAAGTCTCCGTCTTATTATCATTATAATGCTCTGTAGTGTACATTGAGCTATCCCTGGCTATATATTCTCTTCAGAATTATCCCTTCCAGTCACAAATTGGTAAAACGTATATATATATATATATATATATATATATATATATATATATATATATATACGAGAATAATTAAAATCAGCTAAAATGTAAAATAAACCCTTGACTCAATACCAAATCGACTGAGCCGGAATATAATATATTTAATAATACTGTTAATACAATAATATCAAAATCCGTTACACAGTTTTATGTAATAATACTCATCATGCAAACATAATAGAATTTTGCATCAGTCTAATGATTCTCTAACTATAAAAGGCAGGATGTGTGTGTGTGTGTGTGTGTGTGTGTGTGTGTGTGTGTGTGTGTGTGTGTGTGTGTGTGTGTGTGTGTAACGAATGCGCGGCCGCAATTTTCGACGAATTTGCACCAAAATTTACATGCAAATGCTCCAAGTTAGCGGTAAGGCTAAGACCGACTTTGCATTTCCCAACTCCCATCGATAGTGGAAATAATCGATTTCTTCATGCTTCTACGGCAGTTTTCATGTAGTTTGCGGCTATTTTCTACTGGCCAGAGTGAGAGCCTATAGCTGGCTGCCACGAATAGGCAGGAAGATTCTACTGGCCAGCGTGAGAGCCAAGATTCGTCACAAATGGGAAAAATTAAATCTGCATGGCACTTTATTCCAATTGGCTCATTCGCTTGGTTAGACTCAACGTTGATTCTGATTTCGCAGAACTGGGTTGGCTGTGAGAAAGTATCTGTTGTTAACATTCTTTTTTTAATTCGGTTTTTCCAGTTACGAGTCCTTTTTTGAAGGTAATCGTTTTGTGTTCATTTTGTTTAGTTCTTTTTTCGTAACAGATTTAATGTTTAGTATAGAGCTTAGAAAAAATTCTCTGTGTGAGATAGGCAAGAAGTAAGGCATGTAGCAACATCAGCACGGCAAAGGGCGCTCCTTTAAAGGCAAGAAAGGGCAAAAATATTTTAAGTCAAGTGATAGCGATTGTCGTAAGATTTTTGAATCAAGCACGGGCAACGCCTGGCCATGCTGCTAGTTATTACATAAATCTCCGAGTAGCGGTTTTGATATTATTGTATTACTTCAGTGCCGGTTTTGAGTCCAAATTGTTGGCCACAATGACTCTCCACTACTTCCTGTCCATTATAACTCTCAACAACGTTTTACTATTTAGAATCTGTTCTTGGATATACATGTTTCATAAAATCATTAATAAAAGTAAATAGTTTAAATTATTACAATAATATTATTATACAGTTACCTTTTCAAGGCGGCCTTCTATCCAAATTGTTACTCCCCCCCCCATTTGGGGATGTGCACCCACATTTTGTTACTAATATTGATTTTCGGGTACGCTGACTTTAAACTTAAACTGTCCCAATTGAACGATAAATATTCCTAGTAATGAATGACCCGGTCAAAGATGGGTTATACTGCTAGTATATATAAGGTGCATTCCATAAAGTTTTAGACTCTGACAGGGGAGGCATTTATTAATTTCAAAGTCAGTTAAATGCGTACGTGATACACGCTTGGGCGATTATGTCTCTTTTGATTCATGACTGACTAGGTAGAAGATCTTTTCGCATTTCTTTCTGTGGTAAACTATTAGGTTGGTGCAAAAATAATGACGTAATAATGTCGTTTTTTGACGTATTTTTAAACGT
>OZ010577.1:94688523-94738523 GCA_963932145.1 Acanthosepion lycidas | reverse complement strand
GTGCTGCACTTCACGTAGTCTGGTTGCCAACTATGGCTACAGAGTCCAGAGTGCCCTACTATTTATCCATAGGTAGGTTCTGAATCCATAGTTTTTCCCTCTTTCTAGACCAATTTCAGCCTAAAGCTATAGAACCCAGTCCGTCTTGCTATTTATCTATAGTTGAAGGTTTTTAATTCAGTTTCCTTCTCCTAAACCGGTTTCGACCCAAGGCTATGAGACACAGTCTGTCCTACTATTTTACCCATAGTTGGGAGAAGGATTCATACGTAAATGAATGTAATTAACTCGATCGAAATTCGAACTTGGCTCTCTGATTCATCAATCCAAGCTGCAAATCAATATTTCGCCCACTCTTCATACCGAGATTATACCGAAAAATAACAACGATTAAAAAAGAAACCGGTTTGTCCGTCCTCCCTCTTCAGAGAAAATCGAAGACAAAAATATAGACAACTGCTAAAAATATACAACTCCAGACCAATTTCATATGCACAAAGATAAAATATATCAGTAAAGGCTAATTACCTTTAAGCCAATCAACAACTATTTCTGCTTACAGAAAGATGGTTAGCGGAACTTAATGTTCACTAATCCTAAAACTTTCAGAATTACCTCTATTCAGCATTGAGATCGTGTCCAGGATATAAGACCGGTCAAATTGTTGGTTTTTAATCAAATTTTCAGCTGTCACTGAATCGGACACATTAACGCACTTATGTAAATTGTCCATTATTCCTTTGCAAATATTTGCTGGTACGTGTTGGTTGATCCGGGCTTCCAACTTTTGACCCGTTCTGCTTACATAGTCAGCCTCGCTCTGTCGCCTGAATTTGTAATTTACAGAACTAATAGGATGAGTAGGTAGAAAATGCTTCCGTTTCTATCTTACAGTAGGTCGAACACCAAAAATAATAGGTGAACTGGTAGAAAAATAATAGCTTCATGCACCAACTGAAATTTGTTTATAAATCTTGTACTCCCCTCACCAATCCACGTTAAGTGAAAATAATCGGTACATTTCTGAGGACCAATCGGCTTGTGCTTACGAAATCGTTGCATGTTTTCTATAAATTTCAACATCAAAGACAGTAATTATTTAGCAGCCCAGCTGTACGCTATGCTTTACTTTTATATCCCATTTTAAGGTGGGTCTCTCACAAAATGAAAATTTCTACTGGATTTGCGGCAGATACCTGGGTGCGCTCTGTATCTTTCTTAAACCAATGGGGAATTAGCTACTTGTAGATGGATCACTGGGGATAAATCTACAAGTTATTTTCTTTTTTGCATGCCTTGTCCGAAATCGGAGTTCAACATAATTAGATATTAGGATGGGTTTTCGATTAAGGAAGCTTACACTTAGAACCATGAGACACTTGACATTTCTAGGACGCGTGGTGAAAAAAGAGGGCTTGGAGAATTTGACACTCACAGGGCATACTGATGACAAAAGGAATAGAGAGAAACAGTCACCTACAGAACAAGCATGTATAAATCGATGACGGAACAGAATTTGGGAGAGATGGGGAAAAGACAAACGTTACTAAGAGGTAAAAAAGATGAGAAATTGTGGAGAACTGTGATCGCCCACGTCCTGAATGGAAACGTTATATAGAAGAAGTGTTAATAGCGAGGAAAGTAAAGTCGACGACCCGAGTTCAAATCCATGCTTAGCACTGAGAGGCCATGTTGAATAGATGATAACAGAACAGGGAATGAAAGACATAGTAAAAACACAAACATTTCTTAAGGGACAGGAAGTTGGAGAGATGGTTTAGTTTATTTTGAGTTACGGTATATCAAACTCATTGGGTTATTTAAGGCCGACAAGTTTTTGTTTTTTTTTGTTTTAATAGATTCTTATGAATAGAATATGCATTCTTTGTAGGAAATCAGTTTGTAGATCAGGTTTCATACACGTATTTTTATAAAGAGGTTTTTTCTTGAGAGTCAAATATATTCCTGGTTATATTAATTTTTTCCAAAAATTATATTGCAGGTATTTTTACTATAAAAATGTATTTTTATACTTAAATGAACTAATTTTACTATAAATATGTATTTTCATACTTAAATAAACTAATTTTACTTTAAAAATGTGTTTTTATACTTAAAGTAATTTTACTATAAGAACGTATTTTTATACTTAAATAAACTAATTTTACTATAAAAATATATTTTTATACTTAAATAAACTAATTTTACTATAAAAATGTATTTTTATAATTAAATAAACCAATTTTAGTATAAAAATATAATTTTATACTTAAATAAACTAATTTTACTATAAAAATGTATTTATATACTTAAACTAATTTTACTATAAAAATTTATTTATACTTAAATAAAATAATTTTACTATAAGAACGTATTTTTATACTTAAATAAACTAATTTTACTATAAGAAAGTATTTTTATACTTAAATAAACTAATTTTACTATAAAAATCTATTTTTATACTTAAATAAACTAATTTTATTATAAGAACGTATTTTTTATACTTTCATAGTGTTTGGATCCCAGTTTGGGGTTAACTGTTTGCCCATTGTTGAGAATCTAACGTGTGTTACCATCCCGGGTCAGGAGAAGGAATTGAGAACAACAGCAATTAGGTGATTCCACGCTCCTCAAAATCAAGCAATTAGCGGCCTTGCTGCCAGATGTAGTTTGTCGTCATACTCGTGACACGAAGTTGTAGAGAGCCATTACTGCTGATATCCTGAAGGAGATAACTTTTCTGTTCCCATTGATGAATAATTGCATGAGTCTAAATATTTGAAATGATTTTCTGATTTTATGTGTCGTGTCCTTTCATGGCAGAGGTGATTATGACTCTCAACAACATCCTATATTGTGTGACTCTTAGCAGTTTTCTCTCACCCTTGCGCCATCTATTCACATAATCTCATCAAGTGAGTGGCTTACTACCTTCCCCCAATCTGTCTTGCCCTGAATATACCTCGTGAAGGGTAAGTCTTCCTAATCTTCCTTCATCATTATGTGTCGAAAGAATTTCATCTATCTGTTCCTGATACTGAGCATAACTCTTCTTTCTTTTAAAATTTTCTTGAAGACGTCCTGGTTGCCAACCTGCGCCGTCCAGTTCTGAAATCGGTAATACTTATGAAGTTGTTGAGCCGTATCATGAATATGAGTTCATCAGTCAAATATATACGTCTGCAGGGGGTGAAGCTGAAAGGCGTGTCGAATATTCTGCCAATCGTATTGATAAAAAAAAAAGATTAGGAGAAACGTACCTAATGAGAGTTCCTGACTGGTCGAAAAATGATTGTTGCTTTTTACTACCAAATGTTAGCATTTTGTACAGAAGTAGTTTTAATCTTAGCTTTATTGTAAAATAAGTTTAATACTAAAATATAATTATATATTATATATATACAAAAATAAGTATATATATATATATAAATAAATATATGTATATATATATCTCTCTCTCTATATATATGTATTTATGTATATATAAATATATATAGAGAGAGCGTATGTAAATATGAAAGTGAACATTAAACCCAGCATTCAGAGGCGGCAGACTGTTCCATGATAGACGTAATCATTCTAGCCTAAATTGCGTCTAGCATGAAACACCATGTATATATGTATGCATGAAACTAGCATGTATATATGTATGTATATATATGTATGTATATATATATGTATATATATATGTATACAGATATATATCTATATATATGTATGTATATAGATGTATGTATATATATATATATATATATATATATATATATATATATATATATATATATATGTATGTATATATATGTATATATATATAAAAATATATATACATATATACATATGATCGACTCTCCCGTCGAGATTCGACGTATGAGGGTCAACCAGATCAGTTTCCAGGAAACCGACAGCCCGACACCGGCACATGAGATTTGATTATAGTGGTGAAGGCCTCGTGCAGGACCATCCACACTTTTTGGAGGGACGAATACAGAGACCTGGTGCACCGAATGCCACAAGGTTCCCAAACGACCCTCCGCAGGTTTTGAATTAAGAGTTGTCCTTCTCCTAGACTAGTTGCCATCCAAGGCTATAGAACCCAGTCTTTCCTGCTATTTTACCCATAGCTGGAGGGAGAAGAAGAGGATTCATACCTTCCCCGAGGGTATTAGCACGTAAGTGAATGTAATGGATTCGACTGGAATTCGAACTCGGCTCTCCAATTCCTCAATCCATATGTACATATATATATATACATACATATATATACACATGCATACATATATACATACATATATACATATATATATATATATACATATATATATACATATATATACATATATGTAAGCAAATATATGGATATAGATCCGACAGTATGAAGAAAAATATACGGAAAAAACAAACAAAAATCCTTATATGCAATTATGCTGTTTTAATGTTAATATAATATTAACGTCTGACGTTTCGGTCTAATAAACCATCTTCAGGACATATTCATAAAATATAATTAACATTATCAATTCAACCTGACAAAGACGATGGACATAAGAACAAGACTTATCCAAACAGATAACTGAAAGTTTTATATGATCAGCGTTCCGTTTTAAACATGGTCACGTTGTCGTCACGTGGGCGACGCTGTGAAAACGTATTCCTAAAATTTGAGTATTTTGAATGAAAAATTAAAAGAATTCTATTTTGATCTAAAATTTATATGTACGCTTGTCGAGCATTAATCTCGCTAGAAAAGGGGAAATACTAAAGAAGCCAGGTCTAGTATTCACCGTGCGTGAGATGGATATTATGCCTGCTTCATAAATCCTCCTAAGATTTTTATTATGAAAATATTTTAAAATCTTCACGGAATCAAAATCGAAATTATGATCTGCTTTAGTTGTGTGTACAACTAAAGCATTGTTTAAATTTCCGAGGCGAATATCTCGTTTATGTTCGAAAACACGAGATTTTACGGACCTACATGTTTCACCCACATATTTTAAGTCACAGTTTTTGCATGAGATTTGGTAGATGCAAGCATCGGATGTAATATGTTGTTTGATGGTGCTATGTAATAAACTATGGATAGTTCTAGTAGGTAATATTGTAGTTTTAATTTTTAACGCATTTAAATTATTGGAGATACGTTCGGTCAAATGGTTATTTGGTAGAAAGATGCGACCAAAAGAATTATTATCAGTGGCAGCTGAAAGTGTACCTTTCACTGATGTAGTTGTAGTGGGTAAATATAATATAAATTGTCGGACTTTGTCCATTTCTTAATGCATGACGTCATTTGTTTACATTTGATACGCCATGAGCAGTTATGAATGTACGAGATTCATGGATGATTGAAGTTTATAAGCAGTAAATTCGACCTTGCCTACCGAACGATCCTTTGTGGCCGAATCGGTTAGGCACGCCCGGCTAAATGGCGGTTCCGTATAGGATGCAGGTTCGAATGCTGTCAAAGGACGAATATTTTCTATGAAAATTTCTCGGACATTCAGGCCGGTAAATGTTATTTAATACTGTTTATTATAAACAGAGCATTTACTTAAATACTTGTATCTATAAAAAGAACGTTAAACATATACATATATATACATACATATATATATATACATACATATATATATACATACATATATATATATATACATACATATATATATACATACATATACATACATACATATATATACATACATATATATACATATATATACATACATATATATAAACATATATATATATACATACATATAAATATATATATACATACATATATACATATATATACATATATATATATACATACATATATATGTATACATATATATATGTATATATACATATATATATATATACATACATACATATATATACATACACATATATATATATACATATATATATATATAGATACTTATATATATATCAATATATATATATACATATATATATACATACATATATCTATCTATATATATATATATGCATATATATATATATATATATATATATATATATATATATATATATATATATATATATATATATATATATATATGTATGTATGTATGTACAAATTTCATTAAAATCGACTGAAAAGATAGTGCGGTTAAGAATTTTATTTAATTTTTCATGTGTTCTCATAATTTTCTTTATTCTGGATGTAAATTATGTAGAAATCGTCCAAACGCTTTGTTTCTAATGTCAGAGTGTTTTCGTCTATAATTTTAACCATTATAAAGGAATAATTCTCATTTTATCTTTAAGTGTATGTATGGATTGTTTTGTGTATATATCTAGAGTTATAAATATGTTTTATTTTCAAAATTCGACCAACATATTGTCAGCGTGTTCATCGTTGATATTATTGAGTGTTGGCTTTTCTTTTTTTTATTACTAATGCTTCCATTATTTGTGCATGCGGATGAGGCTATTATATTTGTATTATGAATGAGTTTCTTACGGACAAATTTTGATAGGTCTCCATGATTATTTAAATAAGACCAAATTGAGCTATGGTCAGAGATCTGTAACGTGGGTATTCTTTTTAGTCATGATGTAATATATGCAACATAATTATTCATGAATTTGGATTAATCAGGAATACAGTTCCTTAAGGGACATGTGAATTCGTAAACAATATTGGATCGCTGTAATTTGGATCTCGTAGGTGACTATTAATTTATTGATAATGAGGATAGCAGTTTTAATTTTTTATAGTAGATAATTTAATTATCTTGTTTTTATCGAATGGAGTTGGATATTTCTTTATGCTGTTTCTAAAGGAAGATAACTCTAATCAGTTTAACTCTAGATGCATACATAAAACAATCCACACATTCAGCCAAAAGTAAAAATAAAATGAATCCTCGATAATATCTAAAAGCATAGACGAAACCACTAAAACGTGCAAAACATTTTGACAATTTCTATACAATTTAAGTCCAGAAAAGAAGAAAATTAAAAGAAGACATGAAAAATTAAATAATAAACATAACTTGCTAGCCTAATGCACACACACACATATGCACGCACACACTTACACACACACACATGTACGCACACACACACACACACACACATATATATATATATATATATATATATATATATATATATATATATATATATATATATCTAATTCATTCGAAAATTATAACATAAATATGTCATAAAATCTCTACAAAAATAGCCATTTTGTTTCAACACTTCTGGTTTCTCATATATATATATATATATATATATATATATATGTATATATATATAGATAGATAGATAGATATAGGCAGCATATCTTCACTCAAACATGTTTAGTTGAATAATTCAGTCATATCTATTCAAGTTCAAGAAGCAATTTCTTTGTGTCTGTACAAAACTGATCAAGAAAAAAAACATAATTATCCGTATAGTCTTTACTTTCCAAAGTACTTTCAGACTCATCCAAGATCATCTTCAGGGGTTGAATTTCTAAGACCAAAGCTTAGTGTAAGTTATGAATATCTGAGTATGAACGTTGTAACACTCGAAAAATCTTAACCACTCCGTAAGGATTTAACTCAGTTTTGTAATACTTATTAGAATTATAGTTACGTGATTTAATAAAAAAAAATGATTGTAGTTTTTAACAATTATAATTTCGAAATCTTTAAAACTTTGCCGTTATATACATTTCACAATTTTGTTGCTATAAGCAGACTGAAATAGCAGAAGACAACTTAAAACCTTTGATAAAAGACCACAAAAGATCCACAGCAAATTAAAATTGACTACTACTCCTGAACATTTTAAGGATATTCTATGTAGACTTGTAGCAATCGCTAACAAATCTGAAAAACAACACCGTCTGAAAATTAAAAAAAAACTTAATTCACTGTAGAAAGAAACAATTGATCTTCCAAATAATAAATATATAAACATCTTTATGAACTAAGAGATCACCAAAAGTAATTACTCAACTTTGGACCGAACTGTTACCTTTAGAGACAATACAATAGATTATATATAAAACATGAAATAGAAATGTTATATCAAATCACTGAAAAACATGACGAACAACAAATAATAAAAGCAAGACGAGAAATTCGGGACCTACTCAAAACTAAAGCAATGAGAGAGAGAGAGACATGTCAAAAGAAAAACTCGTCCAAGCTCCTATCAAAATAATTAAAAATCGCTTCCAACGATCTAAGCAACCATACTATTAATTGTTAAAAAGCAGATAAAATCAGTATCTTTGTTGTATTATTAAATGCGATTATAATTAAAAGTACAAAAAATATTCGACGATCACACCAAATTTTAAAAATTCAACAAAAATCCGATTAACCTACTGAAATTAAAAATCAACAAACTAATCACAAACAACAAGTTAGAAAAAAAGAACTTAAACTTCCCAAAATAATTGGTGACTACAAACCTGAATACATGTAAGGAACTATAAAAATGCATGAATCTAAGTTTCCTCTTTGTTCTATCATATGCGAAATCCCCACTCAAAGTTATAAATCTAGGAGATTTTCTTGTTATATGTATTCATCTGTTAAAGTGAATATTTAACAGATAAATACTTATACCAAGAAAATTTTGTAGATTTAAAACTTTTCAAAATTGAAAAAAATTTTCTCATTTGACTAGAAACCTAGCGTCGAGGCATCGCAGGCTCCAAAACATATATTGAACTGTGAATAAATAGCATAGTTTAATAAACATATTTCAGTCTACAGATATTTCGTTTTAGTGTTTGCCTATATGTGGGAAAATTGAGCACTGCAGATGACAAATTGTCGAAAGTAATTTGCATATATGTCTTCCATGTAACAACTCGGATATAAGGATCTTATTCAAGAAATTGATGGTTAATTAATGGTAAACTGATGAGAAGTTATTTCGCCATTAAGATATTAGCATTACTATTGAATACTTGTATATATGTATGTGTATATATACATATATATATATATATATATATATATATAGAGAGATAGATAGATAGATAGATAGATAGATATGTATATACATGTATATATGCTCATATATGTATATATATGTATATATAAATGTATATATATGTATGTATATATATAAGTATATACATATATATGTATATGTATGTTTATATGCATACGCACATATATATATATAAATGTATATATATATATACATATATATGTGAGTATATATATTTAAATATAAGTATATATAGGTATGTATATTTACGCATATCTTTATATATATATATATGTATATAGATAAATGAATATATATGTATACGTGTATTATATGTATATATATATATGTATATATAAATGCATATATATGATATATATATATATATATATATATGTATATATATACTTATATACATGTATATATATGTATGTATACATATCAATACTCACATATATATACATATGTATAAATAAATGTATATATGTATATAATGTATACATATAAAGGTATATATGTATATATATTTATATGTATATATATATATATATATGTATACATATATATGTATATATATATGTATATATATATTTATATATGTATATATATATTTATGTATATATATATAAATTTTATATATTTATTTATATATATATGCATTAATATATATATATATATATATATATATATATATATATATATATATATATATAAAAGTGAACATAGAAGTTAACACCTAGAGGCGACAGTTTGTTTCATGCTGTATGCAATCGTCAGGCCACGTGTGCTGTTATTTTTCTCAGCTATTTATATATATACGGGTCAGTGGTGCATTGTAGGTAGTCTATTATAGTGGTTATTTTACCGTAAGTTGTTTGTTTATTTATTTGGGTTAAATTATATTATTTGTTTTTATTTTTATTTTTTGTTTCTTATTTTATTTATTTATTTATTTAATCGTTTTTGGCTTTTTTTAACGTAGTAAAAATTTGTTTATATCACTTATTTAATAGTTTTGTTTTGGTTTGAGAATTTAATTAAAGCTATTTGTTCAATTTTTGGGTTGATTGTTGTAGTTTATTCTGACTATTATTTTGGCAGGAACAATTTTCAATTGATTATCATTATTTGTTTTATTATAACGGTAACTTTAACGGGATTGGTTTGTTTATTTATTTACTTGGATGAATTTAGGTCAATTTATTTTACTTGTATATTTTCTCTTCTCGGTTTTTAAGTCACGTAGTATTTATTTATTTTTTATTTTTTATCGTTATATAACAGTTATAGCTTCTTTTTTTTCATTCGATTTTTAGGTTTGATTTTTTAGTCTAACTAATATTTTGGTCATAATGGTTTGCTAATTTGTTTATTACTTACTTTATTTATTTGGGTTCGTTTGTGTTTTTTGTTTTTTTTTTGTTATTATTTTTATTATTATTCTATTTCGTCTATTCTAACAGGTGTGATTTGGTAATTTGTTTGGATTAATTCATTTTGGTTATTTTTATTGTTATTTTGTTTATTCGTTTATTTATTTGTTTTTATTTTATTTTTTTCGTTTTCAATTTTTAAGTAACGTAGTAAAAATTTGTTTTCATGTCTGAATTTTGAGATTAGCACGGATCTTTTATTTAATAATTTATTTTGGTCTGGGAAAGTAATGATAGCTATTTTTTCCTCCAAGCAAAATTTGCAAGTTTTTGATTGGTTGTTGTAGGCTGATGATCTTTTCCTTATCTTCCAAGATATTTTTGGTGTGAGGTGCGTTTTGTTTTTAATTTCCCAGATATACTTAGACAGCATTGTACTGTTCGCATATTTACTATTTGTGAAAGATAATTTGTGTGTATAATTTCTTTGTTCCAGGGTCCTTCAGTTACTCCTATGTATACTTTTTCTTCATTATCTGGTGATTTTATCGTAGCTTGGTATATTACGTTGTTTTGTAAACAATATCCGTTTAAGGGACATTCGTTCTTTATTCTGCAGTTGCACGTGGGTTTGATTTGTTTCTGTAGTTTGTTGATAATTTTCCTATTGTGCTTTTTTATTTTTTGTGCCATGCTCTCGGTGCAGCTGTAGCTGATTTTTACTGTGTTTTTGTTGAATATTTTTGTGTAGGGTGCTCGATTCCGGGAAGTGTTTGTGTAACAATTTGAAGAATATTTTCCCTATGTTTGTTTTTACGTTTTTGCTGTACGGTGGGTTGAACCATATGATATTTCTTCTCCTGTTGGCCTTTTTTGTGTTCTGTGGTTAGTATGTGAGTGTTGCTGGGAATCCGCTATCTTTTAGGGCTGTTTCATAGTCTTTCTTAGCTTTGTTGAATAGGGATTCATTGGAGGAATTGTCGGAGAGACTGCGGTTAATAGATTTTGGTATCTGTTTGATTATAGAAGGCGGATGGTTGGAAGATGTGTTTATTTAGACTGGTTTATCATTAGATTTTCTATATGGTTTATATGTGCCTTCTCTTAGGTTGAAGGTAATATCTAGAAAATCTACTTCGTTTAGGTTAGT
The DNA here is from genome assembly GCA_963932145.1 of Acanthosepion lycidas. NCBI lineage: Eukaryota > Metazoa > Mollusca > Cephalopoda > Sepiida > Sepiidae > Acanthosepion > Acanthosepion lycidas. Next base: position 94,727,045 of record OZ010577.1, on the reverse strand, counting down.
TTTTATATCTATATCGAATCCGTTATTTTTAAAAATCTTTATTATTGCTTTTCTAGTTTTGTCTGTGTTTTATTTGTTACAGTTTTGTAAGATTATGAGACCGTCGTCCCTGTAGAGTCCTGTGTCATTTCTATCTATTATTTTGCTCAGTTCTTGCAGTAAGTAAATACCTATGGTTTCACATGACGCACCGTCAAAGCTTCCCATTGTAGTGTCAAATATCCCATCTTTCTTTATCCATGCTTCTTTATTGTGGAATAATAATGATTTACGGGAGTGCTTAATCATGTTGATTTCGCTTGGTTTTATTATTATTTGTTCCTGGGCTAAGTTGATGGCCTTATCTAACATGCGTTCTGTTATGGATGGGCAAAATTCTTTTATGTCTAATTGTAGGAATTGGCAATATCGTTTGTTATTTATGCTGTGGAACCAGTCAATAGTTGTTTTCGTATTGACCGAATAAGTTGTATTAGCAAGGCACGAGCCTTTATCACACTAAAAGACCATAAAGAAAATTTCAAAACCAATCCTGCATGTAGATTCATAAACCCAGCCAAAAGCGATCTAAGTAAAATAAGTAAGACAATACTAGAAAGAATTAATTCTGAACTTAGGAAGAAGTTAGGTGTAAACCAGTGGAAAAATACGAAAACAACTATTGACTGGTTCCACAGCATAAATAACAAACAAAATTGCCAATTCCTACAATTAGACATAAAAGAATTTTACCCATCCATAAAAGAACGCGTGTTAGATAAGGCCATCAACTTAGCTCAGGAACAAATAATAATAAAACTGTATATATATATATATATATATATATATATATATATATATAAGAAAAACGAGCAAGCTAACCGGTTTCAGACTTCGCTCAACTGAGCTAAATCGAGGTTAAATAAAGGTACAATCATCAATAAATAGATGTAAGGGAAAATATTCTTAAATGGAAATTAATTGCCGGCCAGGACACAATTCTTCTGTTTACGTAATGAAGGTTTCAATGCAGAAATATACATGGTCTCTAATATTTTCAAGCGATAATTTGAGTTACACTTACTGAGGATGGAAAATGAGTCCACACTAAAATTAGTGGCCCAATTATGGTTATTTATCAGTTGATCCACGATTGAAGACCCGTATGTGTTGGTCAGAATATCTGACAGAGAATACTTATGGTTTTGGATTCTTGTTGGTATACATAACATCCAACCTTCTTCCTATGTAATGCGAACCACAACTACATTTAAATGAATAAGTCATAGAACTATTACGATGATGTGGAAGAACGTCTTTCGGCATGGATGGAAAAATAGGCGTGGCAGAATAAACAAAACGAGTGTTAGCAGCAAACTATCAATAGCGAACTTCTAAAGAAACCCGCTTAGCATATCTATCACTGATGTTATCTAGCCAATGAAGGCGCAAGTACACAGGGCATCTTTGCAATCTAGCCGGTTTCACTTTATTGAAATCCGAAATTTTATTCTTAATTATCGATTGAACAATGCCCAATGTATAGGCATTGTTACAAAAAGTGGTAGTAATAAAATTAAGTTTATCATCTTGCTTGGTTTCAGAGAGGATCGTAAGGTCCTGTGAATAATGGTCTTCATTAAATTTATTTTACGTTTTACGGGGGAAAAAACAACGGGTATACAAACTGGGAAACGTCGGTTTTCGATAAACAGAAGTAAGAAAACCAAAAGAAGTTCTGCTAACCAAAACATCAAGAAAGAGAAAGGTAGAATTAAGTTCCTTTTCTTATGCAAATTTTTAAGAGCTGGATGAATAGTGTTCAAGGATGAAAGAAAGAAGTCCGCAACAGTCTCGTTATTGAAGAGACAAAAAGCGTCATCCACATAAAGGAAGTAAACATCAGGTGTATTAAATTTAGATAATACACTCTCTTCATAGAATCCTACAATGATGTTAGCTAAAATGGGTCCTAAATGGGAACCCATAGAAACACCATCAATTTGGTCTATACATGCCGTCGAAACTAAATTCAACCGACATCGTAGCAAATTCCATCAGTTAAACAAAATCATCCTCAGAAATAACAGGAGGGGACAACTGATTAGAATCATCAGCACATATATCAATAGTGTACATAAGAGGGACGCAGATAAAAGAGTCTGGAAATATCATTGGAACATAGAAATTTGACAGTCGTCGGGTAAAGCTGTATAAATTCAGAAAATTCAAACGAATTATTGCATCTCGCAAATTTGTCTCCAAAGATTATTGGCGACTCTGCAAGAGCGTCCTGAACAATAGAAAACCCTCCATATCTCCTTTGTTCAACCAGTTCTAGGTCCTGACCTCCTCTACCGACAAGGCTGAATGCTTTGCTCGGAAATTCTCATTTAATTCAACACTCGACTCCTCCGGTGTACCCATACCAGACTTCCCTCTAAGAACTGAGGCCCTATTTAGCGGGTTGCACATAACCCCATCATTGGTATTGGGCATTATCTCCAATTTAGACCCCCACAAGACCAGTGGTGGAGATGGCATACCAGCCATTGTCTTGAAGAAATGCGCGCCTGAGCTAACGCCCGCCCTCACTAAACTATATAATTACTGCCTCAAGGAATCCTGTTTTCCTGACTGCTGGAAGTCCTCATCCATTGTTCCTGTCTTTAAGAACTCTGGAGACCACTCTGACCCCTCTAATTACCGTCCTATTAGTCTCCTACCCCTCTTCGGCAATGTCCTCGAAGGCCTAATCAACGCCGAAGTGGTTAGCCACTTTACCTCTCACGACCTGCTCTCAGACAAACAATATGGTTTCCGCTACATCTCCAAAGAGTTTGATAGGGTTTGGCATGCCAGCCTTCTTCGCAGGCTCCATGGTTATGGTATTACAGGTCAATTGTTTGACCTAATACAATCATTCCTGTCAAACCGTGAATTGAAGGTCATTCTCAACGGATTCTCCTTCAGTTCCTATCCCACGAACGCAGGCGTTCCGCAAGGCTCCATTCTTGGCCCCACTTTATTCCTTATTTTCATCAACGACTTTCCTGACGCCATAGATTCCCAAGTTGGCATCTGTGTGGACGACACCACAATTTACTCCTGCCTCAAAAACAAATCTAGTATCGCTGAGAAATCTAACCTGGCCGCTCGTCTTGAAATGGACCTCCAATCGGTTATTAACTGGGGCAAGAACTGGCTGGTCAACTTTAACGCCTCAAAAACTAAACTACTCTCTATTAATCACCATAGAGATCCTTCTCTGCCCCCATTAGAATGTCTGATAGTCAACTTCTTGAGAGCAATTCTCTGTGTCTGCTCGGTCTCACGTTGACTGCTGACCGTAGATGGAACAAATACATTGAGTCAATTGCATCGTCCACCGCGACGAAAGTTGGCTCTCTGTGCCGCGCCAGGAAATTTTTCTCCCCGGAATCGATACTTCAAACATACAAATCAACCATTCGCCCTTGCATGGAGTATTGCTGGCATATATGGTCTGGTGCACCTTCTGTTTACCTCGGAGTAATTGACAAGATCCAGAGACGGATATGTAATATAAATGGCCCTGATCTGGCATCTCGTCTACAGTCACTCTCTCACAGACGTTCCGTCGCCTCTCTGTCTTTTCTATAAATACTTTCATGGTAATTGCTTCGCTGAGCTGCTTTCACAGGTTCCCAGACTCCATGAATTCAAGCGCCCTACGAGGCTGGCATCCCGCTCTCACACTTACACTGTAGAAACTACTAAATGTAGCCGTCTCTTCTACTCCAATAACTTCATACCTCGCAACTCTCGCCTGTGGAACACCCTTCCCAATTACTGTTTACCTGAGAGCTATAATCTCCAACTATTGAAATGTAATGTCAATCGACATCTCCAGTTACCTTGATCTATCCACTATCCTTCTCCTCATCCTTTCTTCTATCACTCATATCTGCTCTCGCTCCAAATTTTCTGCAAACCCCTGCATCCTAGTGGCTTCACGCCTTGCTCGGGGTGTAATGCTTTAAAAAAATACAGGAATAATTATACCGCTCCTTTGTATAATTATTCCTGTATAGAATGATGACACCTGAGCCCTTTATTATGTTTCGTAATTATCAAAGACTTATTACGAGGAAGCAATTTAATTACCTGATATTGTTCTCTGTTCCACTTTGATTCATCAAAAGAAACAGGAGTACCTGCGTAGGAATGCTCTATGTCATTTAAATTTGCTAACAGCATAAGGCTGTAGCGTGGTTAACTGAGCAAGGAAAACTTCAAACTCTGAATAAATTTCTTCTCGCTTAATATGCGAGGGGTGGGGGCACAAAAATCCAATCCATGCGAGGATACCAAAATCTGTAGTATGGACAACTGAGACAAAGAAAGATTCAAAACATTGTGACCAACACTAGGATTAGTAGAACACAGTTATTTTTTTTATAAATGCCATGCTGCAACTTATTCTAATGTTTATACACAGGTTCATGATCAAGTACAGCATAACATATGAAACGAATCCTATCAAAATATTTTTTTATTCGCGGTACAAAATTTAACGACCGCCATCAATAGAAAAATTTGTTTTTATTACCACTCATGTTAAAAGGAAAAAAAAAAGCTAACCGGTTTCGAACCTCGCTCAACAGGGCTAAATCGCGGGTTAATAAGAGATAATCATCAATAAAATGATGGACAATTACCCCGGATTTAGCCCTGTTGAGCTAGGTTCGAATCCGGTTAGGGAACATGTTTTCATTTTTTTTTTCCTTTTCCTTGTTATCATGAGTTATAATAAAAACAAATTTTGTCTATCTATTGCGGTCATTATATATATGTGTGTGTGTGTGTGTGTATATGTGTATATATATATATGTGTGTATATATATATATGTATATATTTATGTAAGTATATATGTATATAATTATATGTGTATATATATGTATTTATGTAAGTATATATGTATATAATTATATGTGTATATATATGTATATATATATGTATATACATGTATATATATATATATGTATATACATGTATATATATATGTATATATATATATACATGTGTATATATATACATGTGTGTATATATATATATATGAGTGTGTGTGTGTGTGTACGTTCACTTAGAGGAAACAGGCGAGAATAACTAAACACCATTAAAAAAATATTAGACAATATCCCTAGGCATGAACCTGTAAAATAAAGAAAGTGTTTAGTTCGTACTTTCCTTGCGATAGAAACAACAAATATGGGAGCAATAGTTCAAATATAAATAGTGTAAATAATGATCACTCCGCATCCCTGAAATTCAGACAAAATGTACATTAAATAGTTTAGCATTTTTCAAGATTATCGTCAAATCGAAATTTTATTTGTGCAGCGTCTTGAACACTTATTTTCTGTCGCTCTGATATAAGCGACTGCAACGCATTACCCGCTACAAAGGGAAAAGAACGGCATTTACTGATTTACCAATGCACTTATCCAGAAAAAAATGCGTGCTGAGAACAAATCTTCTCTTTTGGCCAAACATTGACACATCACTGGTGTACAATTATTCAAATTCGAGTGGAAAACCATGAAAATTAGGGCGATAAGCCGACATATTCAAGCTGGACCTGAATCTAAATTGGAATTATTCAAACAAGAAAGATTTTCAGGTAGAAATTTGTATTTTGTAATTACCCTCCTTGTTCGCATAAGGAGAAAGCAACCATGTTGAATTAAAACAAATGAAAAAAAAAAAAAGGAATCATTTTTATTTTACCGGGGACTTTCTTTTCTCTACTTTTTTTTTCACTGTAAACGGTGGAAGAGAATTAACATTTTACTTGCTATTCAATATTACTGTTCTATAAACGGAATTTATGTTGTCGGTCAAGGTTAATTCTACAGTGATTCAGTTTTTATCTTTCCTGAATTTAGATAATAAAAAGAAATTAAAAAGAGAAGCGGTTTTACAAGTTCTACAGAGTGAACTCTTTCAATTCACAAAAATCCAATGGCTATATGACTTCTAATTGTATGTGTTCAATGTGCTAATAATGCAATTGTCATCAGCACGGAAGTTAATTTAACAAGCCGAGTTCAAATCTCCTCATAGTCTGTTCTGTTGACGTTATCAGAAATTAGCACTGAATTTCTTTTTCCCTCTTCGACTCCACAACTACAAGTAAAATATAAGTCTGTACTCCCTAAGCATTAGTGACTGTCAATCTGCGAGAATGAATACTCTGGAATCTAAACCGTAGCCATTCATTCTACTATCCCCAAAAAACTCATGACAACGGTAGGAATTCGTGGAGAGTCATGATCGACTATGTCCTGAAGGTGACGTGACATTAAAAAGGGAGGATTTCACTGAGATGGATTAAGAAACCGTCGTGTCATTTTATTTACTATTTTAAAACAAAAACAAAAAACAGAGAATTAAGGAAGAATACTATGGTCTATGGTGGTTTTGGAAACGTAGCTTAGATATGGCATGAGTCCAAATGTATGGGGCACCGAGTGAGAATCGAAATCGAACCCATTCTTCAGTCGCAACTGATCTAACGAAACAAGCTTGCTAACCATGGCATCACTTCGAAGTGCCCAAAGTACAAGCCGAAAGTGTGGAGCACCCAGTGAGGATCGAACTCGCTACTTAATTACTGTAGCGAGACAAGCTTGCTAATAATTACTATACATCGAAGATCCCAATGTTTTTCTAGGTGAAGCTTAGATGAAGCACAAGGCCGAGCGTGTTGATCGAACTGACTACTCAGTCGTAATTCTTCAAACAAGACATGACTTGCTAACTATTACACCGAGTCGAAGAGCCTAAAATTACTGGTCGAATTCTGTCCAAGGTGATAATTCTCAATCATTTGATAGATGATTCATTTACACAATTTTAGATGTATGGGTAGCCTAAAGGTTACCGGCGTCGAGTTGAAATCTATTTCGTATAATTTATACTAATGCCCTTGGAAAAGTCATAAATTCATCTTCTTTTATTCATGGTTTTAAATAACAAGTTAGAATGGATTCTTTTACTTCGGGTGGCAGCCAGTCTACCAAAAGGAAAACCTGAAAACCAAACACTCTTAAATAATAGCGTAGGGTCGATACTTTAGACTTGGTAGGGTAGCCAATCTAGGAAAAGGATAAATTTGAATTGCAAAACAGCTTGAAGGTGGCTCGGCTTCATCTTGCTCTAGAAACACCCACAGCTTTTCGGTATGCTGTACGCATAATGCCTCAACGATTCTAATGACTGACAGATCTAGCTACTTTTCTCAAACACAAGAATACATCAATAAGTCAGTAGCCTGCTACGTAGATTATTGTATTTTGGTCAGAACTTTTCTCTGTGCGAAATCTCTGATTAATAGCTGCTCGGCCCGGTTGCTAGGTTGCTAGGATCAAAGTGTAGTACGCTGCCTTTGTGAGCTTCCGAGTCGGCGTCTGTCGAACTCTCTGCATTAGCAGAGAGGAACCCGGACGTAGCTTTGCCGAAGGGCAAGATTTCGTTCGGGGAGGTAGACAGGGCCTGAACCCGTCTAGGCGGGTTCAAAGGCTATATTTTTGGCCGAGCCTACGGTCTCGGAGATACCCACATTAAACCGGCCTTGTGCCACATTCGGTCCTCGTGGGTGGATTGATAAATACCGAAATTTTCTCTGTACGAAATCTCTGATTAATAGTCACTACTGAATAATGCACATTGACAATAAAGGTGATAATGACGTAAAATAAATATTCATTGTCCAAAATGAATGCCTTTTTTATTATCAGGTTGCGAATTTATTGAAGTGCTTGGATATATCTTCATATATCTTATGTTCACTTAGCACCAATACACAGGGAAAGGCTTGAATCCACTTCTCCCTGAACTTTTTCTCATTCCCATATATATTTACAAAATAATTTTATCATTATGCTCAGTACGGAAAGCTTTTACGAGTTAGCATATAAAAAAACTTCTTCCTTGTAACGCTCTTACTTACTTCAGTAATGAAATATTGAAGCTGTTCCTCTCATATAAATCTTGAACGAAACCAATAATTTAGTAGATAATAAAAATTCAACTAGTAAGTTGAGTCTATATTTTTTTGTCTATATTTTTTTTTATGTTTTCCATTTTCCTGAGGATGAATCATACCTAGCGGTTAAGAGTAAATTTCGAGCATACTATTATACCTTAGATTTTGCATGACAATGGCAGCGTACACAGTGGATTAAAGGGAAAATTTTGTTCTCCATAGTAAGGCACAGAGCAAGAACAATACAGGAAAATATGTGGAACTTGGTTAGTCTGTTCTACTCCACCCGACATATTCGCCTGAACTTGCACAGCGATTATTGCTGCAAAACACTATGATGAGAAAAACCTTCCCTAATGAAACCTCGAATCTATAGATTGTTGAAAAAAACATACACAGCAAAACATGCAGAATTTTACTCAAACGTTATCGAAGAGCTGCCTGATTTGTGGAAATGACTCATTGCAAATAAAGGTGAATATTTATTTCAGCCAAAATGTAATTCTACATTATACTAAGAATAAAGTTGATAAAAAAAAACGGAATTATTTATGACTCAACCTAACAGGAGAGGACTAATTCCTATGGAATGATGATTAGAAGATGAAGTTCATTTTGGTGTGATGTTTTCAACCAAATTGAACACTGCAATAAAACGTCAGTTGTTTTAGAAAAAAATATTTAAAAAATATAAAGTAAACCTTGTCTGTGAACTTCAATGAAACTGCGTAAATGAAAATAAATGCACACACACGCATATATATATATATATATATATATATATATATATATATATATATATATATATATATATATATATGTATATATATGTGTATATATATATATATATATATATACGCATTTTTACACGTATATATATATGCATATATATATGTATATATATGCGTATATATGTATATATATGCATATATATATATATATATACGTTTATATATATGTGTGTATATATATTCGTATATATATATATATATATATATATATATATATAAGTATATATATATATGTGTGTGTTTGTCTGTGACTGTCGCTTTTTTCTCTTTTACAGATTAGTTTCTTGAATTACAAAAGATAGCAATTTGCAAGAAGCAATTGAAGAAACGGAATATTTTTCTTAAAGAACAAAGTATTTTGAATTGCTATAAAAGTTTGTTTACCAATATTTTTTCAAAGCCTGTATACAGTATTTCTTTGCGCATAGTAGAATTCTTGTCTAATCCAATACTTGATGTTGCAGCAAAAAATAGTTATCAAATTATAGCTTCTAGTATAACACAGGTACTCGATTAGTCTCTTCAGTTCAGAAGCCGGGCGTGTTTTTTCTGTTTTCAAGTTCAAAATTGGCCTTCGGCAATTCCCCATTTAAACAATAAGCGTCCATCATTTTTATTCTGTGTTCCGTTACAATGGTCATGATTTTTTGATAAAAAAATTCATCAAATAAAATAACACTAAAGAAATAAAATAACAAAAAGTACTTATCTTTAACCAAGTCATGCACTTATTATTTTCTTTGTTAAAATCAGATGTAAACGTTTTATCAGCAAAAGTGTCAGGTTCAAAAATTATAAAACTATGACGACTACAAAACTTTATATTAGGCTCTCGTTTGATCGAGACTTTCAAATGGATGTCACGCATAGCTGTTAAACTCTCACTAGTACACAACCGTTTTCTAAGATCAATGATTAAACATGGCTACGAGTGAATGAAGCCTGTATGCCATAATGTTGTGGAGTCATTTCAGAGTGGAGGCTTGTATTTGTACTAAGTCGGTCCTAAAATAGGTTCGACGTACAAAACGTTAGAAACTTGATATAATAGGCATAACGCAGAGTAATCTAGTTGTGGTCGCTGATACTTTAGTATTCGACTAACTGTCGTCCGACATCGACTGACTCACCGACTCACTCACTGCCTACCCTTCGTATCTATTACTACTCCTACTTATTATAGGTGGGAGAGTCTATTAACTATAGAATAGGTGTGTTCCACTATAACACATAGCGAGGGCCATACTTCTTCGAAACTTCTGGATGGACACCATAGAATTACAAGCAAATGACTGCACAAAATAACAGAAACTACATCACTTGAAGACTTTCAACAGTCGGAACAGCTAAAAGGGACCCTGTAACTGGAAAAGAAAATAATGGTATAACCGTGATTTTAACTGTTATAACCTAGGGAAGATTACTGAATAGAATAATGCAACGATGGTTGATAATAAACGATAAAACTTAGAATACGAACAACACATATAAGTTTCGCTAGCGGCGCGTAGTGGCCATCTGCTAAACATGAATCAAGTGAATTGCGCAATGAATCTCCAACTCTAGAATATCTACCAAGCGCCCCAAGCGGTCAGATGTGGCACAAGACCGAATTTAATGTGGTGTATCTGAGCCCGTAGGCTCGGATAAAAAATTATCCGTAGACCCCGTATAAAACGGGGTCGTGTAGCTGTTTTCCGAGACGAGACTCTGCTCTTCGACATAGCCTCGTCTGAGGGATCCTCTCTGTCTGGAGGCAGAGAGTTTGACTAGTACAGAATTCCACGTACAGTATTTACTATTGTATTTATGGAAATGGGAGCATACCTATTATCGCCGGTAGGTCTACTACAGCATTAACATTCCACACTACTCCAAACAAAATGTTATGGGGGAATACCTAACGATACTGGAAGGAGCGATAACAGTTAGTGGCATTGGAAAGTTATTCAAGAGAAAGATGTTATAAATTTTAACCGAGAGGTGTATTGGCTGCTCGGCTAATGAATAAAAAGAAACGTCTAATATTAACATTAAAATTACTATTATAATAAAATACTTAGACGCAACATACGTTTTGAATAACTGAACAATCTCTAAAATATAAAATATCCTCAAAGCCATCAAACCTTGAAAGATCTGTTGACTTACTTTCCATTCATGCCCGCTATCAACTTCTGGATTTACCTTGTCATCCTTCCAAAAAGTCATCTTCTCTGCAGAAGGTTTATTTAGATCGTGTTCTAGCTTTTTGCACGGTCAAAAAGTGGTTTAGCAGTGGAGTGGTTTTGTCAGTGTGATTTTAGCCTAAACGATCAACCATGCTCCGGGCTACCTTCAGAAGTCGATGAAGACGGAGAATAAACCGAAGATTGATTCTATGCTTAAGTTCTTCTAGGTCTGTGTGTGGGGGTGGAGGTATAGACCTGTTTTTTCACATAGGCCAATAGAAAAAAAAATCACAATATGTCAAATCAGATGAACGTGGTGGCCATTTCAGCAGTGCATTGTCGTTATCACTGGCACGCCGTATCCATCTTCCTGGCAGATTACCAATGAGAAAAGTCCGCACTGAGGCGCTGGAGAATGCTACCAAAGACATGCTACAGCGTGTTTGGCAGGAGCTAGACTATCAACTTGAAGTGTGTCGTGTCACAAGTGGCACGCATGTTGAACATTTGGGAAGCGTTGTGAAATCAGTTATAAAATCTGCAGCCCTTTCAATATCATATTTGAATTTTGATAAATAAATCTTTTATTGTTCAACGTAAAGCCTATTTAATTTTGTTTGCCTGGGACATGTAGTTACTCAGATATTCACATTTTAACTTATGTCAATTTTTTTAGACACCCTCTTTTTAATCTAATGGTAAGTTATTAATACTTCTTAATTTTAAATCCCAATTTGGAGTCTATTGTTTTTTGCCTGTTCTTAGAAATTTCCTTAATTAATCTAAGGTATCAAGTCTTAGGTAAACATTTTGTACATTTTTTAATTTAATTCCTGATATTACTCCTCCCTCAGAGGTATGGAAACAAATCTCATATTTTATTCTCTCTACAGAGGTTATATGCCTTTCAAGAAAAAATAACTAGTTTTATATTACTAAAAATGTACACACACAAAGACGACTTAATCAGCATACACAGATACAAATGTAAACCAATTAGACATTTTAATGTTCCATCTGTTTATCAGCATTCCACCAACATTCCGGTTCCATCTACAGAATCGCAGACATCTGACGAGTTCATTTCGAAATAAGCTTTTGACATGTTAAAAAGGTATCGGTAATCGAGATGCCAGTATCGTTCTGTTCTTTCCTGAATTCGATCACATACAGTTGGGGGAAATAAATATTCGTACACTTGAAAAATTGTATTTTTATAATTGTAAAAGCCTGAAATAAAAAAAATCTCGGCATATTTTATGTATAAAGACACATACTATTAAAAAATAATAATAAACTTAATTCTAATTCTAACAGAGATTAATGCATTTTTTAAATTCTAACTGGTGAAAAAAGTATTCGTACAAATCAATTATTAGAATAAAATAATCAATTAATTATGAAAAAATGTATATTCTACAATGTTCCAGTAATGTTATCAGTAATTATAGTTAACGCCATTAGCCATTATCAGAGCCTTCTGCAATTTCTAGTCTTACGAAATGGTTCTAATAATGCCTAAAGGTAAAGAATTGACTATTTCACAAAAACAACACATTTTGTCTCTTGGAAACAGTTACAGAACGATTTCTAACAACCTGAATATTCATTTTACTACAATTGCTTCGTTCATGGCAAGATTTAAAACTCGTAACAGCGTCGAAAACCAAAGACGAACAGGTGCTCCGAGGAAGATTTCTCTAAGATCAGCAAGGATATTAGGACGCCAGATCCAACAAAATCACCAGGTTACCCGAGAATAGCTGCAGGAAAATCTGCGTGCATTAGGGATTAAAGTAACCAAGCGTACAATAAGTAATGAACTACACAAAAACAGTCTGAATTCACGCATCCCAAGGAAGACTCTACTCCTCTTGAAACGACACAGAGATGCTAGGCTAAAATTCGTTAGAGAGTATAAAGATAAAGAATATGTTTTGGGAAAAAGTACTATGGACAGATGAAACTGAAATAGAGTTGTTTGGTCATAATTATCGAAATCATGTGTGGCGGAAGGACGGTGAAGCCTACTTACCAAAGAACACGTTGACATCTGTAAAGTTTGGTGGTGGCAGTATCATGATCTGGGGCTGTTTTTCTGCAAAAGATGTTTGCAGAATACCAATAATAGATGGAAAGATGAATGCCGAAAGATATCAGAAAATCCTGCAAGGCAATTTAATGCGTTCTGTTGAGAGGCTTCTGATACCTCATGATTGGGTTTTCAAACTGGATAATGATCCTAAGCATACCGATAGATTTACAAGGAAATGGTTAGCTGAAAGCAACGTTGATGTCTTGCAATGGCTAAGTCAGTCCCCAGACTTGAACCCAATCGAGAATTTATGGCGATATTTGAAAATTCAAATTGGGAAAGAGCACCAACAAATATCAAGAATTTGAAGACAATATGCCTAGAAGAATGGGTCAAAATATCACTCAATGTGTGCAGATCATTAGTTGAGACGTACAGGAATAGACTAGTAGCTGTTGAACTCAATAAAGGATATTCCACAAAGTATTAAATTAAGTTAATATGCTTTTTGTTTTGTTTTGTACGAATACTTTTTTCATCAGTTAAAATGAAAAAAATGCATTAATTTCTGTTAGAATAAGAATTAATTAAGTTTATTATTTTTTTTAATAAAAATGTATCTTTACACATAAAATGTATCTTTACACATAAAATGCATCAACATTTGTTTTAGTTAAGGCTTTTACATTTATAGAATTACAACTTTTCATGTGTATGAATATTTATTTCCCCCATTGTATATGTGAGTCGAAATTACATTATCAACTTGATCAAAGTAGAGTAAAATTTTTATTTTATGTATTAGAATTAAGAAACGGCTTTGAAAAATATACATTTGAGAATTTAATATAATTATTTACTTCATAATTTGAATGATATATTATTTTAATGGCCTGCGAATAAACTTGTAACAATAGTGAAAGAATGTAACCATCTTGCCTTTGTGATTCAACACATATTATAAGATTCGTTTTAAGAAAAAGATATTAAGCTTCTATCTGAATTTCTTGGACGAGGTGTTATTCAGACCAGGAATTGTACTCACAATAATTATGCCGAACAAATTTCTGAATCAACACTTTAATTCACTAGGGTGTTCCCTCTGTGAATTCAGTCTCTGAGCTGGGCACTACAAATTTAGATTCAGTGGAAACATTGTGCACAAAAGCTGAGCAGTACTAACCAGAAAATGACGAGATATTCCTAGAATTTGATAGTGGAAATAGAACAAACTATTCCCTAGTTTAAATAAAGGGTCGATTCTAAATTCTTCAGGATAATCTGGCTCATCAGACACCTGAATAAGTCCAGATGGCGCAACAGCAAGAATATTGTGATATTAGCAACAAAGATGAGGATATTAGTCATAATATAAATCATATAAATAATGTTATTAAGCTTGTTTGTAACTATTTCTGTTTCTTTTACACATTTATCGTCATTATCGTAATGTCCCGTGACCCATGAACTGTCCTCGTGAGGAATCTCCCACCTCCATTCAGTGATTTCGTTAGCCAATTTTTCCTCTGACTCTTCCTTTAGCTAAGTTGAAAGTGTGTTATTGGACACAATTTGGAAGTTGGAGTTTCATATCATAAATAATGACACATTTTTTTCCAAACAGCTACCATTTTTTTGAAGAAACGAGTTCAAGGATTATGTTCAGGTTCAAAATGGTAGCGTCGGAATTTCATTCCGCTGACTAGTGAAAGTCTTATAAAATTTATCATTTCCTGAAGCTTTACAAATTGTTTATGTGCAAGAAGCAAGGCACAAGTACATTATTACTAAATCATAGTGCCATCACATAATACCATCACTAACTTCAGAGGGAAATTTTACTGTACAATTTATATATATGATGATGTAACTTATACACTGTAATAGTTTCAGTTTTATTTTCAATAAACAATGCAAATTTAAAACATTTTGTCTTATAATTTGTGCCTAGCACTATTATGGTGTTATATATACCATAATACTGCTGGGCACAAATTATATATGTATATATATATATATATATATATATATATATATATATATATATATATATATATATTTAGTTTATGCAAAACTAGATAATCCGTATGGGTAGACCCAAGGAGGATGATATCCAGAGAGCTCAATGTAAATTCAGAGCAAATATGTTTGAATAAAAACAGACCACTTTAAGGTTCCATTTCACCACAACCCTTTTAAAGGGCTCTGGGTCATCAGACTTCACTTCCAAAAGTTGAAATGAAAAATGAAAAGAAACTTACACATTTTTGACGGACCGCACTAAGCATATGTAAAATTAACGAAGTGAGGAAGTGAGGTGGGAGAGAAGATATAAGTGAGTTAGATGTACCATTTTCAATTCCTTATCCTTAACCCCACTCTGTGTAGTCTAGACGCCGCTTAACTTAACGTATGCTATCTAGATATAGATGGGTAAGGGGTGAGGGAGAAGACCGATTTAAAGGGGGAAGATACAGTTAACAATAAAATAATAAATCATGTCCTTGAGATCAGGATTCACTCAAATTCTTAGACACTGTTATTTCGCATTACTTTAAAGGGTATATTTGGGGGTTAAAGTTTGATATAAATCTAAATGTCTAAAAAATCTACGAATAATTTAAAATTGAAGTTTGTTGGAGTTTGGGGTATTTTCTATGAAATAGTCGATTGGAAAAATTCATAGAAAGTACATTGAACGAGTAATCCATTTTATATCTAGCAATCCTTTTTATTTTCCTAAACTTTTTTCTTATAGCTTGTTAAGTTGACATCTATTCGTTTGATTCTTGTTCATAAATTAAATTCGTGGCTGTTTTAGATACCTAATTATCAAGGTTTATTCCAATTCAAATAATTTTATCGTCAATAATGATTATTAAAGGGTAATATATTCAATATATATATATATATATATATATATATATATATATATATATATATATATATATATATATATATATATTATGAAATGGACAAAGACCGACAATTACTTTAAGACATTTTTATGTTTATATATTCTTTTTATAAATACAAATATTTAAGTAAATGCTCTGTTTCTAATAAACATTTAACATTGTTTACATTTGGATACGCATCGAGCAGATATGAATATACGTGAGAAAATCATGGAAAATTGCAGTTTAAAAACAGTAAAATCGACATCGCTAACCGAAACGCTCCTCTGTGGCGAAAACAGTAAAGGCACGCCAGACTGTATGATGGTTCCGTATAGGATACAGTTTCGATTTCCGTCGGAGGACGCATATTTTCTATGAAAAATTTCTCGGACATTCAGGCCGGTTAATACTGTTTATTATAAACAGAGCATTTACTTAAATATTTGTATCTATAAAAAAAGAATGTATGGGCATAACGTTGTCTTAAAATAAATTATTTTATTATAAATATATATACACTTATCTATTTTTTTTATTAATTAGGACATAACAAATGGTTTATGAACTTATTGATTGAGTATTTATATTGTTATTTTTTCACACTTTTTACTTATCGATTACAGTAAAAATTGCAGATTTTGCTTGTGGTGGTTCATAATCAGAATTATTTTAATATATTTTCCATTCAATATGTCTCCCCCGTGGTCCGTGGTAAAACGACTGGTGTTTATTACGTTGCTAGCCGTGGTAAGAATGGTGGTGTGCATAATGCAGACGAAGGAATTATTATACGACAGAAACAATTCTTATCAGAATTTGATTGGATTCTTTGGGCATCAGTTCAGGAGGAAGACCACAACTGATTAATAGCGTTCGCCTTCGGCAGATTTCATCGAAAGGAGGGTGCAATTTGCGAGCCTGGTTCGCGTGATTCTGGTAATTTTTGATGACCTTTTATAATTCTCCTAAAGTCATAACGAGGCGGATTCCTGTCGGTTCCCCCTCCTGGTTATACTAATCTATTTTTGTTCGTCCAATTAAGTTGAGTGACTGTCCTGGCATGCTCTTTTGTTATGGTCCTTATCAAGATTAACCCAATCTCCCCAGTTTTTAACCTCTCGTTTTATCGTGATTAGATCAGCCTTAAATATTTTCCCATTTATAAATTGATTTTTCCTTCTGTTGTGGCCTCGTTAGGGCCAGAAATAAAGAGACAAATATATTAACAGAAACGGTAATACAAACTCATACAGACGGGAGTGTTACAGCACGAATGTTCGGTCCGACTGTCAGAGTTTACTGCTGGAAACTTCCCTCTCCAAAAGGCAGTACCCGCTCCTATTTATAGCTGAGAGAGTCCATGTGTGCGTGGGTAAATTATCATAACACCTTCCCTTGGCACACGTGTGTACGCTTATCAGCAGAATAGAGCGGTAAGTCATCTTGATGTGGATTAGACGGACTTTACTAATACATACAACATTGAATTGAATCAAGAAACATGGTATTTGAGAAAATTACTAGAGCGAATGAGTCGTGAGTCGAATTAGCTAGATGTAGTATAGACAGTGTTGACCAGCTTACCCCCACTTTTTCGTCGGCCTTGTGCCACAAATTAATGTATTCACATTAATGAAATAAATATGCTTGTATTCTTCGTCGTAATTCTACTGTTAATGCCTAAGAAACTCAGTTTTACACGTAAATTTCTTTTTAAATTTTCTCTTTTTTTTCTGCTATATTAAGATGCAGCATTCTGACGTCACAAAAATATCGTGCTGTTTCCCCGTAATGATTTTGTTCAGCACATTGGACCAAGTCTCAGTTTAAACATTGCATCATATGTAGTTCACCTTCGATGAAAATTTCAAACAATTATTTTTTTTATTTTTTATTTTTTTTTATTAAATTTAATTATCTTAATTCATTGTAATTATCTCTAGACATTTTTTTTCAGTTGCACGTGTTTCACTGAAAGTCAGAATGGATAATTTAAAGGTTATTTTTCGCAATTAAACTCTGATTCTTGAAATGACCAAACATACTCACGACGATATAAAACTCCTAATTTGTTTGCAAAAGTCATTTTCATCTTATCACTCACCCCTAAAAAAAGAAAGAAATATTATGCTATTCAAAAATGTACAAGGGACGCTTTTAACATTTGACCCCGGCTATATACGATTTTATGAATGCTTTGTTGAAAGCCTTGAAAACGATATTTCCGAACTGGGTTCGAGCTCTTATTGAAATAATATACGTTCATTTCAACGATGATACTTGATAAATGGCGCAATTGATAATTTCCTTTATTAAAAAAAGAATTCAGATGTGGTAATTACTTAAATTTGTACTGTATTTTGGAAAAAAAATAAAATTAATTCTTCCAAGAATATATTTAACACTTTCACTACCAATAGTCGGTTACGAAATCTGACTTGAAACGCCCACGTATAAGCGATTTTTATGAGTTGATTTATTACTTCAACTGAAGTCTTTAGGTTGTTTTCATACTAAAAGCATCATTGGGAAACACAACTCTTTGTCGGCACCCGCAGATGAAAATATCTAAGAAAATGCCAAGCACGGGATAACTCGTAGTCGGCACGAGATAACCCGTACTCGGCGCGAGAAAACTCTTGGTCGGCACGAGAGAGCTCATAGTCGGCACGAGATAACACGCGGTCGGCACGAGATAACTCCTGGTCGGCACGAGAAAACTCTTTGACGGCACGAAGTAACTTGTGGTCGGCACGAAAAAACTCTTGGTCGGCACGAGAGAGCTCATAGTCGGCACGAGATAACTCGTGGTCGGCACGAGGTAACTTGTGGTCGGCACCAGAAAACTCTTGGTCGGCACGAGATAACTCGTGGTTATCACGAGAAAACTCTTGGTCGGCACGAGATAACTCGTAGTCGGCACGAGATAACACGTAGTCAGCACGAAATAACCCGTGCTTGATAGTCAATATGATAAGTCACTGTAAAAATAGAATTTTATTCTAAAACCTTATTTTTTTATTCATGTTTATATTTTTAGCGAACTGTTCTCATTCAGTTAAATCTTTTTTTTTCTTTTGAGGAGGTTGGTATTTACATATGTAAACGCATAAGTAATTGGTTTCTATTTACGATTCAAATTTCTGGATCAAGTGAAGATTTTCAGCAACGTTTTAAAGAAATTGATACAAAGTGGAGTCTTATGATTATATTCGTTTCAGCTCATCAGAAATGAAGTCAGAAGACTTCCATTAGTAGTAGTACTACTAATAAAGTCTAGTTTTATGTAAGGCTTCAATTTCTTTTGATGGGCTTTCATGTTTAGGTGAAGAACATCAAAGACTGATCGATCTAAAGATCGTGGTAAATGCTAAAAACAAAAGAATATTAAACCAAATATTAATAATAAGTCACTTTTATTAGAAGCAGAGAAAATGTGATGAACGGTTCAAAGAAGAAAACATTGCGAAGAAAAAAACTCTTTATAGAAAGAGAAGATTTAAATGAATGAGAAGTGAAGGAAAGGAGAAGAAAAGCAAGAATACCTATAAAGTCAGACTGGAAATACCTGTTTTTCTATTGTTGGAATGGCGTAATCATCAATGCAAAAATCTCATATCCCAACCATTATGCATGTCACGTGAAGCTCATCTAATCGGCTGTCAGCCTATCCTTCCATCTGATTGGCTGATACCCCAGTAGCATAAGTTACCAGCGCCGCATATATTTTTTCGTATTCTGGTGGATTTCATTTCTCCGTTGCTCCACAATCTTTAGATTTAAACAAAATTCACGACGGGTAAAAAAAAATGGTTACTAGGAAAACTTACAATGCATCTAACTCATCTATAATCAAGTTAAGCAAACGTCTAAATTAAACAGATGGGTAACTACTTAAGAACACCAAGTTTTGGAAGCAATCTGCGTACATGTGTCTGACGAAGGAAAGCTAAGTACAGTGTAACTCGGATATAAGAGACCCTGATATAAGAGAAACACGGATATAAGAGAGATTTTCTCTGGTCCCAAATTAGAGCCATACTTACCTAAACAAAATAGATCAAACCCGGATATAAGAGACCTCTTCTTCGGTTCCGACAACTCTCTTATATCCGGGTTACACTGTAAATAGAGAATGGATAATGGTGAGGAGGAGAAGGAGTGTTGTTAACGATGAAGTCTCGCAGCCCAAATCTCCGACGTGTGAAGGTTAAGCAATGTCAAATCTGATCAATGATTAGATGGGCAACTGCTTAGGAAAGCAAGTGCTATGAACAAGATCTTTTCAGAATTCGTATTCCCAACATTACTTCATGCCCATTTCAATTTTTCATATATCTATCTTGTCTATTCTACTTCTTAAAATAGTAATTACTAAACAATCATGAAAATACTTTATTAAAATACATACCAACTTACCATACTTACCAGTTTAAGCTAATAATTTTTCTTTATGTTTAAACTATACATTACAAATATAAACTATAATTTTTGAAAGTGAAGATTTTATTGAAATATGTTGAGACAAGTTTTCATTTTTAAAACGAAACATACGGAATTAAAGCGAAATGAAAACAATATATGATAAATGTAGGTATCAGTTTAAAGCAGCGTTTCTCAGCCGGTGCCGCCCGGGTTCACTAATGCGCCCTGAAATGTAGCAAGATGCGTCCCAAGTTAAGAGAAGAGTAATTTATTACTTATTTTAATATCTGAAAAAAAGTATTTTCTTTTTTTTTAGAAACGCCAAGCCCATTGCTTACATGTTAAGCTCAAAACATTTCTTTTCACTCCCCTACCAACCAAGAACATTCTTCCAACAGAATATCTTTCTCTTATCAACCAGCGGATTGGGACTCGTTCCGCGATTTCCTTCGTGATGTCTCTCGGAATGGAATTTTTAACCATCCCGTTCAAAAATGCGCGTCTGTGGTGTCCTGCTGGATAAAAAGCCGCATCTATACTTTCATTCCACCGAGGAAATACCAAAATTTCAATGAATGCGGGACAATTTCCTCATAGATGAAGAGAATACTGGAAGTTTATGGCCATATCACGTTGAAATACCGGTTTCGATATGATCACCGAACTTAAGCAACATCGAACCTGGTCAGTAAGTAAATAGATGACCGCTTGTGAATACCAAATGCTGTAAGCGTGAATCTGCAACTGGTTAAATAAATAATGCCTCGGAATTGTTAACCGAAGATCCGAATTCCAATTTCACTTCAGTTCGTTATTCACTTATGTTCAAATTCCCTTGGTAAAGGCATGAATCCACCTCTTTTTACTCTTGCTATGGGTTAATTAGTAAGATTTGTATCACTAAACGTTAGTGATACACGGATTTAGTGATATGCAAAGGATAATGATTTAGTAACTAAATCATTATGCCCAAAAGGAAATCAGTTTTCATTATTTACATTATTCGGACTATTGTCCACATCTTTGTCGCCATATTTATTACAACGTTTCTGCCGTTGTACGATCCGGCCTTCTTCAGGTGGTTGGAATGTCGAACTGAACCCTTTATTTCGCTCACTGGGGTAAACCGTTCTAGTTGCACGTGCCATGTTTAATGGATGTCAGTTATCAGTTATCTCCTGTTAATTCCCCTATCCAAGTTCTCCACTACCTTAACCGGGTATTGAACTCACACTCTTTGGGTCCTGTCACTGGATCTAACTAACGCCTTTATCCACTGTGCCATGTAAACATGGCACATGGAACTAGGACAGTCTACCCCAGTGAGAGAAATAAAGGGTTCATTTCGACATTCCAACCACCTGAAGAAGGCCGGGGTGGACAACGACCGAAACGTAATATAAATATGGCGACAAAGATGAGGACAATAGTCCGAATAATGTAAATAGTGTACATAATACCTTATCTCAGAAATATCGACAGATAGAAAATTTTTAAAATCTAAAAGTATTTTCTGGCTTTAAATAACCTAAAAAGATTTGATAAGCCGTATAAAACGAATCAGTCGATTAGTCGAACAACTTGAGGTAACATTAATATGGCTTTAAAAAAGGGTGTTGAGAATAAAATGGAGTGGCGTGTAAGCAACAAGGAAATTTTAGGGGAAACCGGAACAAAAAGGAAATTTATACTTAGAATCAGAAAGAGATAACTGTGATTTCTAGAGCGCATGATGTAGAAAGGAGACTCGGAAAATTTGACACTAACAGGACATATCAATGACAAAAGGATCAGGTGTATGCAGCGAGTCAAACTACCTGACGTGTTTATATGAATGATTGTCAGAACACGGAGTGGGGAAGATGGTAGAGTAAAAAAAAAAAAAAAAAAAAAAAAAAAAAAAAAAACATACCAAGAGCTAAAAAGGATAAGAAATTGTCGAAACCACATTGTGAAAGAATACAACACCAAGAAGGAGAAAAAGAAAAGATTGTATTAGATTTCTTTTTTCTATTTTCACTTTTAACAATTTAAAAAGCTGTATTCTTTCTCATACATGAAATAAAAAAAATAGAAACTCCTAGTTTATTCAGGCAGAAAATGCAACCAATGTAATTACAAAATTACTTGAAAATTATCGTCATTTTTAGAGGGTACAGATAACCAAGCAAAATAATAACGTATGCATTTCTTCTTTGTCTTTTCAACGTCGAGATACCAACTTCAATAAATTTGCGAAACATAAATTGTATGATGTCTTTCGGCAGTCGCTTATCTTTCGTTATCGTCACACGATCTAGCTTTTCATTTTAGCAGACGACATTTTTGTTTTTTGGGCAGGAAGAATTGAAATGCAAATGGAAGATTGTTTGATAAGAAAGTTATTGTGAAGCTTTTGTTAAAATTATTCAAAAATCTGCTTGTTAAGTTTTATTTAATTATTTTTGTCAACACTCTGCGCAAGTAATCCTGACATTAGTTGTTTATTTGTCATATACATGCCAAGATAACCAACTGGATAGATTATCTTTTTCGGTAACAAATTTAGAGATGGAAATGTTTCTTCACAAATACTTTCTGTTTATTATTTTTGAATTGCTATGCCTTCTTTGGAAATATAATGGGATGCTTCCTCTTTGCTTTGCTCACAGATTACAATTCAGAGTTTTCCTTCTCTTAGACAAGATTCTACTCTGTACCAGAGAGTTCCGTCTGCCGTGCTACTTAAACCATAGCTGCGGATTTAAGAAAACCCTTAAAACGTAATACAATATAGTATATTGTCTTTCTACTGGAATTGAATACTGTATTACGTTCTTCTTCTTCTTCTTAACTAATCATCTGCCTCCTTCGCATCTGGATACATAGAGGTGATCAACATCAGCTTGTGATGATGAATGCCGTCGTGAGAAGCTTTCCCGTTTTGGCATCTATCCGTTTAATGTCAGCTGTGGTCCATTTAAGGATGTTGCACCACAGGTACAGCTAGTGTTCATGGTTGATATTCTGTTTTCTGAATTCAACTCCGCATTTAACACCAGATTCACCAGCTTGTAATATTAATTTCTTATTTCCTTTTTCATTTGGGCATGCTCTATTCTATTCTCCTTCACTGACTCTTAGGTATTTATATGCGTCTACTCGTTTCGGCTATCTAATCTTTATGAGAACATCTACAGTGGGCGATGATAAGTTTTTAGCCACCCTTCATTACAGCAATTTTGGCTTCTGTAATAACGACTCTTCTTTTTTTCAGATAATACCGTGTTAGTATTAAGCTACTTTTATCTACGAACGATAGTTGATTTATATTTTGCATTGAAAGTTCGCAGAAGTAAGGAAATTGGTAAATTTCAGCGAGGGCAAGAAAATAGGATGGCAACAGTGTGGCAAATCAAATAGAGAAATTGCTTGCTTTTTCCGGGTTAATTATCAAACGGTTAATAATATTGTCATGAAATTTAATGAAGAAGATCATTGTCGTGTGAAACAATATTCAAGAAGACAAATCATCGTGTCTGACCGTACAAAAATGGCGCTGAAAAGGAAAGTCATCAAAAACCGTTGTCAGAGCATCAAAGATGTCGCCAACAGGATGGAAATATCGCCATATACGGTGAAAAAGACTTTGAAAGAGCTAGGCTATCAAAGAAGAGTTGCAAGAAAGAATCCCTTGATTTCAAACATTAACAGATATTAACGTATGGACTGGGAAGGAGAATTCGAAAGCAAAGATTATGAATTTTGCCAATCTGTAATTTGGTCAGATGAAAGTAAATTCTGCATATATTCGAATTCGAGACAGGCTTATGTTTGGAGAAATCAGAATGAGGTTTGGAACATTGAATGCCTGCAGGCGACCGTGAAACATGGAGAGATTGGAGTAATGGCGTAGGGCGCTGTCTGGTTTGGAGGGAAATCTGAGCTGATTCTTGTTGACGAGCGGTTGAATGGTCCAAATACTGTCAAATATTAGAAAAAGGAATACTCCCACTATTTGAAACCAATCAGATTGACAAGAATGTCTATCTTTTTCAAGAAGATGGAGCACCATGTCATACGGGCAAAGTACCAAAGGTCTGGAAGGAATCGCAAGGAATCAAGTTACTGTTATGGGCAGCCCAAAGAACTGGCATGGGTCCAATAGAGCACGTTTGGGAGCACCTTGACCAAAGACTTTGAGATGGTGCAACCAAAATCACGTTAGTGGCAACCCTTAAAGAAACATTACTAAAGGAGTGGCAAAATATGGCTCAGACGATTGATCAAATCCATGAAAAATCGAATACAAGAACTGAAACTAGCAAATGGAGGACCTATTCTATACTAGTTCCAGATACTCTTTATTTATGTTGAGTTGGGATTACGTTAAATTTTAAAATTGGATGTAGTTTATTTCTCCTGGCTAAGAACTTTTCTTAGGCCACCTTAAATCTATTGAGTATGTATCTGTGATTCTCCCTTTCTTGAATGTTACTTTTGCACATTTATCTAATCCGAAATCCATACCGATGTCATCACTGAAATAGTTTATTGAGAAGACGCTTCAACTCATTCTCATATTTAGCAAATAGTTTGAGATCATCCATGTAGAATAGGTGATTAAATACTTTTTGTTTATTTAGTATTAGTATTATTACACCCGGTTAAATTATAAATAAAAGAAATTAATAAATAATAAAGTCAATGATATATACAATAAATAATAAAGATAATCGACAAATATATTATCATTATTGCTGTTGTTACTATGGTTGTTAAAACAATTGTTAAAAGTTAAATAATTGAAAGTTTTCAACTATACAGAATAGTAAAATGTAAACATTACAAAATAAATGTTAGGATTCCAAATAACTCTCCTACAATTTCGAAAAATTTTTTTTTTTAAATTAAAGGATAGGTAAATATATAAATATACTTTGTTCATTCATATTGAGTAAATAAGTACTTTGAAGGCAACTGCCCGACGAGCTACTTTCACTGGTTCCCAAACTGAGGAATTGAAGCGTGCTACTAGGTTGGCATTTTGGTCCTACCCTTTCACTGTCGAAACAGTTAAATGTAGCCATCTCTTCTACTCCTCTGTGTGAGGTTTATTTAAAATGAAAGGATGGTTGTCTTCTAACCAGTGTTTTTATTATTCGGATTTTTTTTCTTTTTACATTCGCAAAATTAGTTTCATTTCTTGCTTATTAACGTTCTTATTTTTCTTTGTTTTTATAACATTCTTAAAGCAAGCTGCCAAAATTTGCAAATTAACAACATTTTTTTTCTTCTTATTCCTCTTTTGACATTACATCGTTCCTCTGACTCATGGCTCTCTTTATATATCTGATATTCGATAATAAATTTAAAAAAACAATATTATATATATATATATATATATATATATATATATATGGAGTGGGGTGTGACATTATGACAAACAATTCTCAAGTTGCAAAATCAAAAAATATTGCAACGCATAAATAAGTTACTGAAAATATTTCTAATAAACCAAATATCACATATCGAAATTCATCAGGGATATTTATCATATAAATATTTTTTAAGATTCACACTGTACAAGGCTAGGGACCCACTCGAGGTAGTTAGTATGCATAGGGGATGGAGATAACTTTTAATGCTAGACTTGAACAAATTAAGCTTGTAGTGATTGGGGAAACATCCTTTTCGGAGTCTTTTGCACAGGGCAGTGGTCCGCGGGAAGAAGCTGTTCGAGTGGAACCTATTCCTCTTTGATGGAATACGGAAGGAATGTGGATGGCTTGCTACAATGTAGTGGCATGGCGGGTCCTAGACGTGAAGGTCAGACCTGGAGGAACCAAGGAATGTACTTCGTCCGAGCACTTTCCATGGTAGTAGTGACAGAGAAGCGTGAGACTCAACACATCCTGTCTGTGAGAGAGAGAGAGTTGGGATGGTGGAAAATCTCCAAAAAGCACTCTGGGACACTTTTGAACGCTATCGAGACTGGAAAGTGAGGATTGGTCAACTTCTGCCCAAATATGACAACAGTATTCCATTGTGGTGCCCATCGGAAAATTGATTCTTCGCTGCTTTTTGCATCATCATCATCATCATCATCATCATCATCATCATCATCATCATCATCATCATCATCTCCCATAACTAGATGTGATCGTAAGATTGCTATGTAGCTGAGAACCTGACCCATTCCAATCGCATTCCTGGGTTGAAGGCCACAGAGGTATTCATTCGTGCGTCGCGTATCTTGAGCAAGTAGACCAGCCAAGGCCCACCCTTCTTCGAGTCAAACTAAAGCCGATGTCGTCCGACGTGTAGATTCAATTTGGTCGCAGACACGTGGCTGTTGATTCTATCGTGAGTCTCCTATCGTCTGATGTTCATTTCAGTCACGGAATCCTGATGCACTTCGCCGGCGAGTCATCAATGCACTTTCTATATACACACGAAAGTGGGCTTAATTGTTCATTGGCTGACTAAGAATGACTGATGTTACAGTTTTGAAATATTTTATGCATCAATTTCAACACTTCTTATTAATAACTGCATTGTTTACATCCAGGCAAATTGAAATCTGATTGTCCAAAGAAGAGTTCAAAATTAACTAGCGACTACACTTGAAAATTGAAAAAAAAATCGACATCGTGGTATTATCAAGTACCTGTTAAGAAAATGGTTTAGCTCCCAAGGATATTCAAGTTTGCTGCATTAGGAGATTACGATCGAACTTTATCAATAATGCAAGACTTGATGTCCTGTAACTGCCACCACCGAAGAAAACATTGATCGAGTTCACCATATGGTGACGGATGACAGGCGATTGACTGTAAATCAAATAGCCAATGCTATTAGAAAATCCTGAGGGAGAGAGAGAGAAAGAGAAAGTGAGTGAGAGAGAATTGACAATATTCTACACAGGGAACTTGGCATGACGAAGGCATCTGCTCAGTGGGTTCAACGTCTTCTAGCATCTAATCAAAAGCGTACTAGCTGGTCACATAATGGAAAAAACTTACATTGTTTGAGACAGATCCATCTGGTTTCTTTGGATATTTCATAACTCATTTTGGGCTCATCCCTTTGAACCAGATAAAAAAGACACTCCACGCAGGTCGTTTCACCTAAAGGGGAGGTGAAGCCTAAGTTTTTGGGGATGCAAAAGACATTGTGATTATTAACTATTTTCAAAAGGCCCACATCATCAATGGAGAGTACTACCCCAATATGATGAGCCAGTTATGAAAGGCCATCAAGACCATATACGCAAGAAATATCACGAAATGAATCATGATTCCTCAGGACAATGCTCCAGCACACAATCGTGACTGTGGGTTTGAAGTGGTTGATCACCGTGCCTATTCTGCTTATTTGACTATCATCTGTTCTCCAACTTGAAAAAAAAAAAATTGCTGTGAACCATTATCGCAGGGAGAAAGACGTCATATCTTCTGTTGATGAATTTTTGGCCAATGAACGGTCTTCTTTGAAAAGTCAGATATCTGTTTACGCGGAAAGAAACAATGCACTTATTAATAAGATTTGAACTTATACTATTTACAATATTCGGTGTATTTTTCTCATCTTTGTTGCCATATTTATCACAAGGTTTCGGCCGTTGTACGCTCCGGCTTTCTTCAGGTGGTTGGAATGTCGAAATGAAAGCTTTATTTCGCTCACTGGGGTAGACTGTTCTAGTTCCACGTGCCATGTCTAATGGATGTTAGTTATCAGTTTTTTTTTCTTGTTAATTCACCTCTTCAAGTTCTCCACTGCCTTAACAAGGTATTGAACTCACAACTCTTTGGGTCCTGTCACTCGACCTAACTAACGCCTTTATCCACTGTGTCATGTGTCCTCAATGACAGTTAGTTAGATCCAGCGAGAGGACCCAAAGAGTGTGAGTCCAATACCCGGTTAAGGCAGTGGAGAACTTGTAGAGAGGAATTAACAGGAGATAACTGATAACTGACATACATTAGGCATGGCACGTGGAACTAGAACAGTCTACCCCGGCAAGCGAAATAACGGGTTCAGTTCGACATTACAACGACCTGAATAAGGCCGGAGCGTACAACGGCCGAAACGTTGTGATAGATATGACAACAAAGATGAGGACAATAGCCCGAATAATGTGAATACTTTATATAATACCTCATCTCAGAAATATAGACAGACACTGAGTTGAAATTAATACATGCAAAACTTGACAGCTCAAGCATCACTCATTCATAGTCAGCGTATGAACTTTTCATCCCACCCTCATGGCTATGAGGCCATTTCTATTCCATTGCTCTAGATGGCCATTGACACCACAGGAAAGATCATCTGCCCATTGCTTTTAATCCTGCCTGATGTCTACCTACCCTTCTCACCTGAAGATCCTGAAGAGGGAACCGGTTTATCCACCGATGAAACGACCATACCTCAGGTAGTGCAGACTGAAATGGTACCAGTACCCCTCATAGCATTCTACCTGTTTGTTTTAATTCACAGTTGTCTTTCTCCTACACGTCCTGACTATAAACTACATCCGATACAAAGCCTCTGATCAGATGACTCGAGGTTTTGAGGACTTCTTAAATATTGTTGTACCCAGGTATGGGCAAATAGTGAACATCCAACGTACAAATCAACATTTTTATAGTAAAATAACAAAAAATATGAGTGAACTTACTAGCAATGCATCATAATAGATCTAAAAACTATATATTTGAAAACATACCTTTTACTCTGGAAGTATAAAATTTTGTACAAAATGTTTAGATTTCGGCATTAAATACCCCGTAGAGGTTGATTTGCCACTAAACAAAATCAACCAACCAACCAAACAACACAAAGATGTAGATGCATAAAAGCTGAGTATCATCTACCATGTATTCAACTGTGAAAGTAGAATAACATTTTTATTACTTCAAAACTCTCAAGAAAATTAAATTTCGGCATTAAATGACCATAAAGTAGGTGATATGCCGTTAAAAAACAAATCAATCAATTTTGCCCCTAGATTGGTTGGCAAGCAAAGATAAAATATACCCTCCTATTTTAGCCATAGCTTGAAGAAGAAAGAGGTCATAAGCGACTGCACCAACCTCGGCTGGAATTGACACTCGACGTGACAATTCCCTTTTACCGAGTCGATATCTTTTACACCAAATTCACAGCATATAGATGGTGCGCTTTACTGCATGGTAAGAGCGATTAATCTCCCCTTGCAGATCAATATGCCGATAGGTATCTGATCTTCAGATCAGATACTTACAAGCAGTAATGATCTACCAGGATTTTTTATGTCGTACCCAGATCCATGATCTGCCAGAGGTTTTTATGTCGTACCCAGTTCGAAAGCTATGGATATCACACAGAGCGCCCAACTCGTTCAGAAATATCTAAACTGCCAGGCATATACAAACATTTTTTCTAATATCAATGATTAAAAACGTGTCTTGAAGAGGAACTACCTTTCATTAGATATCGTAGAGACTGGCGCTAGGGAATTACAAAGAAATCAGCCAAATAACAGATTCCACATCATTTGAAAACTTTCAACATCAGTAACAAGAAAAATGGGTTGCAGATATAACACCAGGTGAACATAATAACATAGTTGAAGATGCTAACTACCATATTATCTTAAACAAAATTTAGGAAGGAAACCTACCATCAGTACTAGAAAGAACGATAACAGTTCGTTGGCTTGAGGTACCTATATTCGGTCTAAAGGTTTTAAGAGAAAGATTTTATAAATTCTACCGACAATAATACTGGCTGCTCGGCCAATGAATGCCGAATGTGCCTTTGTAAAAGAATATCTAATCTCATAATTATCATTATTATTCCCTCGGTAACTGCGTCTGCTGTAGATTGATGGTTAACAAACTTAACATTAAATATTAGATAGTGTAATAATTTCGTTTTTTACGGAGTAATCTGGCCTCGGGCTATGCAAACCTAAACTGAGTTAATAACCATAATACCATGTATTCAAAGTAATCCTTATAAATATCTTCCTGATTTTTATTTTATTTTTACTTTTTTAAAATAAGTCGTGCTTTACCTTAGAGCTATTTTTGTTTGCGTCCGTGAGAAGAAATAAGTTCCCTTTCATTAAAGAATCAGACCAGTGTACAAGCAACGTACTTCTGAATTTTTCAGCGTCATTATATTTTAAATCAAAACCAAACGTGTGGATTAAAAAAAAAATAATCGTGAGGGGAAATTCTAATTATATTCAGAAATCTGTCCCTATTGCTTTACTGTTACATTCTGCCCTATTTTGTGTGGGTAGCGAAACCAACGAGCCGAGTTCGAATTCTAGCCTTGACTTAACTTTCCTAAAAATGCATTTGGAAATGGTATGAATTTACATAATTTCCCTCAGCTATAAGGTAAATAGCAGGGTAGATTGGACTCTTTAGTGTTAAGTTGTAACAAATCTAAGAGAAGGAATAATATAGATTTAAATCCGTGGACAAAGCAACGAGCAAAAACTCCATTATCATTTCAAAGACTGCACGGAAATTCACAGCTAATAAAGAAAATAAATCTGTGGAAGGTCGCAATCAACTCAGTCAAGAATTATTTTTTTAGAAGCTTTGCTGCCATTAAAATATTAGGTTGGTGCAAAAATAATGACGTAATAATGTCGTTTTTTGACGTATTTTTAACGTCAAAAACGACATTATTACGTCATTAGTTTGCACCAACCTAATATTATTTCTAAAAATTGTAGAAAGTTGATCCTAGAAATAAACTAATTAGAGTAATCCGTACTTCCTTCTGTCTCCATCGGACGTGTCTTTTGTAAAACATTGAGCAGACACGTTTTATAGGATTAGTAACTTATTATTATAGTCACTTCAACCCTTACTGGCTGTCCCACATTTTTAAACGATTGTCAGCCTAATATAAGATATCTCTCTCTGACTATCTGTCCTGCTTTTATCTCTATCTCCTCCCATATATATATATATATATATATATATATATATATATATATATATATATATATTGAGAAATGGACAATGTCCGACAATTTATTTATTAAAGACATTTTTATGTTTAACGTTCTTATTATAGATACAAGTATTTTAAGTAAAATTTCTCGGACATTCAGGCCGGTAAATGTTATTTAATACTGTTTATTATAAACAGAGCATTTACTTAAAATACTATAATAAGAACGTTAAACATAAAAATGTCTTATATATATATATATATATATATATATATATATATATATATATATATGTGTGTGTGTGTGTGTGTGTGTGAAAATATATAGAAAATAGTAAAGAACTGGTTAGGTAAATAATCCAAAGATCTTTAGTATTTTTGTAATTATTTTTAAAAAATAGTGCTCGATACAAAAGTAGAGCATAAATATAATTATTTATTTATGCGTGTTGGAATCATATTTTTAAATAAATAATTTTATATATATATATATATATATATATATATATATATATATATATATATATAACGGGTGTAACAGCAACATTATCAAAATCCAGAAATGATTAAAGGTATCTTACTGGAATTCTGTGAGGTTTTTATAACACTAATGACCTCTACTTTGAGCAATAAGAATATATAATTACTCTCCAAGCTTAACAGAAGAATCGAGATGAAATCGAGTTCATCATTAATTATTCATAGCTAAAGATTAGAAGCTCATGAAGTATTGAAAAAAAGTTAATAAATATATATATATATATATATATATATATATATATATATATATATATATATATATATATTCCAGGTTCATGTTTCATCTTATTCAAGGTAATCGACTTATTTAACCTTGTAATTTTCTGCCCTGGAATAATAAGGTGTCTCGCAGGTTTCACGTACGATTTGATTTTGGAGTTTGTTTTATTTTCACTGCTCTTTGGACTGTCATAGCCCAAATTCGTCTCTTATGTGTCAAGTATCTTATGGATTGTGTTGGTTCTTTTCTAATCGATATATTTAGCTCGAAGTTGAAATAACGATGCCTCTTTCTGAGCTCCTGACTTTGAAGATGGAAGCCACAGTATGAATCTTGGTACCATTACTGAAGGACTGAATTATCTTTTTCACTCTCATCATTTCTCAGTTGAGAAGACAGTGGGGCTAACACAAAGCAATTTTAACGTGCTATCTTTTTAGCTAAATAACTCAGTTGTTTTTCAGTGATTTTGACGACAAATATTGTCAAGATGACTAAACGTCTCATCTGAAAGCCTACAAAAAATAAACTCATTTTTTTTGGGTGGGGGGATATTCAACATTTTGTAAAAGGGATAATTAAGCTAGAACATTTTGCTGTTACACGCGATATATATATATATATATATATATATATATATATATATGTGTGTGTGTGTGTGTGTGTGTGTGTGTGTGTGTGTGTGTGTGTGTGTGTGTGTGTGTGTGTGTGTATAATAAAAAGGCTTAAACACTAATATTCCATGGTCATAATTTATTCCATTGGAATCGTAAATACGATCCAATTCATCAGACCTACAAATTCAAAAAGAAAACTGAAAAAAACCTACTCCGGAAATAAAAATAGAATTTAGAGAGAGTGTAAGTATGAGAGTGTGGGACGAATGTTAGTTCTAAAGAGAGGGGTAATATACGAGTGAATTTAACAGAGAGGGTTTTATTTATTAAAACTAGGTGTGAGTGGAAGGGGGGAAATGATTGTTGTCGGATGTCTAATACATTAAACATACATTTCGTGGTGACATACACACACCATGGCCGATCAAATGTTATACATGTGTGTATATGCACCTGTGCATTTTGCATATATATGTATATTTACCACTAATATTATCTCTATATATATATATATATCTATATATATATATATATATATATATATATATATATATATATACATATATATATGTATGTATGTATGTATGTATTGTATAAAATCTGCTATACTTTTAGTGGGAGAGAGCTCACTATCAGAGATCTAAATAGTGCGGGTTTAGGAAACATCTTTGAATGGTGACTCGGTTTTACGCGTTAAGGGATCTTCATAACATAATTGAACATCTTCAGGAGTGATTCCTATTTCTACTTTCTATCGATCTCTTTTTCTTTCTCTCTATCCCTCTGTCACTATCTCTCTGTCTTCCTCTCTCCCTCTCTCTATATTTTTAAATGCATATATATATATATATATATATATATATATATATATATATATATATATATAATGTCGTTTTCTCAGATATGTTAATATTATTATTTTTTGCACCAACCTAATATATATATATATATAGAGAGAGAGAGGGATATAGATATAGATTTCTGTCCCTGAGCTATAAGCGCACGGCAGAGTGTGTAAAATGTTGCTCTTAAACATGTTATTAAATGGTATTGACAGTGAATATAGGTTAATTATTTTGGTTACTTTCTGGTGGTGTTGTATTAGTCGCCTGATGTCAGCAGGAACCTGCCAAAATTGTATGTAATGTCCGCGTACTTTCGACCATCCCCTGTCGGCGAAAGTAGGTAGAAATTTAGAGATTGCAGTGCTTCGTTTATGTTATTATCACGCTGAACTTTGAAATGAACTCGTGTTCTCTACACACACACAGGCACACACGCACAGACACAGACACGGACAAACGCGCATCCCCCATATATATATATATATATATATATATATATGTGTGTGTGTGTGTGTGAATGAATGAGCTCTTGCTTATATAGTTAACTTCCAAAATCATGTTTCACTGATACACCATTCCCCTTGTCAGGATAAGGTAAATATATTGGCTGTGAATTCGTTTAAAGATAACATATTTATATTTAATCACACACAGATATATATATATATATATATATATATATATATATATATATATATATATATATATATATGAAATGTTTTGCTTTGTGGATTTTAATCCTCAGCTATAATTATTAAAAGATACCATAACACAAATGTATTAAGTTAATATTAATAAATCACAATTAATTCGTTCATTAGTTAGTAAGTTAATACTCGCTTTATATCCTGCCAAAACTTCATGAAAAACAGTCTATTCCTTTTTGGTTGAGAGGAAAAAACAGAAAACATATATCAGAGACACTGGTTTCAGTGAGAAAAAGAAAGAAAAATATAGGAATAAAAACGAAAGGAAAGATAAAAGAAAGAAAAGAAAGAAAGAAAAAAGATAAACATGGAAATAACTTTTTGATATGTTTAACGTCTGCTTTAGTGAAATGGAATCTTCTAATTGTACCCTCGTTAAAGAATGAAGACCATTTATATTCATGTTTGTTATATTCATGATTCTATTACATGTATTAATATCTGTCTATATTTGTGAGGTAAGGTATTGAAAGTTAATAATGAGTTATTATTTACATTGTTCGGACTGTTGTCCCCATCTTCATTGCCATATTCACAATTTTTCGGGTGTTCAGAATTTCGGACTGAACTAAGATCACTCGAGTAAAACTTGTTAGGAGACTTGTTAATATTTGAAGAGATTTCATTAAAAATAATGGGAAATTCTTAAATTTGTTTATCGTAAATTGCGGCGTACCAGTTTTTTGGCGTACAAGTCGACCTCTAGATTTTTAGAACAAAATTCTAAGTTAGAACTATACCTAGCGTATAGGTTGAACCCCTAGCATACAGTAGGTTAAGTTTCTTCCATAGTCCTCTCTGATTATAACGACACGTTCAGAATATCTACAGATCCGAGTACGTTGCGTATTTCTAAAAAACACACCGTAAATTGCGGCGTACAAGTCGACCTGGTGAGCAAGTCGACCTCAAGATTTTTAGCTAAAAATTCTGATTTAAGTCTGTACCAACCGTATAGGTCGACCACCAGATGCTCTGGTAGGTTACAAGTGGCCCAAAACATAGGTCTACCGATAAATGAAGTTAGGCTACAGTATACAATAACCTGTGCTAAAACTACATAAGATTGCACCACTTTCTTGTATATTTAGACACTAACCGTAACAGCATTATATATACGCTGTATTGCAAACAACCCACTGGTACCTACCGTTTATTGCATCGGTATAACTTACTGTGGCAGTGGAGACTTCAGGGGTTATTGGCCCTCCTTCGATGGCGTTCCTTCGGAGGATTGGCACGATTGCGTTTCGATTAAAGGACGAGCATCGCGAAATGGAGTGGCTCTTGCAGCGTGTCTCACTGGCGATGGTTCGCGGTAATGCTTTCTCCATCATTGTGGCTAGCAGAGTATAGAAAAAAATTGTTTATAGTTACGTTGTTCTGGAATTCTTTCAATGGTCAACTGAACTTGTTTTGTTTCAATAACTTAACGATTATTTAAAATTAGTCAGATTTACTGATAAACACATTAAAGTTAACATCAACTCCTATAAAATATTAATAACGTGCATTACACATCAAACAGATTGTCTTTTCGATATTACTACTACGTATCCTATGTTATTAAAAAACAGTATGCGCTATTTGCATCAGTGATGTAAATAAACAACCCCTGACACCATCAACCACATGCGGTAAACAGCGAAACTGTGGGTCATTTACGCTATCGACACTCAGGTCAGACATAACGAAAATCCGGAAGAGATGCGTGCGAAAAATGATTAAACTTTCTTTATCCAGTTTAACAACGACTAATACGCTTAATCATGCGAAAAGTTTTAATCGTTCGACGAATTTAAATTACCAAAGTGTATGTATGAAAGAATTGCGAATCTTTTACTTGGTTATATCTTCTCATAATGAAAATATCAACTTAAACTTCCGTTGGACGACGAGAAAATATTAATCGGATATATCACCATTGTTAAAAATTGACGTTCTTTACTCGCACATAACTTCTTCAAGTCAAATGTTAATCGTTATATGTCGGCGTTATCTTCATAATCTTAACTTCCTTTTACATTCTCTAACCTGCATATGACACACTCCAGCTCGAGTGGCTCTTGAGGGTTGTATAGTCTGAATTTTTATATAAATAGGTATCTCTACACATGTGATTCTCAACGTGTTGCAGGTGGACCACCGGTGGTCAATATGGCTTTTCTAGTGGTCACAGAGAATTCGTAGTCATAAAAAAATTGTAACCATTTGACAAAAATGTATCTAAATTATTTATATTTTGAAGAATTAAAAAATATAATATTTTGGTTAATTACACCCATGGCCATTATATTTGAAAATTTAGAAATTATGTATTTTTTATCATATATATATATATATATATATATATATATATATATATATATATATATATATATATATATATATATATGAAATGTTATATATAATATATATAAATTATTTATTCATATAAAAAAATAATCCTATGTTAATAGATCACTACACAATATTGTTTAATAATAAATTTAACACCATCAAAATTGATTATATTTTGTATGAGAAACACCAGGATCAAGGTAATCACTAACTGAAAGGACTAAAACAGAATGACATCATCAAAATTGATTTTGATATTCTGTATTTATCCTCGTTTACTAAAATAATTTTTTAAAGTGTAAATAGACTGCTTTGTCTTTTCATTGAGTATTTTAGTGTGAAAATTGAACAGCCTAAAAGTAAAAGCAGGTGTGGTTCATTTGAATTTTTTGACAAAAATAAAAAGGCCCATGGGCTGAAAAAATTTGAGAAACACTGCTCTACACAAAAGTAAATTTGACGCAAATACAGTTTAATGTTTATCCTTTCCACGCGTATTTGATAGTAAGAACAAAGTCACTTTCTTTAGCATTTTTCTCCGCTCATTTGAACAGGAGTAGAAATTTATCGCTTGTTTTCTATTTACGATTGCGTTTCTCTTACTTTTAAAATCTATTTCAAATCTATACTTCTAACGTCTCTGCTTAGAACTCTGATCTTTTATTTACTATTTATTTAATTTTCCCTAACAAAATTATATAGATTTACCCAACGTCCAGTTCACGCTCCTCTCCGATCTTTTGAAAAGGAATAGAGGTTTACCACACTTTCTTTAACGAAAAGCGATGTATTTTTTGGCTCGTTTCTCACTCGCAGCCAGAATTTTTTTTAAATTCATAAAAACTAACATTATTCATATTGGAAGATTTTATACACTATATCTTCATTGCCATCTGGAAATTTTCTTGAATAACTGTACTATTCCCTGCCAGAGTAAGAAGACCTAGGTTAAACGATTTTCTCGCAAGATATCTCGCCTGTTGCTCAATTCATTACTTATAGTGTCAATTTATTTTTATTTGATTGCCAGAGAAATGTTGGGTTGGTTTGATTTTCCGCTTTGCATATCACGCTTTTTCGGGTTATTCAATGCAAATTTCTCTCGTTTTGATAGATAGATAGATAGATGTTTGGATTGTACCAGAGTCAAGTAAGGTAGCCATGTGGCTGGCTACCATTGGTATCAAAAAAGGGAGCCATAGGTACGGTTTGAAAGAAAATAAAAAAAATTCCAGTAAACAAGGGGCCGCATTTGAACGTTACCCATCTGCACAAGGATGTAGTCGGTGTGGTGACTGTCCGCTCCTATTCAAGTATGCATGCCTATTAGGGCGGCTAGCTAAGCCCCGTTGAAAACGCCTATTCAAGCACACTTTTAATTGATCAACACTCACAGAACCTACATGTGATATATATTCAACATCGGACATTAGTTAAACAACGTCGAGTCTGGTCTATACCTTGGGCGAACGTTTGGGAATACAATATGATGCAATCGTGCATGTGCAAAGTATGGGTAGTACAATAGATAACGGCTTGGAATGGGAAATAGAAGAGCAGGGTTCAAATTCTTGTCGCGTTCGTTACATTTACTTGTAAGTACCCTGGGATGAACATGAACCGTAAAGGGACATGATCGCCCAAGCGTTCACGTCCACCCCTACCAAAACATATTGGACCAATGCGGTAGGGTAATGGTTAATTCTATTCGCATGAATCTGAAGAATTGTCTATGCGTTAACGGTTACCAATTTTTCTGTCTTTTTAAAAGGATATTCTTAGGGATCATTGGACTGGATTCCGTTTCAAGACTTAATTTCGGTACAACGTCACAACTTTTTCTTTACTTCTTACTCTCCTTTTCAAAGTAATTTCTTTCGTTATTTTTTTCATGACGTCTTTTCATACCAGTCATTGCTGTCTATAAATACATCGCTATCACTCTCTCAAACAACAATGATATTGGTATTGAGTTTCATCA
>OZ010577.1:94641023-94681023 GCA_963932145.1 Acanthosepion lycidas | reverse complement strand
CAACCACAGAAAATGCAGGATCACAGAAATCACACCTTATAAACATAATGTAATCATTGTCTTATCATCTAATTCCATACATATATTTCTATGTTATAAATCTTAGAACAAACCTTAAAACAGGAAATGGAACAATCATTAATGATTCCAACCAATGTTAACTTTGATGCAATACAAAGTTTAATAAATATCCTAAAACCAAAACATAGTATATACTTGCTAATTATGCATCTCTCTCTCTCTCTCTCTATATATATATATATATATATATATATATATATATATATATATAAATGAGCAAGACCGTATCACCAAAATACTCTGCTGCTGTCGGCTCATACAGAAAGTGGTAAACAGCGTGTTGCGCTGAACGCGGGAGACACCCAATGAACAAACGGTGGCTGACTTTTAAAAATGCCGGACCATGTGTTGCCTGACCATGGGTTGTCTGACCATGAGTGTTACCAGACAACGTACAAGATTAAAGATGTCGTATTGTATATTTATTGGAAGATAAATAATTATTACCTTGCATCACCCACTGAAACTCTTATAAACATCATTGTGAATCCGTCATTTAAGTCTATGAAATCACGATTATTTGGGACATCAATAGTCAAACTAATTCACCAGACATTGTGATTAAAGATTAGAAAAAAAATGTCTTCTCATGTCTGTTGGAGAAGATCATTAATAAAAATAAGGATCATAAAATTGATTTTTTTTTTTTTTTTTAATGTAGCACCTTAAAACTATGGTTATAGCAATGAAAATACCTGAGGATGATCGAAAAAGGCAAGGGAAAAAATATAAAAAAAGATCCATGGTAATCCCTGTTCCCAAGAGTTTTATTTAAAAATGCAGTGTGTTGAACAACACATCAGGTAAATATTATCAGCGTAAACAGAATTATAACACTGTAAATCATAATTAGAACATAGCATCAGAATTTGTACAAACAGAATGCATATATTTACTACAGTGTAACACGGATATAAGAGAGACCCGGATATAAGATAAACCCGGATATAAGAGAGATTTTATCTGGTCCCAAATTAGAGCCATACTTACCTAAACAAAATAGACCAAACCCGGATATAAGAGAAACCCGGATATAAGGGACTTCTACTCCGGTCCCGACAACTCTTTTATATCCGGGCTACACTGTACATGTCTTACACTGCAGGGTGATCCGAAAGTCCTGTCACACTATACATAGTATTTTTTTATTTCAGAGGGCTGACACGAGCTCCTACAATTTGGAAGAGCGATAGTGGGTGAAAATACTTTCGGACCACACTGCGTCTCGGGTAGTGGCACGGTAAGTCACTCTACTAAACCAAAATCTAAAAATAATAATAGTAATAATAATGATGATGACAATAATAATAATAATAATAATAATAATAGTATCGAGAAACTGGTATGAAGAACACCCAAACCTCGTAGGACTTAACAATAGACACAGGCAGAAAAAGCTATTCGCCCAGACATCGTGATAAAAAACTACAAGAAAAGAATGTGCGTTCTTATTGACATAGTAGTCCCTTCAGATTGGTATGTACCTTTGAAAATCTTCAACAAACTATCAAAATACAAAGTTTCTGAAGTGTAAATATCAAAGATGTGGCACATGAGGACATCAATAAATCCAGTTGTATTTGGATATCTCGGATTGATTGGGAAAGGTTCAGATAGACGCATTGAAGATATTCCTGGTATCCGGGAGTTAAAGAAATACAAAAACTTGTATCAGAAGAACAGCTCACACAATAAGTAGTGCTTCATCTATGTAAAATGCGTATGATCTTAGGCTTTGATTGTTTTCATAAAAATGATCTGGAAAATGTCTTGATATCATTTCAGACCTTTGGTCTCTGGTCGGGATCCGGAAGGAAATGAGTATAGACCAGAAATCAAAGGGAATAATAATAATAATAATAATAATAATAATAATAATAATAATAATAATGAAAAGTGCCTCCTTAT
Organism: Acanthosepion lycidas; assembly: GCA_963932145.1. Lineage (NCBI taxonomy): Eukaryota > Metazoa > Mollusca > Cephalopoda > Sepiida > Sepiidae > Acanthosepion > Acanthosepion lycidas. The sequence goes on along the minus strand of OZ010577.1, from coordinate 94,679,034 downwards.
TGATATGGCAGTCCCTGCTGACTGCAATGTATCTTTGAAGATATTCAAAAAGCTGTCAAAATACAAGGACCTTAAAATAGAAATCTCGAAAATGTGGCATATAGGAACATCAACAATACCTGATATAGTTGGAGCCCTAGGACTGGTTGGAAAAGATTGCAGTAGACTAAATGAAGGGATTCTTGGAAGTCCATGCCTCAAGGAGATACAAAAAATTGTTCTGACAAGTACAGCCCACACTTTACTAAGGGCTTTTTCTACGTAACTTTTATTTATTTTTTTTTTTTTTATTTTTTTTTTGTCAGTGAAAAGTGTCATGATGTCATTTCTAACCTTAGGACCCTGGGCGGGACTCAGAAAGAAATGAGTAAACGCCAGAAATCAAAGAAAAAAAAATAATAATAATAACAACAACAATAATAATAATATTAAAAAAATACCTAATGCTACACTAGGCATGAAAGAACGATAGAAGAGTGTAACGTCTCCTCATAAATAATGGACTATTCCGTTTTGATTGGGTGGAAAGAGAGGAAAAGATTCTACTTGGTTTCAGTGAGAAAATGCAGAAATGAAAGAAGGGAAGAAAGAAAAGAAGAAAGAAGTATTTAACGTCTTCTGGCAATATCTCACCAGTAATGGACTATTTCATTGTAATTGCGACAAATGAGGTAAAAAGAGACTACTTGTTTTCAGTCAGAAAATGAATAAATAAAAAAAGAAAGAAAAAAAAGCAAGCAAGAAAGAAAGAAACTAGTTTCAATTGTTAATAATTTCATATTGAAATGAAAATAATGACAGAGTTGGAATATTTAAGAACGTTGATGTCACTTGTTTTCTAGGAATTTAATAAGAATTCATAATAATGAAATGTTACGTTTTTTTTTTTTATTAAAGTCATGACTTGTCACCGCTGGCGAACAATCTTGTTTCCTTCATATTTTTGTTCATTCTCTTTAAGTTACAACTGACATATACAATGAATTTGGGAATTACCTGCGCACAATCGTGATAGAGTAAAATCACGACCATATTTCCAGATCCAGGAAAGTTAAATACTTTACTAAATGAGATTTTAACCCATTTAGATTTTAGATCTTTTTTTTTTTTTGTTATCGTTGTCGCATTCGATTTGTTTAGTGAAACATGCATTTCGTTACGCTTCTGGCTGGACAATTATCTTGCGTTTCCGCTGGGTAAAAAGAAAATGATTCTATTACAAAAAAGGATACTAGCTGTTAAAACTGAACTCATTCTATTTTTGTTATATTGCATGAATGAATTAATATTTCATGATAAAATTAGTCTACTTCACTAAATATAAAAAAATAAACTAAGTTGTCAACAACAATTTCGCCGATTTTAATCAGATTAATTCTAGGTCGAGGTTAAATCAGCATAAAAAAATATTTCAACATTAAAACTCGGTCATGATGATCTTGCGAGCACTTAAAAAAAAAGAATTTAATTAAAAGTGTTTGCAACTGAAAACGCAGAGACTGCCTTTTGTCAATTCAACGTATCAGAACTTCAAACCAACGTTGTCATTTTAAGGCTTTAAACTTAAAACCGGTGACGACAAAAGATGTTAATGGCTCTTGAGCAGAGTTTGTTACGTTCCCTTTCGATCAAATGTCCTTAGAAACGATATGGATGCATTTCTTCTCCTCCACCCTGCTATGGGATAAATAGAAGAGTAGTTTTTAGAAGGAAACGTCTAAATTCAATACCGATTGGTTGTTTAATAGACAGATTGAAGCTGTCGGCCCTGATTGACAACATATCTAGAGATGATGAAAGCAGCCAACCCCCACGCAGCAGCCGGGCCAACTCGGTGTCATGTGTTGGCCCGGGAAAAGGCACAACGTCTGAAATAAGAATGTCAATTAAATTGCGCAATCTGATATTAATAATGTCTACTGCCATTTTTTTCTATGTGTCCTTTCCTTTCAGGACGTTGGCGACTATGGCTCTCCACAATTTCCTGCCCTTAATATATTTTATACTTTTGTTATCTCTTCTAAACCCTATTTACAGTATTTACATTGTTCGGACTGTTCATCTTCTGTCACATTCATGTCGTTTCTACCGTTGGACGCTCCGGACATCTTCAGGTGATATTTGTTGGAATTTCAAACCGAACCCTTTATTGAATCCACCAGGGATAGATTGTTCCTGTTCCACGTTTCCATACCTTTGGGTATCTCAGTTTTAGCTAAGTTGCCTTGATAAATCTCTAAGTGTTGGTTCTCTTCACTGAGGACAAGGATTGAACTTACAACTCTTTAGATCAAATCATTTTTTGGATGAGTCAACCAACGCTTTTATCCACTGCCCTTGGGATCAGCTCTTATTTTCTGAGGTGTCCTTTTGTTTCCATTTTATCTAAAACCTGTTTGTTACTCACATATTTGGTTCATGTTATTCTTAGTATCTTTCTGTAGAGCCACATTTCTGTTCATACAACAGAAATGTGGCTCTACAGAAAGATACTAAGAAAAACATGAACCGAATGTCTCGTCACTGACACCAAGTAGAATCTTTTCCTCTCTTTCCACCCAATCAAAACGGAATAGTCCATTATTTATAAGGAGACGTTACACTCTTCTATCGTTCTTTCATGCCTAGTGTAGCATTAGGTAATTTTTTTATATTGTTATTATTATCATTATTATTATTATTATTATTATTATTATTATTATTGTTGTTGTTATTTTTTTTTCTTTGATTTCTGGCGTTTACTCATTTCTTTCCGAGTCCCGCCCAGGGACCTAAGGTTAGAAATGACATCATGACACTTTCCACTGACAAAAAAATAAAATAAAATAAAAATAAAAATAAAATTTACGTAGATAAAGCCCTTCGTAAAGTGTGGGCTGTACTAAGAATAACATCAACCGAATGTCTCGTCTTCAACTATGAGGAGAGTGTCCAGCATTCATTTTCATATAGAGAGACTGGTATTACATAACAGTACAGTGATCTTCGTTACTGATAAAATTTTCATGTTTGTTAATACTTTGTTTAATTTTCGGAAGGCATCTTTCGTTATCCCAATGCAACTTCAGATTTCAGCGTTGCAGTCTTCGTTCTCTGTCAAAACACTTCCCAGATATTTAAATCGTTGTACATGTTTAATTTTGCTAAGCATTCGCTTTTACTTAACGAAATTACGTGGAATATTGTAGCAAAGGCCAAATCTTACAATTGTAATTCATGTCTTGTTGTAAAATTTCTTATCTTAAAACATTTAAATAACTTTAACTTATTGAATAAGAGGAATAAATTGGTCGTTACATGTAGACATAAAAATAAATATCCGCGCAAATACGTTGATCCAAATTAATTTTTAATATAAATTATTTCTTTTCGTTTTTTATGCCTACTGTATGTTGACAGAGCAAAAAATGCTTTACAATGTCAAAACTTAAGAAAGAACAGCTCGAGTTGTTACTCAAGTTTCACGCTCGCAAGATCTTCAGGCACCTAGACCTTATATATATATATATATATATATATATATATATATATATATATATATGTACTGGCTAAACTGTAATGTAATTAAACATTATCTCTCTCTATGTCTCTCTCTCTCTCTCTCTCTATATATATATATATATATATATATATATATATATATATATATATGTGTGTGTGTGTGTGTGTGTGTGTGTGTGTGTGTGTGTTTTCATGTTTGTATAAAAGAAAAGTATAAGAAAGAACTGTCGTATGTAACGCATTTTTCATCATCTGATATATCCATTCGGTTGTTCATTGATGATACATTCTTCATTATATTGATTAAACACAAACGCTGGCTTACGGCCACATCATGCTGAAACATTGGTTCCCGTACGATCACCGAAGTTAAGCTACTTCGACCCTGGTCAGTACCCATATTGGTGACAGCTTGTGAATACTATGTGCTGTAAACTTGGATGTACTGGTGGTGTAATGGATAATTGGAGAGCCGTGTTCCAATTGCCATTGGGTTCGTTACATTCACTTACGCGCAATACGCTTGGAAAAGGTATGGACCCACCTCTTCGCTCCCCCCAGTTATTAGCAAGATTTGTATCACTAAAACATTATTATCTCAAAAAAATATTTACAATCTCAAGATATTTTCTGGCTTTAAATAACCTGAAAAGAGTTGATAAACCGTAAAAAACGAAGCAAGCAACAAAAAACTGAAATATTTACGTCTCAAGCTAACAGTTGTATTCATCTATCTCCACACCGGCACAAAATATGATATAGTCTCATCTTACCTAAATAATTCTGCGGAATAGATGTTTTAGGTGAGGTACCAGTTCTACCAGCTTATTTTGCAATCATCATTGCATGCCCGTAACTCTAATGCAGATATGCCACCTTGAAGACCTGTTCTTAGAAATTAGATGTATACTAATTACATTGGTTCACGCGATTTTTAGTGCCAAGAAACAAAAACGTTTTTTAGCTAATGTGGTGGTGCTAATTCCGAAAATGGCCTTAGTTTTTCATGGTTAGCTGCCATTTTTGATCATTATTTGGAGAGAAAAAAAGTCAATTTTGGAAAAAAGATCAGAAACTTTAGTTAATAAAGTCGTAGTAACCCATCAATTTTCAGGTAGGCAAAGAAACTTGTCAGCCACCTGAAATAAACTATTTTATAAGAAAAAAGTGTTTTTGAGTCAAAGATTTTAAAATAGAAGTCCTGAATTTTTCCAATTTATCGCCAAAATTTAAATTAACTGATAAACCATTTCAGTAATAGACTTTAGTAAACCTGATAATTAAGGTGACATCAAAAAAATGAAACCCTAAAATCTTCTGTTTGATATTCATAAATTTATCCCATCACTACCGAAGGAAATCAAGCACATTGAGAGCACTTTTTTTTTCACAGTTGGAAAGAAACTCCAACTAAATACATCCCAATTGAATGCACCTATTCTATTGTACATGATACTGCTGGAGTATCAAAAGGGACTTAAATAACATTGAACATAGCAATCAAGAAAGAGACAATTTTTACCATAGTTCTTATGCCCACGAAGTTTTTATTTTTGCTGTTAATGTATTAAATGATTTGATGAAAATACTTGTTGGTTTTGGTATATTCAATCGGGTTATTTTTAAAAGATTTGGTTTTGATAGTTATTGCAAAAATAGTATTTCTTAATAAGCAGACCAATATTTGTTGGTTTAAATACGAATTGCGAGATTTCTACGATATTATTTTGAGAAATATTGCCATTGGACAATATCATATATACAGAAAACAAATGAAAAAATATTTGTTTCCTAAAAATGAAGCATTTCTGTACAGCAAAGACAGTAGCTAACCAAGAAAAAATAAGGTCATTTTCAGATTCAGCACCCTCAAATTAGCTAAAAACGATATTTGGTGTCGACACCATTTCAATTTATTTATTTTATGTTGACCAGTGTTATTAAAAGACCCTTATATACCAGAACCTCCTTTCCAGCAATGCCATGTAATGACGTCACAGTTAATGTCATTTACTAAGATTAATGCAATGACAATTATGAGTTTCTCAATGATTATAGAACATATTACATAGCCGTGATCGTTCAATACACTAACTCGATCACCATAATCTGACATACAGTCCAATAACAGAGTTCGTTTATTTTGATAGTACATAAAAATTAAACCAATATTTGTTGTGTAATATAAGGAAATATCTTCTAGAGCCATTTATATATAAATTTACCTACACCAGATTCCAACCCACATGCACACAATTGTGTAAGATAAACTGTCAAGAAGGAAATGTTAGGCTTGAATTTTTGGATGAAGATTTAACAGTATTTACATTCATACTAATATTGTTGTTGTTGTTTTTATTATCGCACGTTTTCGCCTCTACGTTCTTCGAACTGCTTCTGTTGTCCATTGATCCAGATAATCTGTAGGAAAAAAAACGAACTGAGCCCTTTATTAAATCTACGGAGATATATTTTTTACCGTTCCTCTGTCCACATCTAAAGATATTCCAATCTTTTTTTAATAACAAGTGAAAGAGAAAAGATGGCCGAGCGAGGCATACTTAAGAGCAAAAGCAAGAAACTTAATTAGGAGGCGAAGGAGATCAAGCGTGACAGCAGTTCAGGTAATAAGAACTCAAGGCCGCTAGTTTTAAATTCAGCATTGTCCCATGCGAAAACCGCCTAATAAAGAAATACGTTTGGTTCGTGAATTTGGTGGTAAAGTAATTGTAAGTTCAATCCCTCGGTCAGCTAGTGAAGACTCAGAATCAGTGGTAACATGGGGCAAGCAATAACTGTGCAGTACTAAAAAGAGAATGTGTCGAGGTATCTTAGAACAATCTCACCAATAGTTAGATTATATATGAAATTCCCTAAAGGTTACCCGGATCAATAGACACCTGAGAAAGGTCAGATATTCATTAACAAAAGTTACTTTGCAAATGGCTGAAGGATGCGCTGTCAACTGCCGATTCTTTTTCAAGACCAAAGTACTAGCGTTGATAGAAAATGAAATTGATTTTCAGAGAAAGCAACTGAGAATAAAAACATATTAAAACCAAACATTCAATAACAATATTATTGCCAACATTCTTCAGTAATGATCAATCCCAGCAACAGTTTTTAAAATTACATATTATTTAATTGGATGAACATCGCCGAATATATTTTATACTATCATTTTCATATTTCTTTTTATTTCTAATGCATCTATTCAGCCGATATATGTTATAGCCTTCTTTAGAGATATGGCGTATCCAGTGGGAATTAAGACCATTGTTTTCTGTCATTTAACACCTTCAATGCCTGTTCTATTTTTCCGCTGACCTAAGTAGACCAAAAATGGAATATTGGGGAATTCGTCGAGATTAAATAACATTGCCGAAAACAGATATCATTACATGGAGGAAAAAATGAAGACAAATAGTAAATCTCTAAAAGGGGGACGTTATTATCTCTGTTGTATCACGTCGTATTCTCCTCAACAAAAAAGGCTGTTTTAGCTCCAAAACTTGGAAGATATTTTGAAAGATCTTTCTTTCTTTCCTCTCATTTTTTTTAATGATAACTTCAGTAAGAATCGCCAACATCTTTTTTGTAAAGTGCTATATAAAAGTACAAGACTTTCGTTGAATGCAGACGTAAGCGAGGACGCTAACGTAAAAACTGGCTGGACAATGTCAAACAATGGACAGGTCTGACTATACCAGGATTTCTGATGACTGCCGTTGACAGACCGTTGTAGAAGAGATTTAGTGTGTTTTCTGCATTGTGAAAACATCCTGGTGGAAGTATGTTTCATAAAGCATCAGTTCTTGGGAAGAAGCTGACCGAGTGGAACTTCTTCTCAATAATGGAATTCGTAGGGAATGGGGATTATTCAACTTTATGTAAGTGTCATAGCAAGTCCCATTTGCCAAGATCAGGACTGGGGGAACCAAAGAATGAAGCTCGTCGGAATATATGCCGTGTTAATAGCGATAAATCAGTTGAAGAAATCACTTGAGGCAAGAGAAATGTGATCCTACAGAAGGATACTCAGAGTACCATGAACAACATATGAGCAACAACGAAGTTTTAGTGAAAATGGAGACAAAAAAATAGACATACTTTGCATTGAAAAAAGAGAGCTGAAATTACTAGGGCGCATAATGAGAAAAATGGGCTTGGAAAATTTGAGACTCACAAGATGAAAATTGCCCATGACTTACGTAATAATCTTGCGTAAATGATTGACAAAACAGGGATTGAGAGAGATAGCAAAACGATAAAGTTTTCTATGAGCTACAAAAACCTGGAAATTGTGGAGAGCAATGACTGACATGGCACATAGAAGAAGACGGTGTGTCGCACTAAACATCTAATATTTTATCTTAGTATTGCTCAGGGGCATATATATATATATATATATATATATATATATATATATATATTGGACTCTCCCATCGTATTCGACGTATGAGGGTCAAGCAGCTCAGTTCCTAGGAACCAACAGCCATCACATGGTGAAGGTTTTGTGCAGAACCATCCGAATCCAGAGACCTGGTGCATTACGTGTCACAACGTCCCAGAACGACCCTCCACAAGTTTTAATTTCTGAGTTGTCCTTCTCCTAGACCAGTTGCCATCCAAGGCAATAGAACCCAGTCTGTCCTGCAAGTTACCCATAGTTGGAGTGGGGGAGAAGAAGAGGATTCATACCTTTCCCAATGGTATTAGCACGTAAGGATTCGACTGATATTCCAACTCGGCGTTTCTCCGCTATCCATTACTCCACCGTGCCTTAGCAAGTAGAAGTATTCAGAAATACAATACAATAACCTTTTCTAATTTCTTCTATTTGGTAAGGACATTTCGTTTGTCGTTAATAATTACTTTTCTTTCAATAAAATCATTTCGTCTTTGCCTAGAACAAGCCCACATTGGACGAAACGCGTCGGCTAATAATACAGTTTTCCTGTTGTCTTTTACCTTTATGCATATTGTCTTTTTCTAAGGGTTAACCCTGAAAAATTTTTCGTATATATATATATATATTGAGTCTGGTTTGCAATCTCTTCGTCACCGAGGCCCGGTGGAGAAGTTGGTATGGTGTTCGCTTGCCAACCTAACTGTCGGGGGGTTTCGATTCCCGTGGGGCAGTTGGTATGGTGTTCGCTTGCCAACCTAACTGTCGGGGTTTCGATTCCCTCAGTGGTGGATGCGCACTGCTGATGAGTCCCAAATATAGGACGAAACGGCCGTCCACTGCTTTCTGAGGTTTCTATCAGACTCGATGAATCAATTAATATATATATATATATATATATATATTGTGAGAGAGAGCACTTTGTAAGAGCCAGATAGTCATTGAATGCTTGCTCTTTTCAATGTCAATATGCTTTGAAAATTATACATTTTTGATAACGTTTAAGTAGCGATTCAGATAGGCTTAACTTACTTGTCAACGTGTTATCAAAGCGCAACTAGAAGTGAGTTGATATTCAATGATTTATTTAAATATGTTGTCCATGTCAGCGATCGTATGACATTTATAACATTGATTAATCTCAAGTTGTCTCTTTATTAGATCGCTAGTAACCTGAAGCGATTTGAATTTATTCATAAACATTTCCTCGTATTTTCCTATAAGCACTTAAATAATTGAATACATGATCAATGTATTTTCTAATGCTTGTCATTTTTATTTGCATATCAGTACGATTAGAATTATACCATCGTTGTTTTGAATATTTTACATTCTGAATTATGTCATTTTAGTTGGTTTTTTTTTAAATAACTAAATCAAACGTATTCATTCATTTAAATTTTCTTAATTCGTTTATTAGTTTTATTAATTCATTTTTATTTGCCAAGCATACAAAATATGTTGTCTTAGCCTCGAAATGTTTGGAGATCGCCGAGACAAATAAAAATAAACTTTAGTTTGATTTATTTTATTATACTGTATATCATTTTCTCAATGTGTTATTTAATACCCACAAGATTTTTAGGATGTTCGTATGAATAGAATGTGTATTCTTTGTAAGAAATCAGTTTGCAGAACAGGTTTCACTGATGTATTTTTGTAAAGAGTTTTTTTTTTTTCGAGAGTCAAATAGACTGCTGGATATTTTTTTTGTTTTGAAAAATGTATCTCTAGTATTTTTTTAAATGTACTGCTTGTAATTTTTTTTTTTTTTTCAAAAATGTATTGTTGGTGATATTTTAATTTAAAAAAATGAATTGGTATCGTTTTTACAATAAAAATCTGTTTTTATACTTTCATAGTGTTTTGACCCCAGTTTTGCCCATACCTGGGAGCATATCAGGTGCTACCACTCCTAAATAAACTTGTGTCGAAGCGAAAAAAATCTGAATTTTAGTGAAATCAACATAGCCCTGTACAATGCCAACCAGCTTAGAGCACACAAAATAATAATCGACCTCAAATCAGTAGTAATGGTTTCTAAGGTTAAATTAACAATTATCAAAGTACCCCGTGCACTAAACATATTTATTCTCTAAATTACAGTCTGACATAAGGCTACAAGTATGGAGCACCTCGTACTAGAGTAAAATTCCATGCGAGTATAATTTTTTTTATCTATTGCTCTAAATTATAATGCCCATGGAGAAAAAATATTAACGCGGTTATTAACTGGGTTTGAATCCGGAAACCTGAGATGAAAAAAAAAACATACAACTTTTTAGTTATATAGAGGGCTGTTATGTTATTTGGTGTCTACTGAATTTCATATATATATATATATATATATATATATATATATATATATATATATATATATATATATATATATATGACTATCAGCTTTTATTATTTTACGATATAGTTTACATTAAAGCGGGGAAGAAACAGCTTTAGCCTCCAGCACAAAGATAGGAATATGTAAAGCTTAAAGTATCAATAAATTTAAATTTACCAAATAAAATATCACTTAAATTCTGTTATTAAGGTTCCGCTTATTATGCATTCGTTTCTAGGCTAGCTACCTCTTTATTAAACTTCATTAAAATTTCCTTAGAATATTGTCTGCAAACATCTAATTTTGAAACCACTTTTACTGCTCTTCATCAATTAAAAGGCACGAGGTAAAGATGGCGGTTGCCTGGCCAAAAAGAAAAACAAAATTTGAGCGATGCCAAAATTTACATTTATATCTTTTATGCAATGTTAGGGAAATCTTCGAAGTGTCTTGAGAGTTTATTCAGCTCGTGATTACGCTCTATTAATTGTAATACCTGATTTAGAAACTATAGGAAAAATTAAAAATACTGTCAGATTAATTTACAGAAATAAATAGCAGTCAGCGTATAAAAACTTACACTTCACTTCTTACTCGACGGAAAAAATGTCTTTTTAAACACAAGATAGTCATTGGTAATGAAAATATATTTATTGCGTAAATATCTCCTCTGACCTAGCAGCTCAATTGGGGAAAACTGGTTTGTAATATTCAACAACCCTAAAAGCAAGATAATAACGTTCCACTATCAACGAGTCCCTATCACTATGGTTTCCAAACAGTGTGGCACGCCTTATAGTTACGGCGGAGGAGGATAGCAGGTGAGGCGGAATGATTGAAAGACAATCAAAGATTTAGAAGTGGGTTTAAAAAAAATTCGCATGCCAAAAATAAATATGATTTCAAACTTTAGAATATTATTATTGATTACTTGTAAATTCATGCGCGACTCTCAGTATAAATAGTTATAATTGTTGACCTATTTCATCATTGCGATAGTTTTGCATTATATCAAGTATTAAGAATAGAGTAACCATGATCCGCAAATTGAAGAGAGTTATCAATGATAATGTTCAGAATTCAAATCCGTGGTTATTTTTCTTTAACTCTATCACGTTTTTTTTTTATTATTTTAAAAATGCGACGCAGAGAAAAAAACATGTCTGGAACCACTGGCCCATCTTAATGAATAGTTGTCCTTTCCAGGAGGTTATTTGATTTGGACAGCTATTTGGACCCAAATTCACACCAGAATCAAAGTGGAATATACGTGATCTATCGCTAAAGATGCTGGAAACAGGATCAGTTCCCTGAATCGCTTCATAAAATACCTGACTCCATCAAACACGCTCCATTTTTACAAGATGGCAGATTAGAACAAAAATAGAGTGATGCTGGTAGATTTGGGCTTCAACTGTCCTTTTCAGAAGCGTCTTTACAGTCTTCATGGTGGTTAATTATTTACAACAGGCAAAACGTTGCAAAACCTTTCGCTACTCTCTCTCTCTCTCTCTCTGTTTCCATAGCATGGTAATTGTTCGGATAAGCTCTTCAATATGTTACCTAGACTCTCCGAATTTAACCGCAGTACCTGATTGGCGACGAACTCTCACCAATTTACAGTCGAGCTGGCTAGATGTAACCGTAAATTCTATGCTAACAGTTTCTTTTCTAGCACTTCTTGCTTGTGGAACACCCTCCCGGCTCCATGCTCTCCAACCAACTCCAGTCTGCAAAAATTTAAATGCAATGTCAATCGCTATCTGCTGTTCTCCTGATTAATCTTCTTCTGTTCTTGTTCCTTAGCAATGTTCCTGTTTCTAACTCTTCCACGCCCAGTAACCCCCTTACGTCACAGTGTCTTTACTGCCTTTCTTGGGGTGAACTCGATATTTAAAAAAATATTCTGACTCGTCGCACTCTTTAGTTCCACCATTGCTGACCTTCACAGTTAAGACCCACCATGTACTATCCTAGGTATAACGATAAACTACATTCACGTCCTGAGAACGACGATAAACTTCATCCGTCAGCAAGGCTTTTGATCAGGAGGTTTTGAAGAACATGAAATCACCTCTTAATTACTGGTATTCCCAGGTCCACCCTGAACCGGGGAGATAGCACTTGTAAGGGTCCCAGCTATGGGCAAATAGTTAACCCCCGCAAAGTATCAAAACACTATGAAAGTATAAAAATAGGTTTTAATACTAGAAATACATTTTTGGCAAAATTATTACCAGTAGTACATTTGTGGAAAAAAATATTACCAGCAATAAAAATCTTGTCGGCATTAAATAACCCATTTAAATTGGTATGCCGTAAAACAAAACAAACCAAACCATCCAACCCGCCATGTTATTGGGATGAATCATTCCCACCGTTATTAAAAAGGACGTCTTATTAGGACAGCTTCTTACTAGGAACTTCTACTTGAAGGGTTATACTCCTGTGAAGATACCTCCACGATCATTACAGTTTTAACCTCTTCAAATCTAAGGTTAACCGTTAACTTCCTTACATATCCGCATAAAATACACTTCTTACCTAATCCTCCTACCCTGATTTAACAACCTCAATTATTCTACCTTGAGTGGCTCTTGGGCCTTGTATTGAAATAAAAACTACAAAAGCAAAGTCTGCTGGAGGAAAAGTTTCTGCTCACTTTTTTTGGTGGAATCCCGAATAAATTTTTATTATATTGAATCCTGAGTAGTCATTGAAAATGGCTCATTTGAATGACATACTAAACTGGACAATAATCTTTTCTCATTTAAGAAATTCGACTAAAGTTTCTATTGCTTAATAATAACCGTCCTCAAATGTTCTTCGGAATGTAGTGTATTCTAAAACATGTTGCTATACCAACACGTATTCTGCTCGATGCAACTCGTATTCTGCGAGCAAGTTCCAGATATTGAGAAATTCCTTGGATATCTGAACTGAAAGTTCAAACCATTATTTTATGCTGGAACAAAAACAATTTAACTGAACTAGATTTTTTTTTTCTTCTTTAAGGTATTTAGTATTGTTGAAGTTATCGCTAATATCTTTTGTCGAGATTTTCAAACTCTACCTTTCATTCAATTTGGCAAACCAAATGAAACCGATGAAATATATAATCTTAAAAAAAGATATGCAAAAAACCATATTGCACTTCTATTAAATAAGTATTTATTATTTTAATCACTAAATTATTTTTTTTTAAATAGTGGGAGTATTTTGAATGTTAAATAATAAAACTTTTTATTTTTCCCCCAAAATAAGGAAAATTGATTGTACTAAGATACGCACCCTAGTAAAACAAACTGTACTTTTGTATCCCCTTACCTGTTTGCACCTCTCCCCTGAATTTGTTTTTTATCGGTCAATATATGGCTATTTTTTAAGGGCGTAAAAGACAGACGGGCGGACTAACGGAAGAGACATAATTTTATATATAGATGGTGAGGTAACTAATAGACTCACATAGAATTAATAAGTAAAGATGATAAAAATCTTTGTTAAAAATGCTGGAGGCATTTACATCAACTTAAGTTAATTATACATAACGTCGGCTGTAGTCACTTTCCTATCACCGTAAATCCCACCAACCTTGCCATTTCTATAAATATTTTCATGGCGATTGTTCTGACGAGCTTTGATATCTCGGCTTCAAGCGCAGTACTAGATTGGCAGTTAGGTCTCATCATTTTACTATTAAAATTGTTAGATGCAGCAGTAAGTTCTATTCTAATATTTTCTTTTCTTGCACGTCTCTCCTGTGGACCTCTCTTCCGGATTCTAACTTTCCAGTCAACTATTCATTATTTCTTTTAATCAGTAAAGTCATCTCATTTTCTTTCACACTCAGTAATGTCTGGCATGTTAGTGACTTGTTCTAGCTTGGAACGAAATGACTAAAAAATAATAGAGAATGCATATTTCAGAGTTTGAGTTTTATGTTTGAAACGTCAAAATCAATCACAGAAATTCAACTATCAAAAGTGGATAGTAACTAATGACGGAAAAATATTGTACAGAAACCCGAAGGTACATCGGAATAGAAAAAGATGCTTTTAAGAAACAAACCAAAGTATTAGAAGATAGGAAAAATCCAAAAACAGTGCTGAAATTTAATCTCCTATATGACCATGAATGCTGAACCTCACAGTTGATGAAGACAATTGAAATGCGATTCTGTTGACGAATGCTGAGATTACCAGTGGCTGAAAATGTCAGTAATGAAAAACTTTTAAGGAAAGATAGAACTGAAAAATCACGTATACTTACAATTAGAAATAATAAAAGTTTCTTGAGTACGTTAGGGGAAACGTGGCCAGAAGGTTGCTACATTCCCATTACCTTATTGTAGGTAGGAGAAATAGGAGGAAGAACCAAATTACCTGAAGCTAAATGAGCACTCTACGTTGGGAGCGCTTGGCGTATAGACGAACATTTGCAATGTGAAAAGTGCGTACATGCCAGTGTGATCCTCATAATAACACCGGCTGATGAATATTCATAATTTCACTGTGTATTGAAGGATTCCATTGAAAGAAGCAGGAAGTCTGCTTCCAGCAGACCATAAATTCTAAAGTCTACGGTGTTCGAATGAGTTGCTTTTCTTTGCTTAGTGGCAATCTCGTTTTGTGGTCTCTTTCTGTCTCTCTCTCTCTGTCTCTCTCTCTCTGTCTGTTTACATCACAGACTCGGTCCGTTCGTAAGAACAACCTGTTTCTGTGATTGGATGCCAGAACAAGAACAAAGAGTGTTGGTAAAGAGCCAAAAGTTACTTAAAGCAAGAAAAGTAGGAATATTCTGAAGAGGCATAATCACCATTGTTCTGAGGCACGTAGCGACATAAAAGACAGAAAATAAGAGTTAATCAGCAATTAATTTAAATGAAAAAGAATGGTACAGAAATCATTCAATAGGGATGCTCTGAATTTATATGAATAATACAGATTGACCAGTAAAAAAGCGGCAAATTTATTAACATTGTTTTATCTTTCAGAAATAATTGACATTATATAACCTTGAATAAATTTCATGAATATTCATGACCTTACCCATAATTGATTCTTTTATGATTTATTAATTGCTGCAAGATCTTGTAACTCGCCATTTAAAGATTATATGCAGATAACTTCCGTTCTGCCATTCTCATTTGGCTAAAGAATTCACTGATTTTGAGCGTCAAGTTATGGTACTTTTCAAAAAAGAACATCCGACATGTTGATAGACGAAATGTGCAGAAATTCTTCCTGAATTTTGAGCGCCAAGTTATGTTTGACGAAATGTGCAGAAATTCTTCCTGAATTTTTCAGTCATATCAGTCGTCATCAGTTTTCAACGATTGTCTCATATCTTTCTGAATTTATCGTTTTTTTACTGGTCACCCTGTAGTTAATAATAAATGTGCTTCATGTAAGAAAATCGGACAGTAATTATTTTTTTTTTTACTTTAGTCGACGAAACATTTTCAATTAAAATATTTCCTTCATTTTGATTGCTATTTCTGTTTTTTTTTTTAATCTCAGACCGTTATACAATGTAAGAATTAGACAAAAATTGTTGAAAATTTTTATATCGTTCTAATATGATGGAATTAAACATTTCAGCTGAAACATGACATGCGGTCATAGAAAGCCAGCGAAAATTATGCAATTTATCTAAATTTATATAAATAAACGAGTTTGATGACATTATAATACTTGAAATATTTCAAATAGTATTTGGACAATCTGAAATCTAATATTGGAATTTCTAGATTTTAAAAAAGAATGGCAGTCGTTTTGCTAGAATTTGAATAATTCATATGGCTCTTCCGAAGGATACTGCGAATACTACAGACGGAACGTGTAAGTGAATGGAGAAATTGTAAAGAAAATGAAATAAAAAAGAACTCTTATATTTAGAAACAGAAAGAGGACGTTGAATATGCGTCCTAGCATAATGAGAAAAAAAGGCTCGGTAAATTTGAAACTCACAGGATATATCGAAAGCAAGAGGAATAGAGGAAAACAGTGAATAATCTGTCCAACGAACTTGTGTAACTGGATATCAGAACAGGGAGTTGGAAGGATAGTAAAAAGACAAATATTGCTAAGAGATACAAAGGATAGGAAGTTGTGGAGAAACATGATCGCAAACATCCTGATCGGACACAGCGTATAGAAGAAGAATTAGCGATAATAAATAAAAGTATCACTGATTATTATTGTCTTTGAAGATGGGAAATTACGTAAACAAAGTCAAAAAGAAATCTGCATCTTTGCTGTCTGACTGGCGGGGAAAAAAAGAGATGCCATGACCGAATAAATAATTCCTGAGAAAGTTCCCGGAAATACTGTGTTGGGATGTCAAATTCTAATAAATGGTACTCAGGGAAGTAATTTCCCGGACATGCAGATACATACGAGACACGTTGTTCACTTCGGGTTTTGGGCGTGATTTCGCGATTGGTAGTTGACGCTTAGCTTCTCCTGTCAACGCGAAATTCTGTATGGAATTAATCGTGGATGTTTACGACACGACAGTTTGTGAGAGGATAATGAGGATTCGTGAGCCGTCTGATCATGTCACCACATCCTGCAAGGTGAAAAGAAGTCACGCCAAGCAATTTTGAATCAAGATGTGGAAAAGAAGTGAACTGTTCTCAGTATTTTTGTCTTAAGTTCGCCCTTGCACAAGCGGAAAGAAAGTTAATTTGGCTGTGTACCAGAGATAATATTGATCAGCCTGTCAAGATATGATGCTTTTCAGTACTCAATGCTTCTGACTATGTTCCTTTAGGATAGGTCAATGTGGTCTGTTTGACGTGGAATCATAAAAGACAAATTAAACAATGGCCATATTTGGCGGCATATAAAACTAGCATTCTAAAAAAAAAAAAAATTGCTACAAAAATTGCCCTGCGTATTGTATGCTAATTTGATCCCTCACGTGAACTAATCCTTTCCTCAACGCATAGTACCATAGGCTATAATTTCACTTCAGGTGATCACTTCTACCTAGCTTGACACAATTATTATTATTATTATTATTATTATTATTATTATTATTATTATTATTATTATTATTATTATTTTGATTTCTGGCGTTTTCTTTCCGGGTCCCGCCCAGGCACTTAAGGTTAGAAATGGCACCATGACACTTTCCACTGACATAAAAAAAAAATAAATTACATAGATAAAGCCCTTCGTAAAGTGTGGGCTGTACTTGTCAGAACAATTTTTGTATATCCTTGAGGCATGGACTTCCAGGAATCCCTTCAATTAGTCTACTGCAATCTTTTCCAACCGGTCCTAGGGCTCCAACTACAACAGGGATTGTGGATGTTCTCATATGCCACATTTTCGAGATTTATTATTATTATTATTATTATTATTATTATTATTATTATTATTATTTCCTTTGATTTCTGATGTGTACACATTTCTTTAGAGACCTAAAGTTAGAAATGACATCGTGACATGTCCACTGACCATTAAAAAAAACTAAAAAAAAAAAAAAGAACACTTATATTTTACATAGATAAAGTCCTTCATAAGATGTGGGCTGTACTCCTGAGAACATTTTTTTTTGTATTTCTTTAAGACATGGACCACGAGGGATCTCTTCATTGACTCTATCGGAGCCTTGTCCCATCAATCCGATGTCTCCAACTGAAACAGGAATTATTAAGGTCCTCATGTGCCACATTTTTTTATATTTCGACCTCAATATATTGTATTTTGTTAGCTTCGACCTCAATATACTTGTATTTTCTTAGCTTTTGAAGATCTTCAAAGATACATTGCAATCTGTAGAATCTGTTATGTCAATCAGAAGGCACATTCTATTTTTATTGTCTTTGATCACGATGTCAATGCGATGAGCTTTGATTGTTTTCTATGTGTGTATTGTAAAGTCCCATAAAATCTTTACAGATCTTATATCTGTAATCAGATCTGTTTGGTGTTCATGCCAATTTATTGTCGTTTCCTTCCCGTAAAAGTTGCATATTTTTCAGAGCAGATATTTGTCCACTCTACCATCCTGAATTTTATATTCAGTGCGCGCTAATACCGTGAAACCTGATAAAAGATTATCAATTGTTTCTGGATATTCATCACAGAATCTGAATTAACAGACTTTTTCATTATGTAAGCCTCGTAATTTCTAGTTAATTCATTCCGGGTTCTATCCAGAGACATAAGGTTAGACATGTCATCATGACATTTCCACTGACCAATAAAATAAATAAATAAAAAATCACTCATATTTTACATAAATAAAGCCCTTACGAAGGGCTTTATCTATGTAAAATATGAGTCCTATGCTTTATCTATGTAAAATATGAGTCTATACTTTATCTATGTAAATTATGAGTCCTATGCTTTATCTATGTTGTGACGTCGTCCCCTGGTCGCAGCGCCAACCGTGACGTTCTATCCTAGTCTACCACGGCACCAACTGTGACGTCCCTAAACAGCACCAATTGTGACGTCCTCTCCGCGGCGCCAGCCGTTCGCTCCTCGCTGCTCCGTTCGGGTGTCGCTGCTCCCAATGTGACGTTCTAACCTTTTGGTGATTCGGGTGGGAATCTGGTTAGATTTGATATCAGCCTCGTCGTTCCCAACTCGCTTCCAACGCCTGGTTACCAAGGTAACTGCACTGATCCCCCAGTCCGCCTACCCACGTTGTCAATTGATCTTAGGCAGACGAGATCAAACAGTGGTTGGGGCCGTACTGCAAACCGAGTTCAACGGGGGTGATACCACACAAATATGCATAAAAGACAATAAAATGAAAACTCAAAAGTTCAAAGTATCAAAGAAAAAGGTAACAAACTTTATGTCTAGTTGTTCGATACATAGGACTGCATCTATCTCCCGACCCGTTCTATGGATTGTGACACGTCGTTTTCCGCTAGGCAAGTTTTAACACTTCAAGTTGTCTGCTCTCTAAGAAATTGGTGTTTCGGTGGGTCTTTGGACGAAAGTCAAAAAAAAAACTTATTTCGGTGATCTGGATCTAAGTCGCTCTTCAAAATAATTGTTCTTGGGTTGGAGAGGGGTCCGGAATGTGCGTGAATCTTGGTCAGCTATCTGCGAGGCTTGCTTCAACTGAAAACTGACTCTAGGAACTGCTGGAACTCAACTCTGCTCGTTGTAGCTTCGTTTATATGGGCGCCGACCAAAACCGGGGTGAGTTTGTCGGCGCCGGGGGGTTCCTCGATAATTCTAAATACATATCCACCTCTCTGGTTAGGAATTTCCACCTTTTTCCATTTTTGGGAACCTTTCTTCACTCCCACCTTCTCATCATACTTCAGAGGGGCGTGAACTGCCCTCCCCACATCTTCGTAGCAACCTCTCCCACTCATCCTTCAGATGGGCGGCAACAGCCTCCCTCGTGCGTCACGTGATCACCACTCGACCAATGATGTCTTAGTCGGGCGTGGACGAATCCGCGGCTTTGTTTCAGGAAGAAAAAAATATCTTGCTTAACTAAAAAAAAAATTATCTCTTCTCTTTCCCTTTTCTTCCTCTTAATCGCCGTTATCATTTCTCTGGTCGCGAACGGGACAGTATGACAATGGCGGTCATAACTCTTGTTCTACACGTGGTTTACGTCAGGTATTTTATCGCTAATTATCAGAATGTGTGGTCTTCCTAACACGGTCTCAAAAAGAAACATCTCCAAAGTTTCAGTCAGTCTGTCGCCTCGAAGAAAGAAAAAAAAAACACTTCTAGGTTCCCATTCATTTTCCTTCGGTACATATTCCTGATAACATAATTTTATATCTGTCCAAAGTCCCTTTAGTTGCCTGTTTTTCGTCACTTATCGAAATAACATTTTCATTTGAATTTTTTTTCTTTGGCCAGCCGGTCAGTAGTTGATAATAAGATGTCTTCCCGTACCAATAGTTTGTTTTCATATCCTTAGATAACACAGCCGATGCCAAAACATATCTGATTCTTTCCTTCTTTCCCTTTCTTTTTACTCAGAATTTCCCTGTCATTGTAATGACACTCTTTCGCCATTTGTTACTTATCAAAATATCCTTTTATCTATTGTCTCTTAGCCGTGTGTGTGTTCTTGCTTATCACTCACGATTCGGTCCTTAGCC
This sequence comes from Acanthosepion lycidas, assembly GCA_963932145.1. NCBI lineage: Eukaryota > Metazoa > Mollusca > Cephalopoda > Sepiida > Sepiidae > Acanthosepion > Acanthosepion lycidas. The sequence goes on along the minus strand of OZ010577.1, from coordinate 94,658,691 downwards.
TCTCCTTTTCTTCTTTTCTTTCTTTTCCCTTTCTGCCTCGTTAAATGGTGCCACAATGTAAAAGATGAGTCTATACTTTATCTATGTAAAATATGAGTCCTATACTTTATCTATCTAAAATATGAGACCTGTGCAGCAAGAATAAAACATTCGGTTTCAGCTTTTTGCTCTGCAGTAAGTAACCACTAATGGGTAAGAGGTTTGTCTACATCCCCTTTTTTGCCACGGACAGAGTATTGACCCTCGTTTCTTCATTTGGAACATTGCATTAGCTTTCATTTTTGTGTTACGTTCCGCTGCAGTCGATGTATTATGGAATTCGTTATTTAATTTTTTGTCTTTCTTTATTACTGAATAAAATTTCTTATTTTTTTCATGTCCTTTGATACATTATCATCCAGTCTTCTGTAGTTTCCATTATCTTGTAAGACCGACTGTTGTGTTTTTATAAGACAGTTCTAGTTGAACTAATCCTCTCCCTTCTTCGGATCTGGACACATACAGACGATCAACATCAGCCTTAGGTTGATGTACGCGTTGGCAAGTGAGACGCTTTCTCGTTTTGACATCCATTCGTTTAATGTCAGCTATGGTCCAGTTAAGGACGTTGAAACTGTATTGCGCCACACGAACAGCCAAAGTGTTTTTGGCTGATATTCTGTTTTATGAATTCAACGCGTTACATAACACAAGACGCACAAGCCTGTAATATTGTTATCTTAATTTCTGCTTTATTTGGGTATGTTGTATTCCATCACATTCGATAACTCCTAGGTATTTGTAGGATTCTACTTGTTCCAGTCCCCTAGTCTTTGTGACAAAGTCTAGATCTATTTAGTGTGATTCCATAATTCTCTCTTTCTTGTTTGTCTCTTATGCACATTTATCTAATTTGAAATCCATGCCGATGTCATCCCTGAAACATTTTGCAATATTGAGGATACCCTTCTACTCATTGTCCTCTTTGGCAAAGAGTTTGATATCTTCACACTAGAATAGATGATTAAATACTTACTTGTTTACTTTTATGTATAGTTATTACTATGCAGATATGCCAAAGGAGGATTTAGGACATACAGAACAGAAGGTGCTTAACAGACAATCACCTTGAATGATCCCTTGTCGAATATTGGAATAAATGAATGTATTATGTTGGTGCAAAAATAATGTCGTTTTCTCACCTATGTTACTATGTGAGAAAACGACATTATTTTTGCACCAACCTAATGGCAGTGACTTTGATGCGATTTAGGTGTAATGTGGTTTTCTCACAGTTCCATGCTATAATTAAAGTAATTTGCTATCACTAAAGAGACTTTGTACATTTCCAAAGCCTTAAGGATCCAAGAGTGTGGCGTACTATAAAATTCTTTACAGTAATCTATCCAAACTGCTAAGATTTCTTCCTTTTTTTCTGCAATTTTCAAGGGTCATTTTATTTTTCACTATTTCATCTCTGAAACCATTTGAAATTCTTCGACATCCCTTCTATTCCAAGGAAAGAATGTTATTTTCATCGAGAAAAAATAAGCACATTTCTTCAAGACAGACTTGATCAATTTATATGTAGTAGACAAACATGTTATTAGCCTATAATATTTTGGACGAACTGTTTCAACCGTTTTTGGTAGGAGATATGTGGTACATTTAGTGATCTATTCTGGAATTTCATTCAATATTATTATTATTATTATTATTATTATTATTATTGTTGTTGTTGTTGTTGTTGTTGTTGTTGTTGTTGTCGTTGTTGTTGCTGATCTTGTTTTTGTTGCCGACACTATAAAAGGAAGTAACATAAACTACCGGCGACGTTCTTCAGCGCCAGCTAATCCATCATAGTAAAATGCCTCCTTTTACATTCATATAACACACCTTATTCCATAACCCTCCACCAAAAGTGTCGCTTGAGCCTTTTTATTTAATGAACTTTAGTAAAGACAAATAATGTTTCGTGTGTTAAATTTCTCGAACCGACCAAGCCACAATTAAAAAACATTTTTCTCAAATTTGTGTTTCCTTTCTTTTCATCATCATCATCATCATCATCATCATCATCATCAACATCATCATCAACATCATCACTCATATGGCCGGGTGGGGTCGCTACGGAGCTGAGCACTTCACTTCCACATATCGAGGTTTGAAAGCCGGAGAGGTGTTCATTCATTCATCCATTCCTTCCATCATTCCTTCCTTCCTTTCTTCCTTCCTTCGTTCATTATTTCTTTTCAACAGACAACAATAGCGGCATCTTCCGAATGTAACAGGATTTTAATTAACATGCCAATCGTATGAAACGCGTGCCTGACAAAACTTGGAAACTATTTAAAAACCCACAAGTAGGATCCATTTTTACGGAGCCTCTGTATATGTATATACAAATCGATCGGAACATTTAATAAATTAAAATTAATTAGTGAACTCCTGACCACTCACATACTGGTAGAAATGAATGGATAAATAAACACTGTGAATACTAAAAATATTCAGTAAAATACTTCTAAAATATAAATAAAAAACTATTTCTTTGTAAAGCAATCACTCCGGATATTTTGGCAACTTTGTTTTTACGTAGATGTTGAAATACGTAAAAAGCATTTTTGTCAAATATTCCTCTGCTTATACCCGAGGATCAAGAAATTATTAGCATCCCTTTATATGCTGCTCGAGGCATATTTCATCCTAAGGGCTTGTCTAGTGAACAAGAGATCTGGTTAGTTTAATCCGATAGCCATCTCCAAGCCATCGGCAAAAAAAGCGGAAGATACGAGCTCTTTTTCTTTCGTTTTTTTTTTTTATTATCAAGTTAAGTCAGTTTCGCGTCTTAAAAGATTAATCAGGTATTCTTGATTTTGAAACCTCTTCTATACCACCTGAGCTATGACCCCAATTAAGGAAAATATTGTATAACTTTCTTTAACGAACAAGATGTAACGCCCTGGGCATTTGCATTCGCAATATAAAATCCCCACCCAAAGGAGAACGATCTGTTTAAATTAAGAATGTTTTTCAGAATTCAGCTATTTATTTAAAAAAAAATATATATTCCTTTTTTAAGAAATAATTACCTTTCCATAATGCCAACCTATCGACAGACTTGGAAATCCTAAATACAAAGATCGATTACAGAAAGTAAACGCATATGTAAGAGTTCTATTCTGCCAGAAACCTTTGCATTATTTTCCGAAGACTGACAATCGCCCTTTCCTTATTTCTACAAAAAAAAAAACATTAATAATCAATTTACATTTTACATAAAATAAACCTGCTTGTTTCGTAATGCGTGTAAGATTTCCTAACCACTGAAAATATGCACAACACAAAAAATGAGTGTCATGAATTACATAAGTCAATGCATAACCATAAAATATTTCCTTGTGAACAGAAATATTTAGATTCTTTGCGAAGGAAATGACTAAAGCAAAGCAAGTGTTAACGTGCATTGGAATAGCCGTAAAGACAGCGGATAGTATAAAAAAGCTTAATTGTTATTTACATCCACTGAGTTCACAAACAATTGACGTTAAAGCCATCGTTATTGTAGCATTCTAATATATCACTGCAGAATTTGCTGCGTCGCTGTATATGTCATCATTAGATGAATGAATATTTTGATATAGCTGTGTAATGATTGTAAAGCATTCTCTATTAAAATCATTTCCAGTTTATCGTAATCAGAAGTTAGTTCCTAATGCTTTTTAATAGCAAAATCATTTTCAATGCATTGTTAGAGTAAAATCATTTTTAATGCATTGTTAGAGTAAAATCATTTTCAGTACATTCTTATAGTTAAATCATTTTCAGTGCATCCTATAGTAAAAAATCATTTCCAATACATTGCTATGGTAAAATTATGTTCAATATATTGTTATAGTAAAATCATTTTAAATATATTGCTATAGTAAAATCATTTTTGTGCATTGTTATCATAAATCGTTTTCAGCGTACATCCTATAGTAAAATCGTCTAGGGTAAGACGTTAAATTACGTCCAGAAGCAAGGCCTCTGCTCAGGAGGTTTTGAGGAGTGTGGAACCATCTCTTAATTGCTGGTGTTCCCTGGGCCACCCTGACCCGGGGTGGTAGGACCTGTTAGGGCCCAAGCTAAGGGCAAATAGTTAATTACCAGCAATACTTTTTTGAAAAAATTATTACTAGTAATGCAATTTTAAAGAAAATATATTAGCAGAAACAGATTTTTGACAAAACAAAATATTACCGGCAATAAAAAAGTTTGTCGACATTAAATAACCCATTGAGATTGATATGCCGTAAAACAAAATAAACCAAACCAAACCTATAGTAAAAGTATTTTTTTATACATTGATACAGTAAAATAATTTGCATTTATATAATAAAATAATTTCTATAGTAAAAATCATTTTCAATACATCGTTAACATGAAATTATTTTCAATGCATTGCTGTAGTAAAATCCTTTTAAATGAATTCTTATAGTAAAATCATTTCAATGACTTTCTCAGCAAGAAGTTAGTATTAGCGACGTCACTATATATAAGATCTTTGAAATTTGTCACGTATTTGTTTAACAAATCCAACCTATGTCCTAACAGGTTACAAAAACAGTTGGCATTACGATAATTTGAAATGCATTACTTTAGCAGCAGATTACTATGCAAAAGAAATGATTGGCGAAGAGTAAAAAAGAAAAAAAACAATTTGTTCAAGTTTTAGTCGAAGTTCAATATTTTCTGTGGTATTTGCATTTTATTGCGCTATGAACGCATGAGGATACTATAATGCATCTTACATATACAAAAGTTATGAGACATTTAAGGAAAAGTCACATTAAATTTACTCATATGTTTGATCGCATTAAAAAATCATAATCAGTATTTTGTGTAACTCCGACGAAATTGAACACAACATCAGAATTGTTTAATCAGGAATGTTCTGTCATTCCTCTTGGCAATAAGATCAAATCTCCTGTATGTTATTTGGTGTTCTACTATATACCCGAGTTGTCACTCTGTCCACATAGATAATAATGTTCTACCACAATATAATAATAATGTTTTAAGGTGGATTAATGGATAGCTGATTGAGGAATCAGAGAGCCGAGTTCGAATTCCAGTTGAATCCATTACATTCACTTCCGTGCTAATACCCTTGTGAAAGATATGAATTCTCTTCTTCTTTCCTAAGAACAGATCGGAATGGCAATTGGTCTACCGAAGAAAGAAATGGCAACCTACTGCGAGAAAAATCTGCCTTTTTAGTCATGTATCGAAAGATATATGATCGCCTAAGCGTGCATTACGCATGGAAAATAAATAACTGAATGTTTTAATAATAATAATAATATTATTGATATTAATATTAATAATTTTTATGGTCCGGTTCCTTGTACCACGGTGATAGTCCAAGGTGGAACCAATAAAGGAATATATACAGAGAAGTAGAAGTGTTAGTATGAACAATCAGGTTTAGTAGAGAGAACAATGTAGTCTCGACCAGTATAACTATTCCAATGTCTTGCAGAAATTGTCTGAACGCGACTCTGTTTCGGACTGCCTCTGACTCGACTCTTAACTCGACTTGAACTACTGACACATTTGAACTACTGACTCGACTTGAACTACTGACTGACTATATTCAGTCACACCCCCACTAGGGCATCATGTGGCGCAAGGCCGTTTTTAACGTAGGATCTCCGAGCCCGTACGCTCGGCCCAAAAATATGCCCATTGAACCCGTATAAACGGGTTCAGGGTCGGTTTACCTCCCTGAAAGAGACTCCGCCCTTCGGCGTAGCCTCATTCGGGTTCCTCCCGTCCGTAGGAAGAGAGTATAACAGAACAGTCGGTCAAAACTTGAACCACTGACGATATTCAGTCAACCCCCGCCACGAGGGTGTCATGTGGCACAAGGCCTTTTTAACGTGGGCATTACGAGCCCGTGGACTCGGCCAAAAAATAGCCCATTGAACCCGTATAAACGGGGTCGACTGACTCCTTGAACTACTCCTGAGGCGCAGTATTTATTAAGTAGGGAATAGTCTATTATTATTTATATGGGTAAGATCCAATAATAATAATAATAATAATAATAATAATGTTAACACCATCCTGACCCGGTTACGGAGATAGGACCTGTAAAAATTTTATGGGGCTTTACAATACACACAGACAGAACAATTAAAGCTAATCGCCCAGTTCATTGTGAACAGAGACCGCAAAAACAAAATGTGTTCTCTTATTGACATGGCAGTCCCTACTGACTACAATGTATCTTTGAAGATCTTTAAAAAGCTATCAAAATACAAGGACCTTAAAATCGAAATCTCAAAAATTTGTCAGATGGGAACATCAACAATTCCGGTTGTAGTTGCAGCCCACGGATTCAATGAAAAAGTTTCCAATAGACTAATTGAAGGGATACGTTGTTTCTCGTGCCTTAAAGAAATACAAAACAAAATTGTTCTCACGAATACAGCCTCTACCTTACGAAGGGCTTTTTCTATGTAAAATATATGTGATTTGTTTTTTTCAAAACTGCTCAGTTGAAAATATCATGATTCTATTTTTGACCTTAGGTCTCTAGTGGGGACCCGGGAAGAAATGAGTATTCAACAGAAATCTAAGGAAACAAAAACAGTAATAATGTTCCACAATTCCTCTTGACAATAAGTTCAAAGCTCTTAAGTTATTTGTGTTTCTACTATATACACGAGTTTTCAACTCTGTTCACATAGATTCGTTGGTGTTAAGGTCATAGACTTTGGCAGGCCAGTTTTGTAACACTTCGACGTCTCCACTGAAAACTTGTTTGTTGTACACGATGCATTGTAATTTCCTCCGACATCTTGAAATATTTCGCCTTCTGCTCTATCGTGTATTAGATCGGACCTAAGCAAACTGATGCATTTTCGTTGTTCAGTGTTCAATCGATTTTTATCAACACTCTTGTTCCATTGCTTTTGATGTAATTCCAAGTCATTAGACTTGTAGCACCGAAATTTAGAGACTTCGTTGTATATCTTGCACTGTTTATTGTACCCATTGCTCATCGAACATTCTTGCTTGCATTCGAATATTTTCCAGTTTTGATTTCATTATTTTCCCAGAGCAGTTCTTTTACCCGTTTTCTTTTAACTTGTTCGATATTTTTGTGTCGCACAGAAACACAGAAAAGAGTATATGTTGAACTGCTACATAATATCGGTCCTGCGATATGGTAGAAAATGCTGGATAATCTCCTCACATATGAAGAAAAGACTCGAGGCAACAGAAATGTATTTGTACAGAAGGATGCTGAGAATCCATCGACTGAACGTGTGAGTAACCACGAAGTTTTAAGGAAAATAGAAACAAAAAGGACAATTATACTTGCAATTAGAAAGTAACTTTCTAGGGTAAATAATGAGTACGGGGTGCTTGGAAAGTTTGACGCTCATGCGATATAAAAAAAAAACTCTAGAGTCGTAGGAAGTCAACGTCTAACCGACTTAGCTTGTGTCAATGGACGTCATAGCTTAGATTAGGAGTGATAATGTTGTAGCATACATACGGACCATAATGGGTATGTACCCCATTCACATAAATACAGTAGTAAATATTGTATATTGGTCTGCAGTTGGAGATTCGTTTCCAGCTGTGCTAGTCAAACTCTCTGCCTCAGTGCAGAGAAGATTCCCAGACGAGGCTATGTGAAAGGGCAGGGTCTCGTCTCGGGAAACAACTAGCCAACCCCGTTTTATACGGGGTCCATGGAGAAATTTTGACTGAGCATGTGGGCTCGAATACCCCACATTATATTGCGCCTTGTGCCACATATGACCGCGTGGAGTGATTAGTAGATATACTACAGCTTTGTCCGAGCATGTGGGCTCTAATACCTCACATTATATTCGGCCTTGGAAGACGAAATTTACTTGACTTACTTCTAACAGTTGACTACTTCTTCTACGCGGCTCTGGCGAATCTTATATGTGTTGTTCTTGTCCTAAGTATTATCGTTCATTACCAAACTTCCTTTGATTATTCTATTCAGTAACCTTTCCTAGATTACAACAGATAACATAAAGACAAATCTTACTTAGAGCTGAAAATAATAGTGATTTGTGGAGGGCCATGATCGCCCACGCCCTGAATGGACACATCGCATAGATGATGCTTCTTCTTACTGCATGAACTGACACTTCTCTCATAATACTGTTCTTATTCCGTATCCTACGACTCTAGTATCACGCCTTCATCGTCCGCCTGTCAACCTTTCATCCCAGACCACACTCGTATATAAATAAATACACATTGGTAATAATTATATGCTTTGGTAAATTTTGATTTCTTTTTCACCCCAAGCATGGCAGGAGTGCCACTAGCACGCAAGGGATTACAGAGGATTGAGAACAAGAGTAAAGAGGGGTGTTTGAATAAAGGATACTGAGAAGGACAGGGAACAAGATCGAGGGATCAGAATATGTCGATTGACATTACACTTGAATTTTTGAAGATTATAGTCATCAGGGAAGCAAGGAAGACGAAGGGCTTTCCAGAGACGGGATGTGCGAGAGAATTACATTTAACTGTTTCGATAGTGAAAGGATGGGAGAGAGATGCCAGCCTAGCAGCTCGCTTAAATTTACAGTCTGGGAAACAGTTGCCGTCTTTTTGTTTTGTCTTTGTTTTGTGCAGTACGAGTTGCTCCGAAATTGATTTTAAGAGACAATGTTTTGCATCAGGAGATGGAAGCAGATGAAATGTCACGCGGTCAGGAAAAATGTAATTGTTTTTACTGCATATCTACCCAAGATTACCGTTCGTTACAATCTCTTACCGAGTCATTATCCGAGACCTGGGGTAAAGCAAGTTAGTAAATATAACTATTCTGTTTGCACAAAATAGCGTTATTAAATGATACTTGACATCTATAATGTTTACATTTCATTTACATTGATACTGTTCTCCTTAGAAAAGTAATTTCAAACAATACATTTAAAAAAAAATCTTTTGTAGGCGGGTTGCCAGGAATTTTGGTTAATGTCCTTATCGTTATCATAAGTTAACGTACCTTGGGTTCCAATTATTATTCGTATAACAGTAGCTTTAAGGGAACACATGTTTTTAATTCCAAAATTCTTATATTATTTTTTATATTCTTTATTAGATATATTTTCTCTGATGACGCTAAGATGTCTATGAAAATTTGTTGCCTCTAGTCTTTAATTACAATAACTTATCGATTATTGTTATATATATATATATATATATATATATATATAGAGAGAGAGAGAGAGAGAGAGACAGAGAGAGAGACAGACAGACAGACAGAGACAGAGGGATTGCGAGAGAGAGAAGATATTAGCTCCCGGAAAAAAAAATTAATTCGGTCGAGCACTGTGGGCTGAAAGCGTGAATTTGTAAACAATGACTATTACTGCTAATAATGCCAGAATCTCCCTACGGATTGAGTTCTCTAGGTCACTGGCATGTTTATGAAAAAATAAACACGCAAAAATCTGCATTTCTCTATGCAGGGCGCCGATAGCCTAGTGGTTATAATCTGCGTCTGATGCCAAATCGGTCGTGTTTCGGCCATCGCTTGAAGCGATCTGATATCTAGCCACACCGATGAGCTGTGATACTGCAAAACAGTCTATATGTGGATGACTATCTATCTATCTATCTATATATATATATATATATATATATATATATATATATATATATATATTGCAACTACTACTATTATTCTTTTGGTTTCTATTTAGAAAAATATCGTCTTCTATGTACCGTATCCATTCAGGACGTAGGGAACCATGGCTCTCCACAATCCTGTCCTTCAAGGCTTTTAATAAATTTTATCTTTTTTTAATTTCTCCTAAACCTTGTTTCGCCATCGATTTACTGAAGCTTACTAAATATGTTATGCGTTGTTTTCCTCTGTCCTACTTGCCTTCAATCTATCCTGTGTGTATTAAATTTTCCAAACTCTCCGTCCTCATTATGTACTCTAAAAATTTCAACTGTTCTTTCTTGATGTTAAATAGAGGTTTACTTTTTTTTCTTTCGATTTTCGTCTTGCACCCCTTTCTATTTTTGTCTATCTACTGAACTCATTTTCTACCCATATTTTTCTAATATCCCAAATATTCATTAAGTTTTTGGATTTTCCAATGATGTTCTTTGTCTGTGATCTCAGACTGATCCCACAGAGGGCGGTGATCTCCCTTTTCTCTCAATATGTAGTCAGCCACGCCTGGTTTTTCCACTTCCCTTTGTGTTACAGATTTTGGTGTCTTGAAGCCTTACCTTAAGTGGGTGGCCTGTCTCTCGTTTATATTTCTTTCAGCAGCTGCACGGGATGACGTACACAGTCTTTAGTCATGTTCTCCTCTATGGGGGAGGTCTTACTCGGGACAGATATCTGCGAACTGTCGTCTAGTTTTTGAAGGTTGTCCTGATGTTATATGGACTGCAGATCCTTTGTACTTTCTCGGATAACCTCTTCACGTAAGGCAGTCAGATTGTTTTCTGAGTGTTGTTGTCCTCCTCGTGTAACCGCCTATTCCAGTTTATTGCGGATGCTGCCATGTACTTAGGGTAGTTGTTAGGTTGTAGGGTACCGCTTATACTGACCAATTCTTTATCTAATGTGTCTGGGTCGCCACTTTTGCACGGTGTTGTAAGCAGCGGACGATTCTTTTCTTTACGCAGTATGGATAGTGATGTCGGTTTGCAGTATACAGATGTCTTGAACCCATTCTCTGTTCGAGATATTAGAACATCCAGTAATGACAGTGTGTTGTTACTCTCTTTCTCCTTCGTGAACTGTATCGAAGGTCCCTTTGAGTTCACAAAAGTCCAGTAGAACCTGGACATCTTTCTCGTGTGGCCAGAGTGTGAGGTATCATCTACGTATTAGGTTGGTGCAAAAATAATGACGTTTAAAAATACGTCAAAAACCGTCATTATTTTTGCACCAACCTAATATCTTAACCATAGAATTGGCCTTAGAGATGTGGATTCTAATGTCATTTCCTCAAAGTATAAGTATATATATATTCTCAATTGCTGGTGATAATGGCGAGCCCATTGCTAAGCCCTCATCCTGTCGATATATGTGGGATCCCATTCCGAAGCGTGTTGTCCGTGTACAAAATGTTAACATCTCCATCAGATTATCTATAGGAATACTGGTCCGTTCTCCTAGCGATAAGTCAGAGACCAATCTGACTTCTGAAAGTGATTCCTCCGTGGATACCTTGGTGAACAAACTCACTACGTCTATGCTCATCTTCTGGTTGGAAAGGATGCGGTCATCTTTGATTATTTCTATGAAGTTTGCGGAGTTTCGGACATATGAAGGTGACTTTCCGATCAATGGGTCAATTATATCTACAAGGAAACGACTCAGAGGGTAGCACACAAAGACTTGCCAACTAACAATCGGCCTGAGCGGAATACCGTCTTTGTGAATCTTAGCGAGATCGTATATTTGAGGTAGCGACAACGTTGCGACAACTGCCTATACATATTAGGTGCGGAGTGATCCTTGTTTTTGAATAGTATCTGAGATAGTTTGTGTTAGGTTTTCATTGTAGGATCCTGAAGAAGGCCGGGGCGTACAACGGCCGAAACGTGATAAATATGGCAACAAAGATGAGGAAATTAGTCCGAATAATATAAATAGTGTTCAGTGTTTGTTAATAAAAATATGTTATTCTGCTTTCACAGTTGAATACATGGTAGATGATACTCAGCTTTTGTGTATATGCACGCTTGTGGGTTGGTTGGTTGGTTGATTTTGTTTAGCGGCATATCAATCCCTATAGGTTATTAAATGCTAAAATCTAAATATTTTGGACATAATTTTATACTTTCAGGGTAAAATATATGTTTTTTTTAATATATAGTTTGAAGATCAGAAAATGTATTGCAGTTAATTTCACTACAAATATGTATTGTTCATTTTTTATATAAAAAAATATATTCCTGGTAAATTCGTATAAAAATGTATTGCCGGTCATTTTACTATCAAAATGTATTGTTGGTCATTTTACTATAAGAATATACTGTTGATTTTTGTGTGGGAGTTCAATATTTGCCCAAAGCTGGGACCCTAACAGGTGCTACCACTCAGGGTCAGAGTGGACCTGGGAACAACAGAAATTAAGAGGGATTTTTAATCGTACCCAGGTTTTAATTATTATAACTATAATATTATTTTCATGGCACTAAATTCTTTTAATTTCACTTCCAGGATACTTGTATTTATATTTTTCTGATAGATTTTTATCTGATGCTCTTGCAATATTTATGAGAAGGCTTACTTTGCCCGCTTTAATCACTACGTCTGGTTTATTAACCCTTTGAGCCCCGCATTCTTGAACAATTTTAACCTTTCTTCTTGAGCTCCTGAGTTAAAATTCGCAAATAATTGGTATGTCATGCTTCATTGTATATATAAAAATATTTACAAGTGTTTACCCACCATTCAACTGGTGGCTAGGCATTACGTCATTGTTCTCTACCACCGGTAAAGCGGTGTTCAGAGCTCAAAGGTTTAAACTTTATATGCCTGTTAACATGACTTGTAATCGCCCAAGGGATAGTGGTTTCATGGATTTTATAATTGTTTCAGATTGTTTTTCATACTATTTTTAGCATGTAGTATATTATAACATTGACATATCTTCCAATGAGTATACCGCCCAATTTTATGTCGACCTACGGATAACTTCGTTGTCAGGATTGGATAACTAGACACTAAATGGCCTATGGTCTTGATATGTTCATATAATCCATATATTAGTCTTACATCTGTTTCTATTGTTTGCTTGGCAATTGCTACTGAATTTGCATTGGCTTTGTGCAGCCTCTATAAATACCTCAAACTCTTTTTGACACTGGACTTCTCAGTCAATGATGGGTTTTGTGTTTATATAAAACGGCATCATTACTACTGATTTTCTGCAGTAAGATTCACCTTCTACAATGCCCAGAAGCCACTCGAGGTAGAGGGATACGTTAGGGTGCAATTTTTACGGACAGAAGTGGGAGATAACTGTTAACCTTAGCCTTGAACAGGTTAAGATTCTAGTTATCGGGGAAAGATCGTCTTGGGAATCGGTTCCACAGAGCAGCAGTTCGCGGGAAGACGCTGATCGAGTGGAACTTATTTCTCGCTAATGGAATACGGAGGGAATTTGGGTAGTTTGCTACAATGTAAGTGGTATGGCGGCTCCTTGTTTTCTTGTTTAGAACCGGTGGAACCAAGGAATGTAGTTCGTATGACAAATCTCCGTGGAAGTTGCGATAGAGTAGAGAGACTTGCCATATTTCTTCTGTGAGAGATAGGGTGGAAGGTGGAAAATAATTCGTCACTCACAATGATTCGAGGTGAGCGCATATTTTCCATGTCGTGGGTTGTGTTCTCAGGTGTATATTAATTTGTTTATCCCTTGTGTGATAATGTTCTTTTTATAGTTTTAACTACATTTTTTCTGTTAAATATTTTTATCTCTTTCCTTCATAGTGACCTTCATGTTTCTATAGGAATTCATTGTACTTTTAACAAACGGAGGTTTTTTTCAGGACTTTTGACAATGTGTATCATTTAATCACATGCAACCTTTTTCACCAGTTGTAGCTATCTGATAGGCCAACTCAAGTGGGATAAAGTCCTTACCAGCATCAACTTAGTAAAGTGTGTTTCATAAGGACGGATCAATGTCAACAATAAACAAATCAGTGTTATTGATGAAAATTTATTTATTTCTCTTTTGGATCATTATTTAAGTCATGGCAATTATCTGTGAAAAATAATATCGCCCAAATATCCGCCAAGCCTTCAGCGGCACACCTTCACTCGATGCTCAAACTTTTGATGATGCCACGATCTCACCAATATGTTTTATTATCTCATTCTTCAGCTGTTGAATTTGTTGTTGGCTTGGTGGCAAAGGCCTTACTTTTGAGATGACCCCAAAGGAAGAAATCTAAAGGTGTCAATTCACACAATCGTAATGGCCAATTCACTTCGCTGTTTCGAGAGATTATGTTTGAACGTCCATTTTCGTAATAGGCTACGATAACTTTAACACGTTCTTTGATTGTTAATCTTGCTGAAATTGCCAAAGACTTAAGTTGTCAAGTCTGAAAGAAAATGAAAAAAAAAATCATTAGAAGCTAAAAATTAATCCACATTTAAAATCGGTCCAAGTTATTGGAACAACCTTTATTATAAAGACGGTTAATATCCGCTTTCCGCCGGTGCGCCTTATTGACAGTTTAACTTACGAGTTTATTTTCGGCTATAGTTCATATGATAATATTGAAACTGTAACAAATGGTATTGCCAGAGAAATTATGGCCGTAATCAGATTATTAGCATATTTTCACTTGAAGATGTTTCCCGACTGAAAGTATTGACTCGATTGAATTATTTTCCAAAATGATTTTTTTAATCCGTTGGTTGCGATGGCAGTAAAAGGAAATTAAATGAAAATCATAAAATTTGTTTTAAGTAGACAAGAATAAAAATTCATGTTGCCTCAACGATCACAGATAAAAAGAAATTCGGTTTAGATCTAATTGGCTAATCAAATATCAATTTTGTATATTTCCATCTTATGCATCCCCTTTCTACTCGATTAATTTATTTATTTTTCCAGAGCAAATACTTCTTTTTATCTCTCTGAAACATGGAATCAAACTAATAATGTATAATTATCATATCTAATAGAATAATGACTATATATATATATATATATATATATATATATGTGTGTGTGTGTGTGTGTGTGTGTGTGTGTGTTGGACTCTCCCGTCGTATCCGAAGTATGAGGGTCAAGTGGCTTAATTCCTAGGAACCGACAGCCAGGCACTAACACATATGATTTGCTTATAGTGGTGAAGGTTTTGTGCAGAACCAATCACACTTTTTGAAGGGACGAATACAGAGAGCTGTTGCACCGTGTGTCCCATATATATATATATAACAACAACATTGTCCAAATCGTATGACTGCAAAATTGTTCAATTGTCAGATTAAGCTTTGAACTGTTGTATCTTAGAAATGGTTAAAGATATCTTACTGGAATTCTTCTAGAATTTTATTAAGCTATCGGACTCTATTCTGAGTAATAGGAATGTATAATTACTCTCTAAGCTTAACAGGAAAATCGTATTGATATCGATCATAAACGAAAATGACAGGTTTATTATTAATTAATCGTAGCTAAGCATCGGAAGCTCATGAAGGATTGATATAAAGTTCAAATAAAGTTCACGGATCATTTTCCAACTTATCCAAGATAATCTTCACACTCTAACCTTCTAATCCACTGACCTGGAGTAACAAGGTGCCTCACAGGTTTCACGTACGATTTCCTTTTCAAGTCTTTTATTCATTATTATGGACTGTAATTGCTGAAACTACTCTCTCACATGCCAAATGTCTTATGGATTGTGCTGAATCTTTTCTAATTGATCTCTTTAGCTCTAAACTGAAATGATGATCCCATCTAACTTTTATGATCTATTGATCCAGTTTTCCTTTCCATTGTCCCTATTTTAAAACTTATTCACCGTTCCCTTGAATGAACTTGAAGATGGAAACAAGAGTATGAATGTTGGCAGCATTACTGAAGCTTGAATGATCTTTTTCCTCTCACCATTGCTCAGTTTGGTAGACAGCGGGAGTGACACAAAACGATTTTATACTGTTTTATTTCTAGTTGAATAACTTAAAGGATTTCTCAGTATATATAGATACATAAGAAGAAATATAGTTTTAAACTGTGCTATATTTATGGGATAAATATGGATCAGAGATAGAGCGTATGTAAATATAAATATAAAAGTGAACATTGAAGTCAACACTCAGAGGCGACAGGCTGTTTCATGCTGCATGCAATCATCAGGCCTGTGCCTCTGAGTGTTGACTTCAATGTTCACTTTTATATTTATATTCATATATATATATATATATATATATATATATATATATATATATATATATATATATATATATACTTTTTGTTGATATATAAAAATATATAAAATTATATATAGTTATATCATATATATATATATAGGTGTGTGTGTTTGTGTGCATGTGTATTGGTGTGTGTGCGTGTCTATATATATAATGTTAGAGTGACTAACTTACGGGTTTCACGCCCAAATCATTCGCTTTAAAGATGTGGAATTAATATGAAATGACTATGATTGGTTGATACTTCCGATTCTTCTTATCCGCGGTTTTTATAGCAAACTAAAAAATAGGAAAATAACAATTTCAATTTACCACGGACGAGGCAGTTCTCTGCATGAACTAATTTTCATGATACAATCTCTTTTTAGGCAAATTAGAGTTTTTCATGGAAATTAGGGTTTTCCATGAATTTTCCATCGCGGATTTTGTTCAAAAGAACTATGTAAATATTGTCTTAATTGCTGGAATCATGATTTATCATTATTGGTATTATTTACACCCAGATTAATGGTTCTGTTATATAAAAATGTATACATGTATTATATATGTATATATTTTTCTATAACAGAACAATGTTAGAAAAATCAGTGACAAAATAAAAAAAAATTATTTCGTGTGACGCGTTTCGTTCGTTAAACTTCATGGGACAGAAGTAATGTTTACGTTGATGTGCGAATTTTTCAAGAAAATAGAAACAAAAAGCAAACTAATTCTTAACATCAGGAATAGAAAGTTTCCATGGCATATAATGAGGAAGGAGATCTTTGGTAATTTGATACAGATGTGGCACCGCCGATGACGAAGACTGAATACTATGTGTTTTTTTTTGCTAGGTTTTCTGATAGGCGTGATTTGTATGACACGTCAGAAGAGATTCTATCGGGGCGAGAAGTTCACTTCTTCCCAACTAATATTGTTCTTTAAGCATCAGCTTAAAGTCAAGATTAGGACGGAAAGGCGGCGGCTCCCTCCAACAGAATTTGGCAAAAGGTTGGTGAGTCTTGCGCGATTGTGTCAAGTTACGGGTCATTAAAGAAACACACAGACACATACGCACACTCACTATCTCTCTCTCTCTCTCTCTCTCTAACCTATATATATATATATATATATATATGTATATATATATATATATATATATATATATATATATATATTGAACAATAAAAAAAATTAAAAAATTAAAATCTTCATTAAGATATATTTTGTTCTTGGGGAGTGACTGAGTATTATGTACGTAAGCGTGTATACTACTATTTGGATCATCAGGGAATGAGTGAGTATGATGTGTGTAAGTGTCTATATTCGTGTGGGTGTGTGTATAAGTATGAGGCCTCAATACCTCAGTAAGCATGTCTGTCTTGTGTGGGTGAGAAATGTGGGTAGGCCCAGATTATATCGTATTTAGGCAGCAAATGTTCTTTACGGCAAAGATTGTTAAAGACAACAGTCATTTTACATCAAATAATTTTAGAGATTACCTTTTGCTAATTACGAATAATCCTTCTCGGACAAGGAGGAAAATCCTTCAGAAATTGTCCGAAGCCCATTTGGGAAGAAAAATACAAGAAATATCGTCTAAGCTTTCGACTTTCTTAAGTCATCTTCAGGGTAGGTAGAGATAAATGGTGAGTTTCGTAGAACTAGTGAGGAATAAATAATATATGCTTCTGTATGTCAATGGGGGTTTCATCGAATACGACG
>OZ010577.1:94593523-94636023 GCA_963932145.1 Acanthosepion lycidas | reverse complement strand
CATCTTGTTTATAATTAGTATGCATTTGATTACGATATAGGAGATTAATATGTTTGAGAGATGCTGCCTAAATACACACAATTTACATATATATATATATATATATATATATATATATATATATATATATATATATATATATAAGAAGGTAAAAAAAAATTTCCAACAAGGATAAAAATATAGGAAAAAGAAGTTGAATGGGCAACTGGAGTGTTTAAGAATATTTATTTAGAGTAACTTTACCGGTTTCACAGTTCTATGATTTTGAAAATTTAAATTGAAATGGATAGACCTGTGGTCATGTTATGATGTGCCTCGCTGGAGATGAAGAAACATTATTTATCCCTTTCAATTTAACTTTTGAAAATCATAGAACAGCGAATCTAGGAAAGTAAATAATCTTAAATACTCCAATACTCTTACTCTTCCCATTTCTCTCTCTCTCTCTCTCTCTCTCTCTCTCTCTCTCTCTCTCTCTCTCTCTCTATCTATCTATCTATCTATATATGCCGAAGTAGAGGATTGGTGTATACTGAATAAATTCCAATAACCAACAAATATTATTCTTAACAGAGTGCTCAATACACAGCAGAGAAAAATATAATTATTTATTCGAAAATTATAACATAAATATGAGCGAGAGAGAAAGAGAAAATAGCTGGTTACGAGACTACTAGAACGGCTAGCCAATCCCTATTGCAGAGGCTCGCTTAGGTACATTTGTGTTTGCTCAACTCCCACATAGCCCACCTGCGGTTTATACGGCAACTATGCTGAGCAGACCTTATTTACAGTTTCTGGGAGACACCGTGTTATCTAGCGTGATCAACAATTTGAACAAGGTCAGCAGACTCAAGCACTGGCCACAACTTATGGCTTTGTGCTAGTAGAGCTATCTACGGCCCTCAAGAGTTCCGTCTACCCAATTTCACTTACAAGTCTTGGGTCAACCCGTGGTATTGTTTTTCATGCACTTTCCAAATGTGCCGCATGCTGGGGCCGACCTCGATCGATTCTAATAATATCCGGACAAATCGACTATGGTGAGATTGCAACCCAGGTTTCACGGTCAGAAAGCGCACGTTCTAACTACTCGCGACACACATACACACACATACACACACGCACACACACACACACACACACACACACACGCATATATATATATATATATATATATATATATATATATATATATATATATATATATAGTTCCCTAATTGGTGCCTAAACTGCTGCAGTTATTAGCAAATCAAAGCCTCTAATGTTCACTTGGAACATCAATCATATTTCAGTCGTGCCTTACAGTCCATAACTGACAAACTCTCTCGTTCTCTGTCTCTCTCTGTCTCTTTCTATCTCTCTCTGTCTCTTTCTCTCTTTCTCTCTCTCTCTCTCTCTCTCTCTCTATATATATATATATATATATATATATATATATATATATATTCCCCCACTCAATTTTGCGTCCATTTAACTTCCCACCAGTGAAAAAGAAACGATCGAATTGTAAACATCAAAGTCTGTCATCGCTATCATTCTTGGTTACGTAGATTTGCATTCATATCAAGACTAGCAAATTATACACATTCGAGACTGACATATCATATCGCCGCCGCCCCCGCCACTTCCTCCTCCTCTTCCACCACCACCTTCTTCTTCTTCTTCTTCTTCTTCTTCTTCTTCTTCAGAACCATCGTTAACGGGATTTATTTTACGCATTTGAAGCGATTAACAACTTTTTTTATGAATTACGTTTTGCTTTCTTGACTATAAAAGAAGAGCCGATTGTCTGTCTGTCACTCATTGTCTGCGTGTGAGTGACATACATGTGCTTGTGCCATTTAATATATACACATATACACACACAAAAGTTGACTTAGTTCGAAATACGAATATGGTATGATACATCCTCCTCCTACTCATTCAGCAAAAAAACATATCGAATATTAAGTTGTGCCCATCATTACTGGAAGAGTCCTGCAGTGAATCTATATAAAAATAATTCTCTGTCTGTCATACAATATCTGCTTTTGAATTTGCATAAGGGATTTTCGTGAATATGCCTGTGTGGTGCGCGAACGACTTATATGTTCTTGTGCTATTTGATGTACACAAACATGCACATATACACACAATTTGACTTAGGTTGTAATATTTGCTCCCTCCAAATCAGTCTGGATAACACCTAACCTTGGTCGAGCATTAAAATTATAAATTTGAGACAATAATACAACAACAAAAACCAATTCTTTTAAACATGAAAAATCAGATAATTATAAAATATTATTGAACTTTTTTGGAAATTATTCACTAATAAAATAGAATTTTTTAAAGTTTCTTTTTTTAATATTGTACAAATATTTTAAATTTTGAATTAAATATTGAAGTTTTGAATTAAAATAGACATACACGCTCACTCCCACGCCCACGCCCACGCCCCCGCAAACCTGAAAATCCATCAAATTTGAATAAAATTAAAATGGACATATGTGTTGGGATTTCAAATATAGTTTTCTATCTGGCAACAACCTCAGGATAACAGGAAAACCTTTTAAGCCTTAACATGTTGCTTTTTAAAGCTCTTTTTTATGACTTCATCTACATCTAAAATGAAATTTAAACTGAATATATTTTCTAACAAATGTAATAGTATTTAAATTAAGTTTTGAAATTTGATTATCTTTTCCTCAGCGAAACCTTGAGTAGCGAGCGAGTTAAAATACTTTTCAGATAAAGATACAAAGATTTCAATGAAAATTGACCAAAAATTAATTAACGTAGATAACGAAGTTCTAACTGAGATTTTGATTTTCGTAGCTTCATCGTGTTGTTTTAAATAAGTTAAAATTTGGAAGGTATTTTTTTGAGTCTCTGGTTGAGGAGTCGTAGAAAAAATAAATTCTGGGCCTATAGATACAGCTGAAAGAAAGGAAAAGATCAAAAGAACAAAAAAAGCAAGAATGCAACTGACCAGGTTTGGAAAGCCTGTTGTTTTTTTTTTTCCAATATCACCGTTGGAATAAAGATGCCAACGCGTCTTGAAATATATATGACTATCAGAAAAAAACAACAACTTTCATAAACAACAGCTATAAGATTCAATATTTTGCGTTAGGCCTTTTGGGAATTTTCACAGGAAAAATCTGCCCTTTTGAGGTAAAATACTGTATGGAAATTTTCCTTAGAATTTTTTTTTACAAAACAATTTATATTTTTTATCCAATTTTTTCTTTCAGTCATTTCTCTATCGTTTTGCAATGTTTTGAATCGTGACCACTTGGATATTTAAATCTGTGATCCCTCCATTTTGACTCCTGAAATTTCCGATGCCTTTTCACTCCATTTTAGTTGCTGTAACATCGGGGCTTCGTAGTTGTTCAAACAGAGTTATGTATGAAGTTCTCAACCTTGGAATTTTCATGTCTGTTTTAATTCTATTTTAGTCCCTGAAGCCTCACAACTTCATACCTGTTGCCACAGATTTTTACATGTTAAGCCCTTAGATCCACATGCTTTTTTTTTTATTATTCAGATGGGCCATCGGAACTTCGTACCTGATGCTAATGCCTTTTGGATCATTTTGTAAATTTCATGAGAGTTTGAAAAAACTTTTTAATTTTGTCTAATTTTTGTAGCAGCGGAAACAGTATATAGAAAGCAAAAGGGACATCGAAAAGCAGTTGGATACCAACCAGACGAGCTTTTTGGGAATAGATGGTGGGAAGTTTTTACAGGAATGGTAAAAATACTAAGGATACTAAGAGCTGCAAAGGATATGAAGTTATAGAGGGCTATGATTTTACATGACCTGAAGGTATATGGCACAAACGACAATAATAATAATAATAATAATAATAATAATAATAATAATATTATTATTATTGTAACTATGATTTTTTTTTTGGAGCATCGAAAACTCAAAGCTTTTCGAGAGGATAAAATCAGAACTAAAGGAACGTCTATAAATGGAGAATGGAACACATCAATCTTCCTAGAACGAAAGCAAAATAACAGAAAAGAACAATATTGCAAAATAATAGAAAAGAACAATATTGCAAAATAAGGAGATTAAAGAAACTAGATCTCATGCTATGCATGGAGATTCTAATTAAAACGTTTAATATATTCATGAACCTCATTTATGGACATGCAATTTGAAAAGACAGTTTTATTGCTCCAAAATCAAAAAGCCTGATTGTTGTAATGCTTGAAGCGTTACTTATTTCTTTAAATTTGAGAGTTCAAGCACGAAATTAAGCAATGAAACTCTATAATACATAAAGGTAGAGCGCCATCATTAGAATTCAAGTGATAATTACGAAAGTTGATGTCACTCTGAAGGAAATTGAACGTAAGAAGAAGCAAAGGATGGTATAAAAAACGATTTACTATTCGATATACTTTAAAAATAACAGAAATATATTAACAGCGAGTGGATGTACCACAATACATTTACGAAAATTCTTATGTTAAATATTAGGTTGCGAACCTTAGAGGATGGTTTTATAATGACAGTATTGTATATATATATATATATATATTAGGTTGGTGCAAAAATAATTTCGTTTTCTAACATATGTTACTATGCGAGAAAACGAAATTATTTTTGCACCAACCTAATATATATATATATATATATATATATATATATATATATATTATAAATTGATTTATTTAAAATATGGTTTTTTCGCTACACAGTTCTAACCATGTTTGAAAAATGGAAGCTGAAAGCTACGAATTTAATTTTGTAATTAAATTAAAGACACTAGTTCCATTTCATCCCTAACACCGGATTATATATCTTACTGTTCTTTCTTTATATATATATATATATATATATATATATATATATATATATATATATATATATATATATATATATATGTGGGAGGGGGAAATTTCTCAGAGTTAACCTGTAGAAAAAGACAATATTTATAAATGTAAAAGACAATAGAAAAACTGTAATAGTTGCCGACGCGTTTCGCCCGATGTGGACATTTTCAAGGCAAAACGAAATTAATTTCTCAAACGAAGTAACTAATAATAACAAAACAAAATGTCCTTAGCAATTGAAAGAATTCAGAGAACGCAATTTTCATACTGTTAATTGAAATTACGTCAATTACTGTCACGTGTGGAGATTTTTTTATTGCTGTGTTGACGGATTCAACCATTTTCTTTTGATTTCTTGATACTTGTCTGTACGTTTGTTTACCAATTATATAAAGAAAAGGCTAATTCGGAAATATTTGAAAGTGAATAAAAAATTGTATAAACAGAACTTTTATATATATATATATATATATATATATATATATATATATATATATATATATATATATATATATATATAGTTTATGCAAACTTACGTAATCCGTATGGGTAGACCCGAGGAGGATGATATCCGGAGAGGTCAATGTAAAATTCAGAGCAGATATGTTTGAATAAAAACAGACCACGTTAAGGTTCCATGTAATAAATTATTTCACCATAACCCCTATATATATATATATATATATACTTAAAACGTTTGTTTATTTGATACTCGTCTTTGAGTAGATGCTCTGTTTATTCATTAAACGGTATATTTAATTATTTTCGTCTACCGACCTGAATTTTCGAAATATCTTATTTTAAAAAAAAAGTACACGCTCTCCGGCTTGATTCAAACTTGGGTGCCCCTGAGAGCAGAGATGGGTCGCTGTAAGATCTGATGGGCTTTTACCATCTCAGCCTCGAAGAACTTTTGCCGATCAAGCAAGGCTGATTAATGCTTATAATCGAAATCTGCCTAATAGTAGATTCTCGAAATTTAAAATCTGTCCAGATTTGTATTCAAACATAAACATATCATTTTCTAAAGAAGTAATGATTTTTTTTATTAATAAGACGTATTTTATCACTTTAAGAGTTATATTTTATTGGAAACTCATATTTGAGTAAACGCACCGTTTATTTATTAAACTGTATAATTTATTTATTTTCGTGCTCAGATCCAATAAAAATAACGTCTGAGTGATAAAATCTGTCGAATTAATAAATAAAAACATTGAAATGATTAAATATGCAAATAAATTCATATTACTTGAAGCTGATACTAAAGTTTCCTGAACTTTTAACAACTTTTTTTCTTTAAGTTTAAAATTCATGGTGCTATAATTCAACTAGGAAGTTATTTTTAAGGTTTTTTTTGTTTTTGTTTTTTATTAATGTTCGTAATGCTTCAATTGAATTGTGGACTCTGCCATCAAATAACTTTTCCGGTTCTGATTAAATGAATTGGTCTTGAAATTTTTTTCGGTATTTGAAAATTGTTACAATCGCTAAGAAGACAAATAATGTTGCATGAATCAAAGCCAATTATAATCTAAAGGAAACATAAGTTGAAAACACGGCGCCTCTGGCAGAATCTCCCATTCCAGCTGGCACCATGATTATTTACTGCATCACATTTCCAATATTTGTGTACCATCAATCAAAATCTCTGGTTGATATGTTTTTACCCAGAAAAGTATATTTCATGTTTCAATGTGTCATTCAAACGATCCAGT
The DNA here is from genome assembly GCA_963932145.1 of Acanthosepion lycidas. Taxonomy (NCBI): domain Eukaryota; kingdom Metazoa; phylum Mollusca; class Cephalopoda; order Sepiida; family Sepiidae; genus Acanthosepion; species Acanthosepion lycidas. Next base: position 94,629,466 of record OZ010577.1, on the reverse strand, counting down.
TGTCCGTTGCAGAGTTGCACAGTTATAGTTTATTTAGATTTCATCAATTTCAAATCAAGAATTTCCTTTGAATCCACAGAATAACTTTTTGTCTGAGATGTAGACGACAAGGAAAACAGTTAGTTACGGTGTTTCTAGTTACACTTTTCATTACCTTGTTAAAATATTTTTCTCTGTCAAAGAAAAAATAAAAGATACGTTAATTTTTATTTTATTTCACTCCCAGCAGACCCTTACATCTTAGTGGTATTATTGCCTTGGTAAGAGTGAATTGATTAAAAGAAATGTAGAACTGGTTTGATGCCCTATCGGCGTGGATTAAAATACGCTAACTCAATCTACTCTAATTCGGTACCCTAGCCTCTAAAAATGATATCTTCTAGGTGGGTACTTGGTGACACAGGAAAAAACTGAACCTATGTTTACCTTTTTGACTTGGATTTATATGTATCTTTTGATTTTAGTAGAATATGGAACTATTTCTACCATTTTGACTCTAGTGTAAAATCGATCAATGTAACTTACATTAATGTTAGATAAAGCAAGGGTTTCTATGTTGTTAAACTGTCCACCCTGTAAGACAATGACGTGTCTTCTCCCCAGATCTATTCATCATCTACAGAAAAGCTATCCTAAGGGAGCTGGATGCCTTACCAGGGTTTATTCTCGGTGAGCGAAATATTAATTATATAACATACACATATGACACTGTGTTGATTGATGGCACCAAAAGAAAACTACAGGACGTTCTAGATTAGTAAAAGTTAGCGAGAAAAAGAAAAGTATTAGCAACCAACTGCAAAGTAAAGCGTGTATCAAGAGAAAAAAAAAACAATATGTGAGTTACGAATTGGCGATGTCAACATCAAACAAGTTTTAAATATTTGAGAAGTGTTTTAACAGAGGATAGAAAATGCGACGCTGAGATGTGGACTCGCATTAGACTAGCAAATGAGGCGTTACAAAAGTGAAGCAAAATGCGAAGAAACAGAAAAATTTAGTTAGAAACGAAGAAAAGGGTGTTGTATTGCTATGTGATATCCGTCTTCTTTTATGGCAGGGAATACTGGAAAATCTCCCCACGAACGCGGACAAAACTGAAATGTTGTTCTACAGGAAGATACTGAGAATTCAATCGACGGAGCGAGTAAGCAACAAGGAAGTCTTAAAGAAAACGACAACAAAAACAACAAAAATAGAATGGGGTGTAAGACATGGGTGTGCCTTCTCCACAGATTTATTCAACTTCTAAAGCGAGGCTATCCTACGTTAGTTAGAGTCCCTACCAGAATTTATTGTAGGCAGGCGCAATCTTAAGAATATAATATACTCAGATGAGAGTGCGTTGATGATTGATATAGAAAGAAAACTACAGGACCTACTAGACAGGGTAGTAAAAGAAAACAAGACGAAATGACTAACCATTAAGACGACAGAATGTATATGGTTTTCCAAAAGTCACGCAACAATTAGCAGAAAACATACACTTCTGAAATAGCAATCAGGGAAATTTTGCATGAAATAATCTTCCATAATTCGACCAATAAAATTTCTTAATATTAGGTTGGTGCAATAATAATGACGTAATAATGTCGTTTTTTGACGTTAAAAAATACGTCAAAAAACGACGTTATTACATCATTATTTTTGCGCCAACCTAATAATATATGGTTGATATTTATCAACCCCCCCCACGTGGGTTAAATGTGGCACAAGGCCGGTTTAATGTGGGTATCTCCAAGCCCGTAGGCTCGGCCAAAAATATGACCTTTGAACCCGCCTAGACGGGTTCAGGTCCTGTCTACCTCCCCGAAGGAAACCTTGCCCTTCGGCAAAGCTTCCTCCGAGTTCCTCTCTGCAGTAGAGAGTTTGACAGAAAACCAGAGCCGTAACTCGAAATGGTAATATATGGTTACATGCAGAAATATGATTCCATTTGGTAAATAAACATAAAATTTGCAAGGTTATCAGTGGTAATGCGATTTTTGGAACACCTATATAATCGTTAGCAAGAGGAAAATGCGATGCCGAGATATGATAAAGCGTTTATCCTTGTGTCTATAGGTAAACCGGTTGTATACTTGAGTCTATAGTTGTTCACGGGTCTAGTTTATATATGAGTGCATGGGTTAAAACTGGTCTAGGGCATACTTGGGTCTTATAGATAAGGCGTTTATATTGGCCCGGTTTATACTTAAGTCTATTTATACTTAAGTCTATAATTAGACTAGCGGAAGAGGCATTACAAAAGTTAAGTAAAGTACGAAGAAACAGATTTAATTAGAAACAAAAGAAAAATGTGTTGGATTGCTATGTGATATCCGTCCAATTATATGGCAGGGAATGCTGGACAATCTCTTCGCGGATGAGGAAAAAACTGGAAGCAACAGAAATGTGGTTCTACAGATGGATACTGAAAATCCCATGTACAGAGCGAGTAAGCAAAAAGGAGGTCTTACGTAAAATGTCAAAAAGAAAACTTCAGCTCAGAATCAGGAATAAATGGGAAGCTGTGGAGAATCATAATCGCACATGTCTTGTCCATATAGAGAAGAATCTAAGAAACAAGGTGTGTAGTGAAATTCAAACTCAATGCACATACAAAAACTATTTCCAGAAGGTAAATTAAAACGTCTGTTAAAGGAAGACATAACTGCAAAGTGGGAAGCGTCACATTTATCTCCTCTGGGATAAGAGATAAGCAATATGGCTGACGAATGAGGAAATTGAAGGAAAGATCTTACATTAACCTGACAGGCCTGCTCCATAAGGAAGACAAGGTTCGCCTTTAGCCCGATGGGGTTTCTTTACACAAATCCTTTGGAATAAGGCAGTATCCGGGTGTACAAAAGTGTTTTGGTCGAGTGGATTTTACGATAGGTCAAACCTTAATGTCAAAATGTTTTTTCTTTAATTTTTTTTTTTTTTTATTATCCTGGAGTCTATCGGAAAATCTTAGTCGTGTTTATATTTGAGTCTATAGGTAAACATTGATCCGGTGAATATTTGAGTCTATAGTTAAAAATTGGCGAGGAGAATACTTGAAACTATAGGTAAAAATTGGTCGGGTGGATACTTGAGTCTATAGTTAAACATTGGCCAAATTTATACTTGAGTTTATAGATAAACATTGATCAGGTGTATGCTTGAGTATATAGGTAAACATTGATCGGGTGAATACTTGAATCTGTAGATAAACACTGGTCAGGTTTATAATTGAGACTGTAGGTGAAAATTGGTTGGGTATATACTTAAGTCAATAGTTAAACATTGGCCGGGTTTATACTTGAGTTTATAGGTGAAAATTGCCAGGTTTATACTTGTGTCTATAGTTAAATATTGGCAGGGTTTATACTTGAGTTTATAGGTGAACATTGCCAGGTTTATACTTGTGTCTATAGTTAAATATTGGCTGGGTTTATACTAGAGTCTATAGATAAACATTAGTCGGTTCTATAATTGACTCTATAGGTAAACATTGGTCATACTTCATTCTATGAGTAAACATTGGCCTCGTTTATACTTGAGTCTGTAGATGAACATTGGCCCGGTTTATACTTAAGTCTATGTTAAATGACTATTGCTCGGGTATATACATGAGTCTATCAGTAAACATTAACCGGTTGTATACTTGAGTCTATAGTTGTTCACAGGTCTAGTTTATTAGTGCATGGGTTAAAACTGGTCTAGGACATACTTGGGTCTTATAGATAAGGCGTTTATCCTTGTATCTATAGGTAAACCTTGGTTGGGTTTATACTTGAGCCTACAGAAGGCACGATTGAGTAATGGATAGCGGTTCCGATTGAGCAATCGGTGAGCCGTGTTTGAATTCCAGACAAATCCATTCACTCGTGCTAATACCCTTGGGAAAGGTAAGAATCCTATTCTTCTCCTAGCTTTGCGTAAAATAGCCATGGGTGGCAGCCGGTCTAGGAGAAGGAAATTCCGAATTCAAAAACCGGCCTGGAGAGGGTTGGGTTCCGTCAGGCTATCTTCTGCTGCGTCTGCGGTGCATGTGGTTTCCCTACTGATGTGTCACGTGATTCGTGATCGTGAGGATGATATGCCCGTAAAGCAACTTAATCTGACCAAATAAAGAAAGAATTTTTCTTTCAGTAAAATTTCATTTTTAAGTTTACATGTTAAAGTTTCTCCTTCATCTCACGACAGGTTTCTTCGTTTTAGCCTCTCGCAATAAATTCATTAAAATCTCGCTTTCATTCACGATTCTATCTTTCCATTTTTCATTCTTCCATTTATTTTTAGATTTAACTTCGTTCAATTCTTTCTGTCTTTTATTTTCTTTCATTTTCTTCCTAACTCCTTGTCCCTATTTTTTACTGTATTTCTATTTTTCACTGACTTTTATTTCTTTTCTTTGTAGTTTCTTTCTCTATCTCTTTTTTTTTTTTCATTTCAACCTTACTAAATAGAAGATCGTCTATATTTCAGTAGATTCCTCTTTTTAAGTTTACATATTAAAGGCTATCCCTCATCCACAAGTTCTTCCACTTTTGTTTTTCGCGATAAATTCATTTTCTATGGCCGAATGGATTTACATTTCATTCCGGAAGCTATCTTTCCATTTTTTATTCTTCCGTTTTTTTTTTTTTTTACTTTTTTGTTTTTTTTTGTTTTATATATATATATATATATATATATATATATATATATATATATATATTTATTATGGCGAGAAAAATTGTCTTGTACATCTTTAAGGGCACTGTCTTTTTTCAGCAGTCATGAAATAATTTTAATTTGCTGTACCTATATTTTTGCCCAAGAAACACCACTTCTACCGCAGCTGCAGTACACGAACCTGATGGGTTACGGGATTAGCAATCACGCGTGCGATAGATAAACCTTGTTATTTTATACTTGAACCGATAAACAACTACTGACTATATTTATATTTGAGTCTGCCAGCAACCATACTTTTGTTGTAACAGTGATCTTACCCATCTGAATCATTATGGCAACAAAAAAAGTTAACACAAAAATATGTCCAGTATTAGCAGCATGCCTTGGAATTATTATAGCTTTTCTTAGAATTATAGAAATTATAAATACATAAATGTTCATACCAATTTGGTATTACATATGTACCGGCTCTCAGATAGTAAGATTGTGTAGGCTATTTTTTTCAAGTGAGAAAGACCTACTGTTTGTGTTTTCTCTGCTTTCTCGTGTTGTTTCTGGTTTCTTGTAACGTCTCTGACCTCTTCAGTCTCCATCGATGCATCAAAGACTGAACGAAAGACGGACATTTTTTTTTTTTTGCTGGTTTTACTTCAGTGGCAGGAGACGTACTAATCGTAGCATCGCTTCTTAGAACGAGCAACAGCAGACGGCGATATAGAGGACGGCAGTCAACAGGCTCACCAACGACCCATCACCACGGGGTGGTTTGTCTCAATAATAAATCTGGGAGTGGCGTTTCGTCTTAAATTCTGTATTCTATCAACTATAGTTGCTCTCTTCGCGAGTTTTTTTTAACATTAAAATGTCAGAATTTCACGCCTATGTCGGTCAAATCCTGCCACCTCACTCAGTTTGTGCCGTCGGTGTTCTAACTAGAACAGTAGGGGTTTTCTTTTTGCATTAGCCTAGGCATTCTAAGCAACAATAGGCATCATAATAAGAATTTAAAATTTTGATATGTCCTGTGCTCAAGCTCCAACTGAAAATGCCAGTTGTAAGTACACAACTACCTCAGCCACCAGGAGAATCTAGTAGAGATAGCTTCCTAGCAAAATATTTTTATAACATAAAGGATGATATAAAATGAACATAGCGAGATGGATTTTTACATGTAGTAGACATTAGAGATTTTACTAGTAAATGTATATAGCATCTATTGAAGGCTCAGTCAATCTCATTATATCTTCTTCCAATGTGAATAGGCTTTTTTTGCCAAGTGTCAATGTCAAACAATGGGATCTCGTTCAATCAACTTGGGTATATTGATAAAATAGGTCATTATCAGAATAGAAAATTAAAAAATAAAAATGTAATAGATAGATAGATAGATAGATAGATAGATAGATAGATAGATAGATAGATATGAACTGACTGGGACAAAGAGACAGATTAAAACAGATAGATAGATAGATAGATAGATAGATAGATAGATAGATAGATAGATAGATAGATAGATAGATAATGAAGGAACTCAGATAGATAGATAGATAGATAGATAGATAGATAGATAGATAGATAGATAGATAGATAGATAGATAGATAATGAAGGAACTCAGATAGATAGATAGATAGATAGATAGATAGATAGATAGATAATGAAGGAACTCAGATAGATAGATAGATAGATAGATAGATAGATAGATAATGAAGGAACTCAGATAGATAGATAGATAGATAGATAGATAGATAGATAGATAGATAGATAGATAGATAGATAGATAGATAATGAAGGAACTCAGATAGATAGATAGATAGATAGATAGATAGATAGATAGATAAGAATATTGGCAAAGATCTATCGGCTGGAGTAATACTGAAGGATAACGTTTTTAAGTTAATCAGTCATTGGAATTATAGAGCTCGAAATTAAGGGCTAGAACATTCATAATGAGACGTTGAATAACTTTAATGATTTGACTTCATATTTATAATTGTTATCGCAAAAGCTTTGAAAATGTTTAAGCACAGATTTGGTATTAAAGTTGCAACATGGAAGATTCCAAGGTTATGTTATAGTCGTGGAACTCGCAAGGAGATTCTTCAATCATTAAATTGAGAATTGGACACAGACGGAGTGTAAAGGTTAGCAAGTTTGTCTCCCTAGACACATTACTACTGAACAGTGAGTTCGATCCTCATTGGATGCTCAATGCTTTTGAACTTGTGCCACATATAAGTTCCGCTTAGAAAATCATTGGGCACCTTGACATGGTGTAACGGTTTGCAAGCTTGTCTCGCTAGATAAATTAACATTAAATAGTGAGTTAGATCTTCACTGGGTGCTTCATACTTTCGGCCTCGGGACACATCTAAGCTTAGAAAATCACCATTAACTTAAGAATTAAAATTAAGAATTTCTTAAAATGAACATATTTCTAATAACGATACTAAGAAGAAGAAGGAAATATGATTTCTGATAAAGAAATACAGTTTATACTCACAATTTTCTGAAGGATATATTGATATGATTGGATAGATGGATATGACATGTTATGAAAGATACATGGATATGATTCCATGAAATTCAGAATCCAGATATTTAGCAGCTAAATAAAAAAAATATTTACCTATTTTTTCTTTCTTTCTTTCTTCTTCTTCGCATTATTATTATTATTATTATTATTATTATTACTATTATTATATCGCTATCCATGTCATTCTTTGATCCATCCTCAATATGAACAGTACGGCTTTTTATTCTTAAGCCTTCAAGATGTCAAAAAAGATCAAGTGTTACCTGCGCATTAATTTGTTTTTAAGAGAAGAAAAAGTGTGTGCAGAACCAATCCCGCCTTTCTGAACTTCGAATATATTGCCCACCACCTCAAAAAAAAAAAAAAAAAATGACAGGTCTACATCATTGTATTATCTCAGAGTTTTCCTTTCCTTAGAGCACCATTTTTCAACCGCTACACCCGGGCGTACTATTGCACCCTGAATGGTGGTCGTTATTTTAAGAAATAAGGAGGTACAAATGAAAAGATTTGAAATGGCCAATTTTTTTTTCCATTTCACTGAATCAGGGGTTAAAATCTTCTATGTTTCCTTTTCGGAGAGACACCAGTTAGCGTCTTTGAGAAATAGTTTGTTTTCTCTCACGATCAAAACAGAATAGTCCATTGTTTATGAGGTAATAGCAGAAGATGCTAAACACTTTTTTCTTTCTTTTTTTTTTGCTGAAACCGTGTAGAGTCTTTTATCTTTGCTCGCTATCAAAACGGAATACTTCATTATTTATTAGGTATTGGCAGCATGTAACGATCGCGTGAACTAAAAAGGGAAGGAAAAGCACAATTATTATTATCATTATTGTTATTATTATTATTGTTATTATTATTATTAAATACAAACATATATATATGTTTGTGTGTGCCTGTGTCTCTGTGTGTAAATATTCTCAGATGGAGCATATCTGTAGTAGAGACAAAATGAATAAAAAGAGAAGAAAACCGTACTTATCCGACGTGTATCGTCAAGGCAAATGCAAAGATTTTATTTTGCAACAAGTATCTATTTGACAGTTACTCAATTTTTTTAAATTAAGAAAAAAGCTCATGAATATTCATCAGGTAAACTGAAACGTTTAAGTGTTAGATCTTAGATTACGCCAAATAGTATCTTCGAAAAGTAATTTTGAAATTTAAAAACGCTCATAAATATTCAACAGGTTAGCTGAAATGTCTAGGCATTTAGACCTTAGATTACATCATTTACTATACTCAAAAAAGAAGATACTTTTTAAGAATTAAGGAAGATTCGGCAAACACGAAGTATAGTTTTCCTCTTGCATTTTTATTCAAATACACACACACACGCACACACACATACACACACACACACACACACACACACACACACATATATATATATATATATATATATATATATATATATATATATATATGCTACATACTTACTTTCCTGCATGCATGCATGCATAGAGGTGTTTGCGAGCCAGACACACTTGCTAAAATATGACCAAATGAAGAAACATTTTTGGGGAGAGAAAGATATCTTGGTGAGGCTGAGAATGTTTCAGTTAGGCCTTGTATAGAAAGAAAGAAAACAAACCAACCAAATGAAACTAATAAAATCAGACTGATATAGATATGAGCGGAATGTTCATAGATAGATAGATAGATAGATAGATAGATAGATAGATCTTTGTAAGCGGATTGAGATAGAAATTAATTAAAATATTTATCTGTGTGTGTTATAGATTTGATATTGTGGAATCATATGTCGAATGTCAGCTAGACCATCACGGCCTGGCATAATCTTGTGAGATATAACACAGCTTCATGCCTGGCAAGTTAATAGATTTCAGCTGATAGTCAGCAGGTTCGATGCAAACCATTTGTTTGCTGCCAGTTATCATTTCTGACGCGTGTGTTTCATTTAAACCCAACACTCAATATGATAGAATTGACAACAGCCTTTATTCTACCGACTATTCATTGCCGAATAAATATTCCTATCCGACTATAATTTTGATTATTCACAGGTGAAAGTAAAGAACTTCACACTCACGCCATTTCGCGCTATTCTGCAATCTCAATAAATATATATATTCGAAAATAAATGACCTCGAGCGATAAAATAGAATCGTTTTATTTCGTGTGGGTGTGTCTTTGTCTGTGTGTGTGTGTGTTTTCTGTTTTTCTTTTGTATTTTTTTTTCAGAATTAACATCAGTTTAGATGACATTAATTTCTAAAGTATTTTTTCAGCAGTTTAGCTACGGCTTGTCAGAATTTTGCATGTTAATGTTTTTTTTTTTATTTTGGGTCAATTTCAAATGTTGTATTTTGGGTGGGGAAAGCTATCATATTTTTACTTACTTTTGTCACAACCGAGTTAAAACATTTCATAAAGATCATAATGTTTGTAGTTATTTGTAGCTCTGAATATATATATATATATATATATATATATATATATATATATATATATATACATACATATATACATATACATATATAAACATGCATATATATACATATATATATATAGATACATATATATATACATATGTATACATATATATACTTAAATATACATACCTATATATACATGTATGTATACACATACACATATATATACACATATATACACATATATATATATACACACACACACACACACACACACACATATATATATATATATATATATATATATATATATATATTTGAATAAAAACAGAGCACTTTAAAGTTCCATGTAATAAGTTATTACACCACAACCCCTTTAACAGGACTCTGGATCATCAAACTTTACTTCCAAAGATTGAAATGAAAAATGAAAAGGAATTCACACGTTTTTGATGGACCTCATCAAGCATATGTAAAATTAATGAAGTGAGGAAGTAAGGTGGGAGAGAAGATAAGATATGAGTGGGTTAGGTGTACCATTTCAATTCCTTATTCTTAACCACACTGTGTCGGCTAGACGTTGCTTAAGCCTAACGCGTCTTGTCTCTAGATATAGATAGGTAAGGGGTGAAGACCGACATTAAAGGAAGAAGCTACAGCAACCCTAATAAATTACATCCCACGAGGACAAGTTTCATTCAAATTCTTAGACTCTGTTAATTCGCGTTACTTTAAAGGGCATATTTGGGAAGTTAATATTTGATGTAAATCTAAATGTCTAAACAATCTACGAAGAATTTAATTTGAAGTTCATTGGTGTTTTGGGTATTTTCTATGAAACAATCGATTGGAAAAACTCATAGACAGTACATTGAAAGAGTAATCCATTTTATATTTAGTAATCTTTTTTTTTCTAAACTTTTGTCTTATTGTTAATTTGACATCTATTCGTTTGATTTTTGTTCATTAAATAAAATCGTGGTTGTTTTTAGGTACCCAATTATCAACGGTTATTCCAATTTAAATAATTTTATCATCAATAATTGGGTAGTATATTTCAATTTGAATTAAATTACCAATTTAAACTTTACCTCCGTGCTATTTAAAACTCACTTCCAATTGGAGAATATTAGAGGAGAGATTTGGATAAAATGTCACTAGGAGAAAATTAGGTCCTTCTTTTACAATCTTTTTATATATCCATACTCATATATACTTCTACACATGTCCTAAACCCCTATCTAGAACTAGTTTTTAAATGCCGGCACAAAAAGAACCTAAACCTAAGCAAATACATTGAGAAATAATTATATAAGAAGAACAATATTGAATGATTTTTGTTCCCTTTGTTTTTAGAAATATTACTATGCACGCATGAGAGTCAACACGTGACTATATGTATACAAATATGGTAATATACAAATATGGTAATGTACTTGAACACTGATGCACCTGTTGATATGTACATGTATATGTTTTTATATGGAAAAAGAGGCATTCCAGGGATTTTTTTGTATTTTTTTTTTTATGTGAGTGTGGATGTGTACAATTAGATGGGTACCTATATGTTTTGCCATAGATATGAGAGAGAGGGTAATATATGTGTAAAGATATGGATAATTATACGATTTGGGCATCCATAATGTGATTAAATACTGATATAGTCTTCGAATGCAGGCATAAGTGGGTGTATGGGTGGACATGAGGATAGAGACATGTACGTGTGTGCATATGTATACATTTAGATTAACGCATATGGGCATGTAGATATGCTGCATATTATGTATGTATATGCATGTATGTGTGTATAGGTATATGTATGTGTGTATGTATGTATGCATAGATATGTGTGCGTATGAGTATATGTGTATACATATATGTGTGCAAATGTATATGTGCGTATGTACATGGATGTACAGGTGATTTTATGTATATATATGTATATACGTAAGTATAAGTGGATGTGGAGATATGTATGTAGATATGTCGGTATGTGTTTCTCTTCAGGGGTATATGTGTAAATATGGGAATATACATATAGTTTTTGGTGTGGATGTGTGTGCAGGTGTATATAGGAACTCATAGGTATATAGTGATATATAGGTATGTGGATATAGATAGGGGTTTAGGACATGTGTAGAAGTGTATATGAGTATGAATATATAAAAGATTGTAAAAGAAGGACCTAATTTTCTCCTAGTGACATTTTATCCAAATCTCTCCTCTAATATTCTCCAATTGGAAGTGAGTTTTAAATAGCACGGAGGTAAAGTTTAAATTGGTAATTTAATTCAAATTGAAATATACTACCCAATTATTGATGATAAAAATATTTAAATTGGAATAACCGTTGATAATTGGGTACCTAAAAACAACCACGATTTTATTTAATGAACAAAAATCAAACGAATAGATGTCAACTTAACAATAAGACAAAAGTTTAGAAAAAAAAGATTACTAAATATAAAATGGATTACTCTTTCAATGTACTGTCTATGAGTTTTACCAATCGACTGTTTCATAGAAAATACCCAAAACTCCAATGAACTTCAAATTAAATTCTTCGTAGATTGTTTAGACATTTAGATTTACATCAAATATTAACTCCCAAATATGCCCTTTAAAGTAACGCGAATTAACAGAGTCTAAGAATTTGAATGAAACTTGTCCTCGTGGAATGTAATTTATTAGGGTTGCTGTAGCTTCTTCCTTTAATGGTGGTCTTTACCCCTTACCTATCTATATCTAGAGACAAGACGCGTTAGGCTTAAGCAACATCTAGCCGACACAGTGTGGTTAAGAATAAGGAATTGAAATGGTACACCTAACCCACTCATATCTTATCTTCTCTCCCACCTTACTTCCTCACTTCATTAATTTTACATATGCTTGATGAGGTCCATCAAAAACGTGTGAATTTCTTTTCATTTTTTTATTTCAACCTTTGGAAGTAAAGTCTGATGATCCATAGCCCTGTTAAAGGGGTTGTGGTGAAATAACTTATTACATGGAACCTTAAGTGGTCTGTTTTTATTCAAACATATCTGCTCTGAATTTTACATTGAGCTCTCTAGATATCATCCTCCTTGGGTCTACCCATGCGAATTACCTAGTTTTGCATAAACTAACTATATATATATATATATATATATATATATATATATATATATATATATATATATATATATATATATAGTAAATTCTAGCTAGATAGAGAGTGGCCTTATTCTGTAAGCAACACCTGCTCTAAATCCTGACCAGTGATCATCCCTTTTTTACTTGTCTTTAGTGAACAATTTACAGATTAAATACCAAAACTTGTTAAAATGTTTTCGGTAAATCTTTGTTATAATTCACATATCTAATTAACTGAAATTCTCATTGCAGATAAACAGAATTGAACTGGAGCAGGAGCAAAGTCAGTGTGTTGCAATAAGGAAAACATAAAACTCGCCTACGTCCACTCACCTCATATGCATTTGGCGCCCGAACACAGCACAAAAGATGGCTTGTAAAATCTGATAGTCAGAGGGCAGATTGAAAGCAAGAGATACAGCAGCAAACAAGGCGTAACATTATTAGTGAACTTGGGTAAATGGATGGCGGGACAAGGTTTAGGAGAAATAACAAAAAAAAATTAATAATCGCCATGAAGGACAGAACAGAAAATTTTGGCGGGCCATAATCGCCTATGTTATGAAAGGACACAACATATAGAGAAGAAAAGAATAGTAAATGACAACCAGAAAAGTGCGTGTGCCTTTTTCTACATCGTGAATGAAAAAAAAATGAAGTAAAAAAATGTGACACGCACATTTTATTCATACAGTTTGTTGGCTGGTCCTCTTCCTAATGTGCTTCAGTTTCCGTATAGTTTTAGAGCTTGCATTACCGGATAAAGCATACAACTGACTTATTTGATGCAGATTTTATACAACATAAATCCTTAGTCTTTAAAGGGAGGATCAAAGACTGATCAGTTCTGATGGTGTCGACTTGGTGAGGTCAGTATGATGTTTGAAAGACCCGGAACTACCCAATGATCCAAATCAGAACTTCGTTGACGACGCCCTCTAGCGCTAAAGAACGTATATTCAAAGTATACAACATAAATCCTTAGTCGTCCTCATCATTATCAATTCTTAGCGTCTTCTCCTGAATGACAAGAACAATGCAGGTACTAACTCCACTTCTACCAAACGCTCTACCTCTTCTATCGTTTGCCTCTGCTGTTTGTACCCCAAATTCACAGTAAAGAAACTTTCACAGTCGACAAAGCTTTCGCAATGAGACAAGCTCTGAGAACACACAGTGAACACCAAATGTTGAAACGATCTGATATTGGATTTAAAGACTCCAATATTAGCCTGTTGAATTCCTTGTGGCCAATCGCGTATCGGCTATTGGTGTTGGGTAATTAAGTGTTGCTGTTATTTAGTGCATCTGGTTCAATAGCAAGGAGCATGAAACGGCATGCCAGGGACAAGATAAGTCAATACTCAACACATATAAAATATACCATGTACGTCTTCAACATTTGAACATCTTTAGGTGTCCATGATGTATATCATGGACACCTGAAGATGTTCAAAGAGCAGTTTGTCGAAAAGTTAAGTCTATAATCAGCATGCAAAAAAATTAAGTCAAAATTCTGGATCGCTTTATTGACTTCACTCATTTCGACTGTAGATATACACTTCTAAAGGTTATTTGGTAGTCAATACAATGGACATGTTTCTTAAAGTTTTAAAGAATTTTGTCAATTCGAAGGATTTATCATTTATTGCTAAAAGTAATAAATATCAAGCGTACGAATTTTCTAATCACCCTATATACCTTTCTTAAATGAAATAAAATTATCTAAATAAAATAAAAATTCGAAATAAAATCGAATTTTCTAATTAGAATATAATTTTCTAAATAAAAATATGAGATTTTCTAAATAAAATAAAATTTTCTAATTCTTTTTTTATCGAAATAAAATGAAATTTTCGAAATAATATAAAATTTATGAAATAAAATAGCCTAAAAAGAGTGCAAAGTATATCAACGCAGAAAAAAGAGTGTGCAAGTTCGAGATGATCGAGTTCAATCAAAACCTGCTGAGAAAGGCATGAACTTAGTTTTAACTGTGCTTTATCCTGTTATCTGATAACTGGAAGCGATAGAATAGAGATACGTTACCGTCTATTGTCAATCTTAAACAACTCATCTTTGGATTTTTTGCTATCTAACAATTATATAACATGTCTTCTTACAATTAATGGTCGGTTTTATTCTTTTCTCTTTCTTTTAATAGTCTTAGAAGGTCCGGTAGTTTACCTCCTACGTTTGCCATCAACAGAGTTTCATCTACGAAGTAGCACGAAGTATCAAGTCATCGTATCTGAGGGTTTGGCCGCAATGGCCTTATTCAAACTTGATCACGCCAGATGATGAGCTCCCTCGAAAAAAAACTGTAACTAAGGTCTATTTAGCATAGTTTTAGTATAAACCACAGGTTGGTTCTGTAGGTGTTTAACATGTACAGCAGGCGAAATGATTGACCTATTCCGAATACTGCTTTCTGTCCCCGTATCATCTTGTGTATTGCTTATTTCTGTGAAAGAATACCAGGACAAAACATGTGAGCAATGAAGAAGTCTTTCGGAAAATGGAAACAAAAAGGTACCTTAGAATCAGGAAGTAATTTCTTGAACACATAATGAAGTCGGGGGTCTTGAAGAACTTGACATTCACTGGACATATCGAAGGCAAAATAAACAGAGGGTTTGTGCCAACCTACTTTCCAATTTTTGAGAATGTATCGCGAAACGTGACAGGAGGAGATGTTAAAAAGTTAAAAGTTACTTACTAAGAGGTACAGAAGATAGGAACTTGTGGGGAGCCATGAATGCTCCTGAGTGGACGAAGTTTTTTCTATACGTCGTGTTGGGTTTTATTATGCCAATATTCCATTCACAGGCTTTTTCTCGATTGGAAATTAATGCCTAGATGTTTTCTTATGAATTTTATTTATTTCTGACACAACTCTAGCGGAAGATACCCCGATGAATCTCCGATCAGAAAATAGCACGTACAGATTGTTCTCCAGACACATACCAACAACTCTTTGGAAATCTGAATGTAGTTTAATGGTTAGCAAGCTTATCTAGATAGAACAATTACAACTGATTAGTGGGTTAGATTCTCACTTGGTGCCCCATACCTGCGGCCTTGTGCCACATTTAAGCTACTCGCAGTAAATCATCACTCGTTGGGCACTTCGACGTGGAATAGTGAGTTTGACGCTCAATGGGTGCTCCATACTTTCGGCCTTGTGTCACATATAAACTAAGCTTATTAAAAGGGAACTTTGACGTGTTGTAATAGTTAGCAACCTTGTCTCGCTAGATTAATTACGACTGAGTAGTGAGTTCAGTTTTTGAGTTCGACCCTTGCGCGACATCTAGGCTACGCTTAGAAAGCCGCTATACCAACATCTCATCACCGCATTAAGGAGTCGCAAACCCTAGAACACATCAATTTTCGTTATCAGCGTACGCGGCAACAAGTTTCGATTTGACACGCAAGAGTT
Organism: Acanthosepion lycidas; assembly: GCA_963932145.1. NCBI lineage: Eukaryota > Metazoa > Mollusca > Cephalopoda > Sepiida > Sepiidae > Acanthosepion > Acanthosepion lycidas. Next base: position 94,613,309 of record OZ010577.1, on the reverse strand, counting down.
GTTCGCGTCGGTTAACGTGTTAAAATCATAACAGCCATCTGTAACATGCTATTTGAAGTGTTTGAAATCATTACGAGCCGTAATATCTTGTAATTTGTATAATTTATCATGTGATTACATGTATTTAGTTCGAGAAATATACAGCTGGACGCCATTGAGGGTGTGATCTAATTCTACTCTCCCGCTCTGAGGCGAATATACATCTCTGTTGCACGATTCTCGACACCAAGAATTAATTGTCTGCGCGGTGCTGGCACGTCGCTGCTTATCCTTTTGATCTATGGAGTGATTTCATGAAACACCGAATTGAATCAAATCTTTTGACGGATGAGATTTAGTATGAACAGAAAAAAGTAGTTACGCTTCAGTAGAAAAAATATAAAATCATGTTAACTTAATTTTATTTAAATACTAGATCCCCTGTGACCCGTTGGGTTGACCTTGCGTTACTGTTTACATTTAGTTCCATGAATAGTTTGTGAAAGTAGAGATATTTTGAAATTACATTTATTTGCAGGTATTGATGTTGCTTTCAACATTAAAAATTGTCTGATGGAAGTTGAAATAAAAATACTTACTGTATAAACAAATCGTATCGTTAAATCATATTATAAAACATTGAAGTTGCTTTCAACATTGAAAGAATGTCTGTTTGAAGAAAGTTGAAATAGAAATATTTAAAATTTTGCATATTTACAGAAAGCTGAAATATGAATAAGCACGCACCCATACACGGGAAGGTGAAATGAGAGAGTGGTAGGTGGAAAGAGAGAGTGTTTTCTTTTCTCCATTTTCTTCTCTCCCTCCGCTTCCTACATGGTAATAAATTCATATCTTTCTTTCACAACACCCTCTAGATATGACTTCTGGCAAACACACAAGCAACGTTCACAGGCTTTTTGAGAAATAAAGATATTTTATCAAAAATGTAATCAACTTCGTTTTTCAATAACTAGTAAGCAAATTTTACGTTCTACGTTGAAAGAAATCTGTTTCTTCCCCTGAAAATGCTTGAAAGATAACTTCTTTGTTTCTGAAAGTCTTCCTATTGAGGAAACACTTTAGGAATTGAAAAATATTGAAATCATTCGGTCTTAAATCTGATGATTATGAAGTATGTTGGAAAATTCTCCAATGCGAACAACCCTCTCCTTTCCGGGGTTTGTTTTGCAAATTGAGCCTTTTCATGATAGAAAATAATACCTTTTCTTTTTACCATAGCAAAACATTTTCGACGTAATGTTTCGTTTACCCAATCAAGTTGCTGGCAATAAACGCTTGCAATGAGAATCCTTCCAATAGATCTACACAAACTCTCTCTACATGGAATCACTGAAAGAGTAATCTCAGTTATAAAGTCCTCTCTAAAGGGTAGGTCTCTGAAGCCAGTCTTCTGAGGCCAAAGAAATCAATACGAGTGTTCCCCAAGTTTCGCATCCTGATCCAACCCACTTCGAACTTTATATAAATGATCTGCCTAAGATTGTGAATATGATGCGGATACAGCGGTATATGGGTGCCTCTCCAAAATCCTAGAAGATCTGAGCTTGGCAGCAGATCTTTCCTCTGACCTACCTTTAACAGCTCTGAGAAGAAAAATCTGCCTGGTCACATTCAATGCCTCCAATATGACTATTATCGACCTTCCATCTTCACTGATCGGACACATAACTTTCAATCGTGATAAACGGATGTTTGTGAGTGAGGGAGCTCCTCGATTGTCTACTGAAACTTAAACTCAGCTCTGACCTCAAATGGAAGTCGTATATACGATCCATCGCTAAAGATCCTAGAAAAATGGTCGGCTACTTGTACCGATCCAGGAAGTACCCGACTCTTCATGCTATCCTCTAACTTTACGAGAGGTAGATTAGACCGAAACTGGTGTACTCATGCTATATGTGGGCCGGACCTGCCAAGTCTTCACTTTCCGCTCGCGATAGAGTTCTAAAGCGTTTCTGCGACCTTGAGGTGATGAATTATTTACACCTCACAAACCCTTTTCTAAAAGATAAGAAGTCGCAAGCCTCTCGCTGCTCTGTTGGTATTTCCATGGATTTTTTCAGACGAACAACAGTCCTTAGTTACACTAGTTCTAACGTTTACGTTTAAGACCCGCCATGCGACGCATATTGTAAACCATTTTCATTCCCTTCGTATTAAAGAGGTATAGCAGTCAAAACAGGATTCAAACGGATTCTTCTCACGGACAACTGCCTTTTGAAACCGGCTCCCAAGAGGATTCTTCCCTGAACACTACAATCATGACCTGCTCAACTCCAGTTTTAACACTTGCCTTCAAGTCTAGTGTTAACCGTTATCTACCCCCACATATCCGCATAAGCTCTTTAACCTTCTACCTCTAGTGGCCCTCTGGCATTGTACATGGCTAACATCATTGTAAAAATAAGATCTTAATGGACAACATTTTTCGTATTTCCTAAGACACAAAACAGGTACTTCTTTGGATGGAGTTCAAATTTTAGTGTTCTCAGTAGTTTCCTTTCCCGTTTTTTTATAATCACTATCTGGTTTATTTTCTATTGACATGCAAAACCCATTTTTCATCACGTTTAACAATACAATGCAAAAATTAAAGGGTGGCATTCCCGGATGCTGCATAGTGTTAACCGTCATCTACCCCCACATAAATTTCTGCTCGTTTCCCAATATGAGCTCATGAAGAACCCACATTTCCTCTTTGCAAGCTTTCCCAATTAGCTTGAGATGTTTGTGGACAGGGGAATATGACATATCAAGTTTTTGAACAAACTCTCTGGTGTATTGACGTAGATCTAAATCAATATCCTCTTTTTAATTTTTTTCATATATAGCGGGTTGTTTTCAACAGCGAGGCTTGTCTGACATGTGAAAATGGCGATTTTAAACCACAGCTATCATATACGAGCCTGCACAACATTTGTGAATCTTCGTCTATGTGCCATGTCCCTTCAGGTGGGTTGGTGATCACGGCTCTCCACAATTTCCTGTCTTTTGTAGCTATTAATAAATTCTATCTTTTCTGCTATCCCTCTTAAATCCAGTTAACAATTAAAATATTAATTAATATCAAGAAAGTGTGATAAACTCAATACCGTAAGTATTCGTGCTAAAATCTTTACGCCCCAATGCTGATGGCTGCGTATTATACACGAAAACTAAAGAGTATCTTTTTTCATGCTACGTGCGTCGCCATATTCAGGAGAATATGACCGAAAATAATCTATATCTATGATTAAAATAAATGCGTAATAATTTTTTTTTGTTTTTTTTTTTCGCATATACGCATAGTTATTAACTCGTTTTATTCTGCTTCACTGCTGCCCTTGTCAAAGATCGACATTATGACAGTTCCATTGACCTAGGCATTGTTGTAAATGACCTCAGAGGTGACGAGGTCACTTACAACAAAGACGCTTGCAATAGACTCCTTTTCTTCTTCAAAACACAAATCATTCCCTTGCCATCCATAAGTTCCTGCTGGAGTATTTGTTGAATGACTTCATTTATGCTAAATATCCCAGTCTGTGATGAGAATTGTTTTGTCAGAAAAGGAGAAACATTTTACCGTCCTGGACGTAAATTACCCGGGCATATTTCGAAATTAAGCCACTTTCGGGTGAATCAAAGACTTTCTCTTTTAACTAAAACTGCATTTTTTATGTTGAATTTATGGTTAGATCTATTATGATAAACGATTAATATACCGAGTGTATTATTTTGTAAAGGTTTCGTTGTGTCTTCATATAATCTTTTATTTAATTTCATACATATGTTCTTCATATTATATATTATTTAATTTCATACATATGTTCTTCATATTATATATTATTTAATTTCATACATATGTTCTTCATATTATATATTATTTAATTTCATACATATGTTCTTCATATTATATATTATTTAATTTCATACATATGTTCTTCGGACAATTTTAAACTCTATTTTGTGAATTCATGTTTCAAGTTAAAGGCTACTATTATTTTATGTTATATTAATTAAATCTCTTATTGATTTTGCATTTGCATCAAATTCTATATTAAGTCCATATACATCCGTTTCATTTGACGTCGTTTTGGAGTTGATAGGTTGCATAATGTTTCTAGTTTAATCTAGATTTATTTATGTTATGCTATTTTCTAAGTGGACGAATTTTCCGAGCTTTCTGTTTTGCATTATAAATTAAATAATCAGGACATTGGAAGAGTATAAAAGTATTTTCATATTGTAAAGAGTGACGTGAATAGAAGTTTATGAGATCATTTTTATTAGTAGACTAGCAGCATGGCCCGGCGTTGCCCGTGCTTGATTCAAAAATCGTACGTCTCATACAGCAATTGCTATCACTTGACTTAAAATATTTTTGCCCTTACTTGCCTTTAAAGGAGTGATCTTTGCCGTGCTGATGTTACTACATGCCTTGCTTCTTGCCTATCTCACACTGCGAATTTTTACTAAGCTCCATACTAAACATTAAATCTGTTACGAAAAAAGAACTAAACAAAATGAACACAAAACGATCAGCTTTAAAAAAGGACTCGTAACTGGAAAAACCTAATGAAAAAAGAATGTTAACAACAAATATATTTTCACACCCAACCCAGTTCTCCGGAATGAGAATCAACGTTGAATTTAAGCAAGCGAATGAGCCAACTGGAGTAAAGTTCCATGGAGATTTAAACTTTTCCCACTTGTGATGAATGCAGCTATCGATTTTTTTTTTGCATGCTAGCATGCTAGTTAACATTCGTGTCAGTCAGCTGTTGGCTCTTACGCTGGCCAATAGAATCTTCCTGCCTATTCGTGGTAGCCAGCTATAGGTTCTCACTCAGGCCACTAGAAAATGGCAGCAAACTACATGAAAACTGCCGTAGAAGCATGAAAAAAATCGATTATTTCCACAATCGATGGGAGTTGGGAAATGCAAAATCGGTCTTGGCCTGTATCCTAACTTGGAACATGTGCATGTAAATTTTGGTGCAAATCTGTCAAAAATTGAGGCCGTGCATACGTTACACACACACACAGACACGCACACACATCCTGCCTTTTATAGAGAGAGATTTTCCATAGACATTTATCTTTTGGTCATTACCAATATGTTTTAATATAATATCAAAGATAGATAATGTATTGTTTCTCTTTCATAATTAATTCGATTTTATATCCGATATGTTTAGTTTAATGGCAAGATTAGGTTATACTGTTTTCATTAACAAAGCGCCATCGATGTACTGGTTGCTTGATTTGTTTCCTATGGTTTACCAAACTTTGGTGGGTTATTTAAAACTGAAAGATATTTTGGATTTTAAGAATAAATCTTTTTGTTTTAATAGTGAATGTTGTATTAACATTTTTTGAGAAGATCATTGATTTTGTCAGATACATGTTCTACTATTTAGCCCATAACTGTGAGGAGAAGAAGTGGAAAGATACCTTTCCCAAGGATATTTGTGCGTATTTGTATGTAACAAATGTGATTGTCGTGAGCAAGATACACCCGAAAACGCCCAGGTTTGTCGAAGGGCAAAGATTCGTCCGGGGCGGTAGACAGGCCCTGAACCCGTCTAGGCGGGTTCAAAGGGTATATTTTTGGCCGAGCCTACGGGCTCGGAGAAACCAACGGTAAACTTGGCCTTGTGCCGCATACATTCCTTGTGGGGGACTGTTAAATATCGTTAGGGCCGAGGGAGCCGACGAGGACGACTGCCCTGGACGAGAGACGACTGCCCTGTTCTGGCGCGTCCTTTCTGGTGTGACGGCTATCACAAACATGACTGTAAGACAAACTTAGCTATCCAATTTCTCATTCTGATCTGCTCTTACTACATGCTTCGATATATGGGAAACAAGTTGATTGTTGCGAGGAAACATTTTGGAAAGACCAGTTTCTAGTAACTAGAAGAAGTAGAATTTTTTGCAACATGATGAGGCATGTTGAAATCCTCACAGTATTTAGTAGTGTTGAAATTTTTGCTCGCTATCACTATGCTTTATATGTTACCAGAATGGTATATATATATATATATATATATATATATATATATATATATATATATATATATATGTATGTGTGTGTGTGTGTGTGTGTGTGTGTGTGTGAAAACTGTATCTATATAAATATAAATAAATATATATATATATATATATATATATATATATAATTATTTATATATTATATGCGCGGTACTTATTAGAAAGCGCTCAATATCAGAGATAGAGCTAACATATTTGGGTGGATTGATGTGAGTTTGTAACCCTGGGTTTCACGCTTTTGCGGTCGTCAGACAATAATTTAAAGAAAAAACAGACCACTTTAAGGCTCCATTAGTTATAATTTATTCCACCAGAGAATTCAGACCTTTGAAAGTGAAGTCTGAAGATTCAGAGAAAAATAAAATTCTCTGGTGAAATAATTTATAGCTAATGGTGTCTTAGGATTATCCTTAAGGATTAACAAGATTTTAGTTACTTAATTATATATATATATATATATATATATATATATATATATATATATATATATATATATATATATATATATATATTTATAATATATTTATATTATAATAAGAGGAAAATATTTATATATTTTATATATCATATATATATATATATATATATATATACATATATATATATATGCATATATATATATATATATATATATATATATATATATGATATATTGAAAGACTTAGATATGCAAAAAAGCAATATTACTTTTTTATTAAATAAGTTTTTGTTATTTTAATTATTAAATTATTTTTAAAATAGTAGGAATATTTTGTATGTTAAATAATAAAACTTTTAATTTTTCCAAAATGTTAATGAAAATTTATTGTACTTAGTTACGCACCCTAGTAAAACCAACTGTACTTGGAAGTCACTTACCTATTTGAACTTCTCCCCAAAATTCAGTTTTGATCGGTCAATGCATGGCTATTACAGAGAGTGTGTTGGACGGACGGACTAACAGCAGCCACTGAATTTTATATATAGATAAGCTAAGACACAACTAAGCCGTTCAAGGCAATTTTCTTTTCGTGGATTTATTAGAAATTTATGCAGTTCTTAACTTGCTTGTAAAGTCGATAAAATACGCCAGTAAAATCCGGTATTCGATAAAATGCTTCAAGAATTCTATTGAAAAGTAGTCAAATGTTCAGCCCTCTTCAAAGAGAAGTGAATTATTTAATGTACGTTACCTGCAGTGATAGGTTTGGTCTTGCATCATCTTTTTCAATGTTTATATTACCGTATTTATTTCAATTCTCCTCTATTGAACTTGTTATATTTTTTAAGTAGATAATTGCCGTTTTCAATTGAATTAAATTATCCAAAAACACTATACCAAACGCATTTCACCAAATGTCAAAGTTTTTGAGAGGATGTACGAAAATCTAGGAGTTCAGGCATTGTTCCGGAAAAAGAAAAAACTTAGGAAGAATAGAGAGAGCTAATATGTTTTAAACTTGACTTTTCCTTCATGCGACACTCCTTAAGACAATTTACTCTTCGTACAACACACAAGCACACACACGCACACATACACAGACACACACACACATATATATATATAAAGAGAGAGAGAGAGAGAGAGAGAGAAGTAGACAATGAACTGAAGATTGTGTTGAAACATGAAACAGACTGAAACAGATTGATGTTGACCTTAGTGTCCACCTTTATATTTACGTAAGTTCTATCTGAGGTACAGCACTTTTACGCATAAATATAGCATACCATAAAAATGTAACCATATATATATATGTGTGTGTGTGTATCTGTAGAAGAGACAATATGAATAAAAAAAAACAACATAAACTATACTTATCCGAGGCATTTCATCCTCTGGGGAACTTTTTCAAGGCAATGATAAAGTCCCGCAGAGGACGAAACGCGTTGGCTAAGTATAGTTTTTCTTCTTGTCTCTTTACATACATATATATATATATATATATATATATATATATATATATATATATATATATATATATGCTGTTAACCCCCAGGAAAATGTCTGGTTGCTCCTTCGTGTCATGAAGAGGGAACATTATACTGAATCAGTTGTAAGGTCTGCTGCTAAGAATGTTGCTTCTCTGCATTGTGGTTGACAATTTCTCTCATCAGAATTTATCTTACATAGTTATAACTCTATCTTTCGACCATTCTTTGAATATTTCTGTCACATCTGGTCTGGTGTTTCTGCTATGTGTGTAGAGATTCTAGATAAAATACAAAGAATAATTTGCAATGCTATTCGTCTGTACCTGGCATCTCGGTTTCAGTCACTTTCTCGCCGCCTTAAAGTATCTTTCCTGTGCCTATTCTATAAATATGTTCATGCTAATTGTTCGGATGAACTGTCCTGTTTGGTAAAAATTTGTATTCTTTGTAAATATTCATTGGGGTTTCATTTTTTAAATGTTGAGAAAATTTAAATGAAGAATTGAAAAAATGTTCTGTCGGATGAGTTGGGTTGGTGTTTCAAAGTCAAAGCAAAATTTCGAGTGACAAAAGGGTCGACGACTGTATTTAAACCGAAACGTAATGTACCATTCGTAGCATTGGTTCAACTCAAGGAGGAATTAGACAGACTTGGCATCACCAGCAGTGCAGGTAAAATTCGTGTCTGTGCTATTTTTCGGCAGGGTTAGGCACATGTTTAGAATTCCATAACTACACATTACCCAGTTCAGATGAAACATTTCCGAATTTACACGGTGGAAAATGTTTTCGAAGCTGCATCCTTCTAAAGCGTAATTGACAATACAGGTTGAAGAAGAATTTTACCAACTACAAATACGCCAAAGGGATTTTAAAAGTTCAGCTCACTTCCTTTTCGAATAAAAGCTATATTTTAACGAACTATGAACATTATGCTTGCAATTGCTTATCTGGATAATATATTTAATAAAAGTGTATCTGAGGAAGAACATATCGGACACTTGAAAATAGTTTTTGAAAAAATACGAGCGTACGGGTTCAAAATCAGTGAGGAAAATGCAAATTGTTTTAGCCTAAAAACAAATACCTAGTACAAATCATTGATAAAAATGGTTGTCAATCAGATCCGTCGAGGGCAAGTGCAATTAAGAATACCCACCTCAACAAACATTACTAAGTTACAAGCATTTCTAGGACTAGCAAACTGTTATCAAATCTTTATACCTAATATGCAGAATTTGAGAACAATTTGATTAAAAAAGGCAGGAAGTGGAACTGGACTGATAGGTATCAGAAGACGTTTGAAGAAAACAAGAAAATACTAACGTCAGGTTTATCATTAGCGCACTATGATTCAAAAGTAGAAATCGTATTGGTTTCAGATGCTAATGACTATGGCATAAGAGGAATAATTTTACATAAATATGTTGTAAGTAACATGAAAGCTGTCGTATATGCTTCACGTTCGCTACTATCGACAGAAAAAAAAAACTACAGCCAGATAGAAAAAGAGGCGTTATCATTAATAATTCCAGAGAAATTTATAAACGGGCGGAGTTTTCTTTACAGACGGACAACCAACCTCAGTTATCAATACATGGGTCGAAAAAAGCAATGCCTACGCATGCAGTGAATAGATTACAACGCTAGGGTACTATCTTGTTTAATTACGATTTCACTATGGAATATCAATTATTCCAAAAAATTAAAACGTTCTTATGGTTTATGAAGATTAATGTCAAGAAACACTAAACGTTTTAGGAAAACTCTCATTGCGGCATTAAAAAGTGAAAAAGAAACTAGAAATATATTTATGCAATGTAGTAAGCAAACTACGAGTTACCCTGGAAGAAATAAAAGTAAAAGCAGAAGAAAATATGTTTATTTCGAAAATAATAAAAAAATGACTAAAAGAAAGTAAGAAAGAAAGACTTTTTAGAACGTAAGATCAGACTTGACCGCTGATTCGATACGTGATGGAGTACTAATATTTGCACAAATAGTAGTAATACCTAGCATATTACAAAAGCGGATATTTAATTAATTTCATAGTAGACATCCGGGAATTTTAAGGATGAAATATCTTATGGGAAGCTGGACCAAATTGTATCAAAAGATGGAAAAATTAGTAAAAGCCTGCAGAGGTCGTGCTCCGGCAGCAAAATCACCAACCACGAAATTGCAATCTTGGCCAGAGACAGATACATTGTGGTCAAGACTGCACTTAGATTTCGCAGGTCCAATAAATGGAAAACATTATCTTGCGATAGTGGATTGCTTTACTAAGTGGACTGAAATTTGTGAATGCAAAAACCAACTTCCATGGTTGCACTGAATTTTTACACGAACTGTTTGAAAGATATTGCATTCTGGATGCCATAGTCTCGGATAACCGTACACAATTTACTCCTCACGAGTTTAAAGCATTTTGTAAAATGTTCTTGATTAACCATATTCCGCCGTATCTCCCAAGGTCAAACGCACAAGCTGAACGTTTTGTGGATTTTTAAGAGATCTGTGAAAAAAGGAAGTAAAAAGTGAGCGAAGAACTGCAAAAGCCTTAATTGTATAACAAATAAAATCGAATCCCAATACACTGGCAGTCATGTCACCGGCAGAATTGATGTTCAAAATAACAAATAAATCGGTGTTCGACAAGGTGTTACTATGTCAAAAAACGAATAAGAAAGGATAACAGAAATGACACAAAATTTTTAAAAATTGGAGAAAAGGTGTTTTTCAGAGTATATAAAAATGGAAATGATAATATGGGAAGAGGACTTAATAAGGTGAAGGATTGGAAAAATGAAATATGTGGTAAAAGGAAATGAATGAGAACACAAAAGGCACTGGAATCAGTTAAAGAAAAAGTTTACTGAAGAAAAACCCACAAGAAAGGAAAAAACTATGCACGTATTTTATGATATTTTTGACGTACCAACACCCCCAAAATTTGCTGAATATACAAGTGTGCTTACCAGAAAAAGGAAACGTAGAGAAAAACTCGAGATTGACACTAAAGAAGAAATAAAATAAATTATTTATTAGTGAAAAAATATGTAAAATATGTTGTGGAGTGAATAAATCATCCCCAGTAACACAGATGAACAAGGCAAGATGCCTTAATAAAGAACTCAATGTGAGTCAGTAGAATTTCGTCGCAGTCACTTCCAGGCTCGCGACAAGACAAGAAAATTTGAAAAGAAAAAGACAAGTCCTCTGTCTTCGAGCAGATGGTGACACACTCGGGGTTCTGTCTTCGGATGGAGGCTTGGCTGAGAAACCAGACAATTTAGAGTCAGGCAGTTCCCTGTCTGGCTTGCATCTGACAAGATCACTGTCTTCCGGCAAAGAGTGACTCGGTCGAAGATCTGTCTTCGGATAGAGACTCGGCTTAGAAAAACAGACAAGTGTTGTACCCGAAAGTTCTGAAAAAGTCCCCAAGAAAAAGGAATAAGGAGAGCAAAACAAAACTGCAACCAAATTAGTAACATCATCAGAATTACCAACCAGCAATGCAGTAAATGTTTGTCAGCAGTTATTTCAGGAAAAGATTGACTTTGAAACACCTAAATATGGTATTTACAGATCCATTATTAAAGAAACTGCTAAACTTAAAAAGAAACGAAGAAAACACCACATTAAGAAAATTGGTCATTGAATTTTGATGGTAAAAGAATTGATGGTTAATAATATCAAATGCTTTTTTGAAGAATATAAAAACTGAATTTAAGTTAAAAACATTACGCCATCCAAATTGAAAAGTGGATACGGTTGTTAATGGAATAACTGCTGTTCTGAGTGAATGCAACTTATGAAGGAGCATAAAATTGATTGTTGAGAGCACTACGAATTTGAACGTTGGAAGCAGGAATGGATTGTTATTCAGTTGCAAAGACTTGCCTAGAATAAACTGGAATAAACACAATTCATTGGCTGTCAACATCGTGTTCTTGACCGAGTGCTTCGCGTAGTAATGGATGAAGAACTTGGAGGAAACAACATATCGGCCAGCATCTTCTTCTTCTTCTTCTTCTTCTTCTTCTTCTTCTTCTTCTTCTTCTTCTTCTTCGCTATTTCCAGGTTTCTTCATCTTCCTCTTCTTCAGTATTTCTAGGTTCTCTTCTTATTTATCTTCAAAACATCCTGGTTCCTTCTTAATCTTCTTCTTCTTGGCCATTGCTACGTTTCTTTTTCATCACTATTACCAGGTTTTTTCTTATTATTATTCTTCGCCATTTCCAGGTTTCTTCATCTTCCTCTTCTTTGTCATTTCTAGGTTCTCTTCTTTTGTTTCTTCTTCGCCACATCCTCGTTCCTTCTTCTTGGCCATTTCTTCTTCTTCACTATTTCCAGGTTTTCTCCTTCTTTTCTTCTTCTTCTTCTTCTTCTTCTTCTTCTTCTTCTTCTTCTTCACCATTTACAGGTTTCTTTTTTTTTTTTCATTTTCAATTCATGTCCTTTTGTATTTTTCTCATTCTCGTTCTTTTACTCCATTTCATGGACCTGTGAAATTTGAATAATTTCAGTCAGGAAGCAAATTAAAATAGAAAATCGAAAGAATTCCCCCTGCACGAAAAACACGTTATCAGCACGAGAAATTTCATTTCGAATTCAGTTTTTAAAATATACAAATAAATATAAATAAACCCCCAATTTTAGATATGCAGAATAAAAACCGCTCGCTTTCTTATTTATTGTATTTTGATTTATTTATTTATTTATTGTAAAGATATATATATAAAAAAAAGTGCATATATACTCTCTAAGCTGAAACCTAATGGTAAATATTAGGTTGGTGCAAAAATAATGACGCAATAATGTCGTTTTTTGACGTATTTTTTAAGGTCAAAAACGACATTATTACGTCATTATTTTTGCACCAACCTAATACATATCACAATCAAAAGATTATGCTGAATTATTTTTCCGGTGGGTAGCTTTCCCCTACTTCGAAAATTAGCATTCAAAATCCCGTTTATTTTTATCCGGGTCCAACAATATACTTCAAGGTGAAAAACCCCTAAAAACTAGATATCCATAAATGCCTCTTGTCAGAATTTTTGAATAGGGAAATTATTATTATTGAGTGCGTTGTTATTCGGATTGATTTGGTTGTTTATTTATAACATTCAACCTGTTGTAACTCCGAACCTCTTAGGGTGAAAATTGAAATAGAGCACTGGATCTTCTACTCGACCCAAGGGGTTATCTTCTTGCGTACATGATAGTGTATTAATAATCACCAGTTCCATTCATCACCTAAATCAGGGCACACATATAATTCCTCCACTTAAGTCAGGGTACTTATTCCTTTGTCCATCTTACTCAGAGCCTACATATAATTCCACCACTTAAGTCAGGGTACATATTCCTTCGCCCATCTCAATCAGGGCATACATATAATTCCTCCACTTAAGTCAGGGTACTTATTCCTTCGACAATCTCACTCAGAGCATACATATATTTCCTCCACTTAAGTCAGGGTACTTATTACTTTGCCCATCTCACTCAGGGCACACATACAATTCCTCCACTTAAGTCAGGGTAGTTATTCCTTCGCCCATCTCACTCAGGGCACACATACAATTCCTCCACTTAAGTCAGGGTACTTATTCCTTCGACAATCTCAACCAGGGCACACATACAATTCCACCACTTAAGTCAGGGTACTTATTCCTTCGCCCATCTCACTCAGGGCACACATACAATTCCTCCACTTAAGTCAGGGTACTTATTCCTTCGACAATCTCACTCAGAGCATACATATATTTCCTCCACTTAAGTCAGGGTACTTATTACTTTGCCCATCTCACTCAGGGCACACATACAATTCCTCCACTTAAGTCAGGGTACTTATTCTTTCGACAATCTCAACCAGGGCACACATACAATTCCACCACTTAAGTCAGGGTACTTATTCCTTCGCCCATCTCACTCAGGGCACACATACAATTCCTCCACTTAAGTCAGGGTACTTATTACTTTGCCCATCTCACTCAGGGCACACATACAATTCCTCCACTTAAGTCAGGGTACTTATTCTTTCGACAATCTCAACCAGGGCACACATACAATTCCACCACTTAAGTCAGGGTACTTATTCCTTCGCCCATCTCACTCAGGGCACACATACAATTCCTCCACTTAAGTCAGGGTACTTATTCCTTCGACAATCTCACTCAGAGCATACATATATTTCCTCCACTTAAGTCAGGGTACTTATTACTTTGCCCATCTCACTCAGGGCACACATACAATTCCTCCACTTAAGTCAGGGTACTTATTCCTTCGACAATCTCACTCAGAGCATACATATATTTCCTCCACTTAAGTCAGGGTACTTATTACTTTGCCCATCTCACTCAGGGCACACATACAATTCCACCACTTACGTCAGGGTACTTATTCCTTCACCCATCTCACTCAGGGCATACATATAATTCCTTCACTTAAGTCAGGGTACTTATTCCTTTGCCCATCTCAATCAGGGGACACATACAATTCCACCACTTAAGTCAGGGTACTTATTCTTTCGCCCATCTCACTCAGGGCATACATATAATTCCTCCCTTTAAGTCAGGGTTCTTATTCCTTTGCCCATCTCACTCAGGGCATACATATAATTCCCCCCTTTAAGTCAGGGTACTTATTCCTTTGCCCATCTCACTCAGGGCATACATATAATTCCCCCCTTTAAGTCAGGGTACTTATTCCTTTGCTCATCTCACTCAGGGCATACATATAATTCCCCCCTTTAAGTCAGGGTACTTATTCCTTTGCCCATCTGACTCAGGGCACACATACAAATCCAACACTTAAGTCAGGGTACTTATTCCTTAGCCCATCTCACTCAGGGAACACATTTCCGCCAAACCAGGTAATTTTGTTCCATCATCTGATTACACACTTTGAGCTTAAGTCACATAAATGTTAGCACTAAATTGTCTTTCTATATTGAAACCTTGTTTAAAGTATATAGAATTGATTAGCTACTTCAATCCTTGGGTCTGCAATTAATGAAAAGTTAGATATTTTGATGGTGTGAAAGAAACGGACAAGCAACAGAAAGTTGAATAAGACAGGAGAATATGAAATAGTATCAATTAAGAATGAAAAACCCAATCAGAACAATTTCCGCCCGTGAATTGAATAAAGGGTTTGTGTCGAACTTCCAAGATAGTCACAAAGTATGATGGCAGAAACCTGAGAAAGATGCTTGTCCACCCAGCAAAGCATATAATGAGTAATACATATATATATATATATATATATTATTATTATTATTATTATTATTTATATATATATATATATATATATATATGTGTGTGTGTGTGTGTGTGTGTGTGTGTTGTAACTTAGGAACGGTTACTGAATGAGGAATAACCCAAACGGTTTCAGTCTACGGTACAAGCTAAAGCATATTTAAATGAAAATGTTGTTTTATTTGATGTCATTTTTTGGCGATTTTTTTATTCTTTCATTCAAATGAAATTTATAAGCAGAAGCATGTCCCTTTGGATTATAGGATTATAAGGCCTATCATTGTAAGGCATATCGTTGTTAGGCATATGTCATATCATTGTAAGGCATATCATTATGGGATTGTAAGTCATATCATTATCTAAGCATTTTATTTGAAATTAGAATCTGATAAATTGAAAGCTCTTCGATTCAAGTGCAATATTAAGTCAAATGTTTCGGTGTGGGAGGCGCTGTCATTTCGGGATAAATGTCCGGCAAATTCGGTCCCTTCATAGCCTCAAACAATGTTTCGGAATTCTAATTTAAATGTCTACATTCTTTCTTCACTGGAGTCAATTGATAGAATTCTGATTGGCAATTAGTCTAATTGTCGAAATAAGAAGTGGAAAAGATCTCGACCCGACCCACTTCCCAAAATCTGATCAAATGTCCAAACATCTGAGTGAGAAAAAGTAGATAAAATATAAAACAGAGGGAGGAAAAGAATACGAAGAAAGAGAAGGAGAACCTTAAAAATTAAAAAAAAAAAAGGAACATTCTAACAAATCAATAGAATCCAATACAATGAATAGGAAACAAAAGATGGCTACATAGGGGGTGTGTTGTATAAAAATGTTGGAGAAGGTGAATAAAAAGGGAACGGAGAAGGTTACAAAAAAGCAAGAGGAGAAAGAGAATGAGGATGAATTAGAGAGAATGGGAAGAATAAAAGAGAGGAAGCGTACTGAATCGCTGCACGAGCAGAAAGGGAAGGAGGCGGTCTACAAGAAAATTAGAGGGGAGTAGGAGGAGGTAAGAGGAGGAGGGGGAAAGAAGAGGAGGAGGGACAGATGGAAAGGAATGCAAAATCGATGGCGGAAAAGAGTAAAAAAAAACTCGTGGAGAATGAAGAAAGGAATACAAAAACTCGTGGTGCTAGAGGTGTAAATAGTAATCTCAGAGCAGGAACTTTTTGACAGCTCCCCCCACCCTGCCCGCATATAATCATTTACTAAGCGCGACTCAGTTTTAACTGCAGGCCATAAATACGGACACCCATCGAGGTCAACTTATTAGCCATTGGAACGCAACGAAGAGCCATAGCAGATTTAAATATGATGTACTGTATTTACATCAGAACAAATTCTTCCTAACTTGGAGGTGCAAGAGAACAGTGCACCGAAATTGAATAGATAATCAATAAGTTCTTCTGGGGAGTTATCCGACATTCCCATGTCTCGCTGGACTCATGTCTTGAAATCCCACCACGACGAGAAAATAAAGAACCTCATTTCCTATCAATTTTCTCTCAGAAGAAATTACTTTGCGCCATATGTCCTTAGATTTCAGTAGAAAAGACTCCATCTGTTTAGTCAAGTATGTTTGTATCGTAATCTTATCATTATCTAGCTATGTATCTATCTATGTATCTATCTATATATGTATATATATATATATATATATATATAGAGAGAGAGAGAGAGAGAGAGAGAGACAGACAGACAGACAGACAGATTGAGTTAGAAAAAGGAAAGAAAGAGAGAGAGATGAACAGATAGATAGATAGATAGATAGATAGATAGATAGATAGATAGATGGGAAACGAAAAGACCGAGTTAGCTAGCTAGCTCGCTATGTGTATATATGTGTATATATGTGTATATATAGAGAGAAGAAGAGTGTATCAAAAATACTTTTACAAATTTTGGATGCGGGTTACTCACAACACAGAATCTCATGCCAAGTGTTCAAAATGCCCTTCGCTTTCTTATACACAAGCATGCACCCGTCGGATCACGAATGGTGTCGTAAACTTCCATTAGACGTTGATGAAGCGGCTCTACATTATATGTCTGCTGCATAAACCAATTGTTTTAGGTGGCCCCACAGATAAAGATCCAAAGGACTAAGGTCAGTGAAATGTACAGGCCCTGGAAGCTGTCCTCTCCTACCTATCAAGCTTTCATGGCAGATGTCAGCCATGCATTGCGAAAAATATGGCTAAAATGTGCTGGAGCCCTATCATGCATGAAACACATACGTCTTTCATATTAGCAGGGGTACATCCTCTAGCATGTCTGGAAGTGTGTTCGAAATAAATCCCCCGTAGAAAGTTCTGGTAAGACATGCTGAGTGACCATATGGACCTACTAGACAGTCACGTACGATTCCAGCCTACACATTAATCGTAAACTGATGCTGGTGACTAGCCTGTATTGTAGCATTGGGATTCCGATCTGTCAACAAATGTTAGTTTTGTAAATTTATTATTCAATCTCTTTCAAATGTTGCCTCTCCCGTAAACAAGACTGAAGAGACAAACAATGCATCGGAAGCTTGTACAAAAAAAAACATCGGCAAATTTTTACCGTGATGAGGATGAACGGCCTGCACACGTTGAAAATGATACGTATACAGGAGCTGCTCTCGAAGTACCCTTCACCCGATGCTTTGAGATGTACGACATGCTAGGTTTATTTGACGAGCTTTGATAACTGGAAAGTCCTCCACAGCCTGAAGAATGTGTTCTTTGTGGTCACGCGTATAAGCGGATCTCGGTCTTCCTCGATCCATAGTTTGTAATGCCAGGAATCCTGTCTTCGCGTTGCTCAGACAAGCATCAGTAAAGTCTGGATGACACTGCTGCTTTCGGTTTAAAAATGCAATCTGATACAGCCGTGCAGCCTCGCTTCCGTTACTACTCGCGCCGTCGTATGAAAAAATCATATCTGCCTGCTCTTGATATGAATTGCCATTGTCAAAGAGGAACACAATCTCACTTAATTCATTACGGCACACGTCAAACGCTGAAGACAGACTAGCCACAAATGTATACGAATGAATATTGTAACCTAATCTATCTATCTATCTATCTATCTATCTATCTATCTATGTCTCTTAATATTTATCCCAGACTCGGGTTATATATTCAACAAAATGTTTTAATATCTATTATTACCAGAGATCTATTTATAACTCTTCATATATATCATTATAATTTTAATCTTAATATCTGTTTATTTCTGTATCTATCTATCTACATATATGTATATATACACACACAAACATACACAGACACACATATCTATATGAAGACATATAGATTTAAGGTGTGCTATATTTATGGGATAATGTGCTCAGTATCATAGAGCGTATGTAAATATAAATATAAAAGTAAACATAGAAGTCAACAGGCTGTTTCATCCAAGACACAATCTTCAGGCCGCGAGTGTTGGCTTTTTGTCCCGACTATTTACCACTGACTCATCTCTATAAATAGTCGAGAAAAAATCCAACTCTCCCTGCCTGACGATTGCGACTAGCATGAAATAGCCTATCGACTCTGAGTGTTGACTTTTATGTTCACTTATATATATATATATATATATATATATATATATATATATATATGTGTGTGTGTGTGTGTGTGTGTGTGCGTATGTGTGTGTGTGTTAGGCTGTACATATCTATCTATCTATTCATATCTTAGTATAATCATATCTATATATCTGTTCATATTTATCTTAGACTGTTTATATCTATCACAGCCCCATAGTCTCTATTGTTACCATTTAACCAACAACCCTCTACATAGAGTGCCTTTCGATCATTGTATTAAATAACTTTGAGTAAAAAGTAATCAATAATAGTATGATTAATGCTTATTTGAATCTCTTAATCTATTTCGATTTTTTTTAATATGTCTATTACAATAAATTAATATCTAACATGTATCTACCTATCAGTTTCTTAATATCTATTATTTAAATTGAACCAGGAAACCTCTCTTTGACTGACTGTCGATCCTTGTATAAGATAATGTTAGTAAAATAATCAGTCTTTATATCTGTTTTTCTATCTATCTATCTGGTCATATCTATCTTAGTCTGTCCATATCTATCTATCTATCTATCCATCCATCCATCCCAGTATCGGAATATAGATACATTGAAATCTATTAATACCTATCATCACCTATATATACCTCTTCATATATATCATTATAATTTTAGAAGTAATCCTATACCTTGACTGGTTCTCAAAGTTTATACTGGTAAAATTTTAGTACATAAAATCAGTCGCTTAATATATATTTATATCTATATCTATCTGGGTAACTAGTTACCTATTTCAACGTGTACATTATCTATCTATCTAGCTAGCTAGCTAGCTAGCTAGCTAGCAAGTTAGCTAGCTAGCTAGCAAATTAGCTAGCAAGCTATCTATCTATCCCATCCTGTTCATATCTATCTCTCTATCTATTCCAACCTGTGCATATCTATCTATCTATCTATCTATCTATCTATCTATCTATCTATCTATCTATCTATCCCTTTATCCTGTAATCAATATATCTATCTATCTATCTATC
>OZ010577.1:94588523-94591023 GCA_963932145.1 Acanthosepion lycidas | reverse complement strand
TTATCATCCTTTCATTTGATTAACTATAAGGATGCTTTAGAATTTAATATGTGAATCTACACGGTGGTCCGAAATTATTGTCAATACTACATCATATAATTTTCTATTTCAGATGGCTTCCATGAAAATGATAGTGTTCATATAGACGTCGAGGTTTGACAGCGTCAATGAAAGTGAATAAACTGAATCCAGTACATGTGCTTTGTATTACTATATTACTTGTTCTTCTGTTGCTCCATTAAATGATTAAATTATCATAATATTGGCATTCCGCATGTCTTCAAGCAAAAGGTTAGGAAGGAACTCCTCATTAGAACTAGAAAGATCAATAGCAGTCAGAAAAAAATCTATTTTCTTGAAAAACTGTTTCGAGAGAAATATTTTATAAGTTCCAATCAACGGTAATGCTAACTCCTCTTGAGATAACAGCACGATATCAGTTGAATTATTATTACCCTAAGAAGATTGGTTTATAGAATTAATGGTAATCCTATAAAGAATGAAGAGACTGAACTTAATGAAAAACTGCCGTTATACAGAGCATAAATCTAAAAAGGCAAATGCACTTATTACAACTGACAGAAGAATCTGTGTTGAAATTCAGGCGAGCCAGAGAAAAACCTACCGTTTAGTGTAATATATTTGTTACTCAAAGATTTGTGTAAAGTGGGTTCTCAGAATGTTGAAAATTTCATGCAGGAACAGACAGTAAATGCTGATCCCATATTTTCTTGGTCTACACAATACGGATAGTATTAAGACCAGCAGCGGTTATCAAAGGAATTTCAGGTGAAAGAGGCCACTCATAGTGGAGAAAGAAAGTAGGCAAGAAGCTTGTACAAAACGGATATCCCATAAACGCTACTTCACATGTCTGTCTCGACTCAATCGCTGTTTCCATCATAAATGTTCAGATGAGCTGCATACTTTCAGTTTAATAAGTTCAAACCGTTACATCACCCCACCCCTATGTTCAAAAACAAAGTAACACTCAAACTTTTTCTAAAAGATTTGCAGAATAAAATCCTACGTGGATGCTTTCTTGAAGAGTCATGACCTATTCGAGTTAAGAGTAATTTTTCATTATCCACATAATCTTCATTTGTTTAGTACGTTCTTTTTAGTTATAAACACATTTATTCACTATTAGTAACTAAACTGTAACTATTTACTATGAAGGGCTTTTGTATTCCGTCTAATTCAGTATAAAAATACATGAGTGTGAATAAAGGAATTATCAGAACTTTGCATTTTAGTATTCTTTACGTTGTGATATGTGTCGAAATTGAAGAAGAACGAGCATATATTTTAATTACTTACGTCTTTAGTAAGTATTGTTAACATGTGTAAGAACCTTATAGTATTTAGTAGGCCTCTTTACAAAATCATTATGAAAATGAACCGCGGTCTCCTTTGATTAAATCAATCTTGTCCATCGTTAATAATAGTCATATTACTATATTTATGGAAGTATGGACGGATTATTGGTTAACAGAACAAAGAATGAAGTTCGAATTTTAGCAGTGAAAGTTTTTAACTTTGTAATATGGTCCTTGGGATATTTACCCGGCCACCCTACTTAGACGTGAGTTAATTTACTAACATTTTCTTTTGTTACACTTCTTTTTTTACCAATATTCGCCCAATACAAGGCCCAAGAGCCACTCGAGATAGAGGGTTACTATGTTGTGTTGTATAAGCGAAAGAAAGAGAAAGTGTTCTTGGAGCTATGAAGGTAAGATAACGGCTAATTCTCTAGACATGAAGAGGTCAAGATTTAATTAGTGAATAATATTTCAGAGTTCAGTCGAAGACGTTAGTAGTACAATGTGAAGTAGATTTTAGAAGGTACTGAAACCTGAATCCTAAACAAAAAAAAAGGGACAAAACTCTAATTCTCTTCTAAATGCTGGGGAGGAGCGAGAACCTGACCATAGGCGAAAATATTTACTGCCTGCGGAAGACTTTTCCGGCTTTTTACTTTCCAGTTAACTTTGACCTTCAAAAATGTAAATGCATATAAACCAAAGACAAATGTTTTTGCCCAGTCCCCGCAACCACTGTCACGTTGGCATCGATATTACACCGATCCAACCTTCCTTAATGCAATGAGCAAATTATCTATTATCGCCTGGATTCCACTTCCTTTACTGTTTCAAGGGATTATTGAGTGTGAAAGAATTAAAAAAAAGGAAAGGAAAACATATTCTTTTTATTCTTTCACACTCAATAATCCCTTGTGTCTTGTTGGTTTTGTTGTTTTGCTTGAAATGAAATGGTTTTAAAAATGAAGATTGTGATGGGAATCTACTCCATTTTCGTTAGAAAAAATGTCAATCAGCAGTTTTCAGATATTAAAAGAAGAAAGAATTTATGGAAAGCCATGATTAATCTCTGTTGTGTAAGGTAAATGCACTGTAAAAAGAGAAATAACTATGTTGATGGCGGAATTCTATATCATTCGTTGTTATATATGGGTGGGATGAATTGGTTACTTGTA
>OZ010577.1:94476023-94573523 GCA_963932145.1 Acanthosepion lycidas | reverse complement strand
GGAATTGTGACCAGTAACTAGCTCAGCCGAATATTTGGTATTTTACAAATACGATATTTTCAACAACTTATGTGTTCTTTGTAAGTTAATAAATCGTTTTTCTTTCTCCTTAATTCTTACCCTAGTTATTACCCTTTATCTTACCCACACAATGTTATAAATCTCCATCTACCAACTTACTAGACTACCCGGATAGTTGAATTTTGCTACCTGCTTTGGACCATAGTACGAAACTCAAGTTTTATGCTACCACTTTGACTGACCGCAATGTATTGTCTTTTCTTAGAGTTAATAGTTGATCCTAATTTGTTATATTCGTTTACTACATTTTTTTCAGCTTCTTTTACTACAATTCTTACTTCTTTTGTGCATTATACTTACTTATTCAAGTTCTGCTATAACATTTCAAAAACTGTCCGTAAAATACTATTTCGGGGTCATCACAGGCTGCCTTGCTTTCTTTAATCTTGTACACTTTATTTTTCTGCTCTTTTTTGACTTCAATAAGCGGAAGAAATATCTTGACAGTTGTATTGGCAGTGATGAGAAAATTTTAAATTTAATTTTTTTCTGTTTTCTATGCAAAATTAGTTATTACGCATCTGTATACATTTAATTATACGAAAAGTATGTTTATTCATTAGCTGGAAATACAATTGATTAAAAATGGTTAGGTGGACGAATATTTGCTGTATATGACACAAAATACAAATTTTTTGCGTGACGTGGTTCGTCTTTTACAACTTCATCGGAGTAATTTTATGTCTACGTTGATGCGAGTACGCATGCGTACGAACGAACCATGCCGGGAATTTTAAATTTAAAGATGATGTTATATATATATAATTAGCCAATAAAAGCTATATGTGTTGTTTTGTTAAGTACCACGAGGAAACCTCTCTCCTGGTGAAAATCAACTGATTTGATTTTTCGTAAGAAACAATGATAGTGCGACTTGAATGTTTTGGCCTGAAAATAACGGTGGAGAGAAACGTAGTGGTACAATCAGTATAGCCCACATTGGAACAAAGACTGTAGTCACTCAAACTCCACTTCGAGTCACATATGAGGTCGTGATAATATCATTGGATGGGATACAGTAATCCGAAAGCTCATAAGAAAAATGAACCCTCGTTAGAAGCAATAAATGCTGAACTGCTACGTTATATCTAATCTCTTATATGTCAGTGAATTTTCACATGTAAAAGGAGAGATGAAGCAACAATGAGGTTGTTTTCGGACCAATGCACAGAATGCCATGAAAAAACATCTGTAGGGACAACAAAGAAAATTATACTTACAATCAGAAAGTGACAATATACATGTGGGAAAAAAGGGGACTGGAAAATAAAGCACACAAAGGCAAAAGAAATAGCGGACTTACGACGAATAACGAGTTTCTGTGAATGAATTCCAGAAAAGGGACAAGGATGGTAAATAATCAAAAGTTATTTAGTCCAACAACGAAAAGGAAGTTATGGAAGGCTATAATCATCATCATTCGACCGTAGTCGGGATTATCAAGCCAATGCAAACGATTATTTTCTTTTAGCCGTATAGTATGTGCTACGCCACAGTTACATACAGTTTTGAATTCAGAGTTACTTTCTCCTAGATCGGTTGATATCCAAGACTATAGAACTAGACTGATCTGCTATTTACCGATAACGAAGGCAAAGAACAGGATTCATAACTTTCCCACGTAAGTGAATACAATGGAATTTGAACTCGGTTCTCCGACTCATCAGTTTGAGCCGCTATCCATTACTCCACTGTTCCTTATGTTAGGCCACCGTCCATAAACGAAGAATGATTTGAGATTTTTCTCTGTACTGTTAATTCTTTTGATGCATGTAAGAAAGAATTCCATCTGTAAATCATTGAACTAAAAAATAGAAGACAGTATGTTCGATCTCAACGATTGCACGGACATATAAATAGGATCCCGGGGAAAATTGTGAAAAACATTTCGCTAAACTATTATCTCAGACCTTTAAACACTTGGTGCTTACTGCCTTGCGTTGCATTTTTGACACGGCCCAGTTGAGGGAATATTTCCAACACGTATGGTAAAATAACCATTAATTATTACGTTCTAATATTTTTCTTGCTTTACAGTCTACATATCAGTGTGCGTAAATTTTGTATTGATTTCATGCTTTGGGAATATGAGTTTAGATCAGACCTTTATCAGATATTGTATGAATTCAAAAAGGAAGCGTCACGGTATATTCGATTGGTCTTAGGGAATGGATCTTTAAGCGTTTGGACATGCCGACAATGGTTTGACTAGTTTCGATCGAGAAATTTTTGCTCTCGAAGTTTTCCTTCGATCTAGAGACTTAATGTTTGTCATTATTGAGTTTTCTGCGAGTTGTTAAGCAAAAACCATAAGGGAATTGCACGGGAATTAGCAAAAGAGATCAATACAAGTCACACTTCGATCATAAAAAAAACACACTTGCATGAGTTCAGAAAAGGGATAAAACTTGGTTAATATGTCCCTGGTTATGTGACTGATTCTGATTTTAATTAAAGAGATACAGTCTGCTCTTCAGTAAAGTACTGATTTGCTAACGAAATTTTCGTGGGTAGAATCATCACCATTAAGGGAAGGTGAGTTATCTATAATCTCGTTCAATAAAATCTAAAATCCTTATCACTCACTGAAAAAAGGAGGATCCCATCCCTAATCCGGGAAGACATCCGAGAAAAAAATAATACTCTGTGTTATATTGGGATATGAAAGGTGTTTTCTATCATGAAGTGCTAAACCAAAACGAAATGCTTAATGCGATGTCTAATCAATTAGAGGCAGAAGATTTTCAGAAAAGGAGACCATCATTGTATAATCGTAAAGATGTGTTGCTCTTACACTACAATGATAGACCACTAATTACCTTACTCACCCAGGAAAGATTATAACACTAAATATTGAAGTTTCGCCTCATCCTCCTTATGCTTCTGAATTTCCTCCATCTGACTATCATCTTTTCGTATCATTTAAACATTTTTAGAAGAATAGCAATTTATTAATTTTTAAAAGGTTAAAAAATTGTTTCCGGAAGAGTATTACGACCGATAATGTTAAATAAAAAAGTTATCACAATCACGAAACCCATACCATTTAGGGTCACAGGTGCATTAGATCTGCTTAAGCCATAGCAGCAGTGGTGTTTCTTAGGCAAGACAGCTTGACGGAAACCAACCTTCTCCAGGCTGGTGTGAATTCAAAGTTTTCCTTCTTCTAGAATGATCACAAAACAGGGCCCAATCAGTCTTGTTATTTGACAGTCGCTGAGTGGAGAGAGATGGATTTATACCTTTTCCAAGGATATTATCACGTAAGTGAATGTAATAAATTCAGATTGAATTCAAACTTGGCTCTCCGATTCCTCTATCTGAACTGCTATGCATTAATCCAGCACGCTTCAACAAAATTATTACATTATTGATAATGAGATAAAATATTATTATGAAGCGGTCAAACTCCGAAAATTATTTAACAAAATTTTATACGTTCTTTTTATAGACACAAATATTTATGTAAATGCTCTGTTTATAATAAACAGTATTAACGACATTTACCGGCCTAAATTTACAAGAAATTTTCATTGAAAATGTGCGTCCTCCAACAGGAATCGAACCTGTATCTTATACGAAACTGTCATATAGCCTGACGTGCTTTTACCCATTGAGGCACAGAGGAGCACTTCGGTTGGCAGGGTCGATTTTACAATTTTTAAAAGTTTTTAATCGGTAAAACCACGTCAGGCTTAAATATTTATAGCTATAAAAAGAACGTATAACATAAAAATGTCTGAAAATAAAATATTATCTTGTTTAAAGATATAGATTAAAAAAAAATTGTTTCTTTTCCATTTACAAATTCGATAGAACTTTCTTTCCAACCTAATACTAACTTCAGTATTGTAGAAATCTGTTGTTTGTATGTTGGCATCGCAGATCATAGCTATTTTTTTTATTTATTTCAACCCCAAGTGAGGTCATAAAGCCCCTAAGACACAACAGGGTCACTGAGAATGAAAGAGAATAGAGTGGTGAATAATGCGTAACCACTACTGAGGAGAAAGGACAATAAAAAGAACAGCATCCAGGAAGATGGTATATTTGATGGCTGATGTTGCATTTAGATTTGTGAAGATCATAGTTGACAGGAAAGCAAAAGTCTGGAAGAAAATTCCACAAGAAAGATGCGCAAAAGAAGTAACTATTAAAATAGAACTTATGATTACATCTCGTCATTTCAATCGTAAAAGTAGTAACCAAACATCAAATTAGCAAAGAGAAAATCTCATAAAACAACTGCCTTGAAAATATTTGTAGAACAGTCACAGGGAAGCTACAGTACGGTGGTTGGAAAGTAATTGAAGCCGAGATGACAGATCAGGACTGATAACATTGCAGGTTTTTCTTTGGATTTTATCAAGAATCTTTAGAACCATAGCATTGGTTAATTCATTTTTTACGGCTTAACACTTTGCAGGTTACTGAAAGCCAGAAAATAATTTTTAGAATGTATGGGCTTATTTTTTTGGTGATATAATAAATGTTTGGTTATCCAAAATATGTCATTCATCCATAGCTGGAAAAGAAGAGGTGTATTCATGCCTTTCCCTATGGTATTTGCGCGTAAGTGAATATAAAAAACCCAACAGTCATCAGGACACGGCTCTCCGATTAACAATTCCGAGCAATAATCTATTACATCCCTTGACCATCCAAGCTTACAGCACCTATTATTCCAAAGCTATCACTCATATAAGTGCTGACCAATCTCAACGTTGCTTAACTTCGGTGATCGTACGGTAATCGCTGTTTCAACGTGAGGCTAGAAACATAGTAGAAAGGTCACAATATCCAATGCATGGCCGACTTGTCGACTTATAAAGGTGCCAAACAGATTCAGTTGAATTTTGGTCCATTTTTTCGTGCTAGACCAATTGGTCTAGCACGAAAAATTGAACCATGATTCTTAACAGCAATCTGGGCAACTGGTTAGTGTGAGTCAACTGCAGTAGAGTTTTATCGTCTCTGAAGATTATTTTCTTGTAGCCTTGTGGCGTACGTGGCTAAATGTTGTTCTGTCAAGAAGCACGTTATTTAAAAAGAATTATTACTTTATACAGCAATAAAAACCACAGAACTGCTTGTGTTGCCTGAAGTAAGAGTTGATATAATCGACCGCTTAATACAAAAATAATGGAATTCTGATTTCGCCAACTCTCAAGTGACATTCTTTAAACAACTATGGCTTATTCTTACTGACCTGAAAACGATTGGCTCAATCTTAAATTTCTCTCTCTCTCTCTCTCTTTCTCTCTCTCTCTCTCTATACATACATACATACATATATATATATATATATATATATATATATATATACAGGATGTATCAAAAATACTTTTACAAACACCAAAACAAAGACAAAAGTCCCTATAAACATATGCCGGCAAATCATTCGTTGTTGAGTTATGGGTTTAAAGAAATTTTACGGTAGATGACGCTGCGTTGTTATTTGGACTAGGTTACATTTAACACTCGTGTACATTTGTGGCTAGTCTGACATCAACGTTTAAAGTGTGTAGTAGTGAGTTAACTGAAAAGTTTTTCATTTAACAGTGACAGGATATTCGTAAGCTGAGCAGGCAGATATGATTTTTACATATGACGTTGCAAATGGTATCAGACGCGAGTCGTCACAGTTGTATTAGATTGCGTTTTCAGACTGAAAGCAGCAGGGTCACCCAACATTTGCTGTTGTTTATCGTCGCTTTGCTGATCCGTGGCATCACAAACTATGGATTGAGGAAGACCGAGATCCTCTCGTACCCTTGACCATAAAAAAAACATTCTCCAGGGTATTGGGATGATTCGGGTATCAGCACACGTCGCAAATGACCCTAGCATATCGTGCATCTCAAAGTACTGCATGGACGGTACTTTAAGAGCAGCTCTTGTATCTGTATTATTTGCAACGTTTGCTGGGTCTTGCGACCTCTGATCCCTCAACACGGGAGAACTTTGCCGATGAATTATTGCATAAACTGTCGATCCGTTGTTTATCTTTTCAATCTTGATTGCAGATCAATATTTAGAAGAGATGACATAACAAATTTACACAATTAAGATTTGTAGATGGATAGGAATCCTCATGATACAATACAGGCTAGACACCAGCATTTGTTTACGATTAAAGTGTTGGTTGGAAATATAGGTGTCTGGTAGGCCAAGATGTTCTCTTAGCACGTCTTACAGGAGTGGTCTACAGGGACTTTATTTCGAACAAACTTCCAGACCTGCAAGAAGATCTACCTCTACTAATATGAAAGACCTATGTGTTTCATGCATGATGGGGATCCAGCACATTTTAGCCATATTTTTCGCGATGCATGGGTGACATCTGGCATGAAAGATAGATAGGTAAGAGAGGAAAGGTTGCATGACCTCATTCCTTAGAATTTTTATCTGTGGGGCCCCCAAAAACAATTGGTTTATGCAGCAGACATTAATAATGAAGAGCCGCTTCATCAACGTCTAATGGAAACCTGAGATATCATTCGACAAGTTGTAGGCGTATTTAAAAGGGTCCGGCAGTCAATGATCCGACCGGTGCATGCTTGTGTATAAGATAGCGGGGGACATTTTGTATATTGGTCATGAGATTCTATGTTGAAGTAGAAAGATGGACTTTACGACGTATGTTCATATGGTCCTCGTTTTGGTGTAAGAAGCCCGCCCCACAAACTTACTAAATGTATTCTTGATACACTCTGTATATATGAGAGAACGATATATAAATTTTTATATATCGAGAACAATATTGGAGAAAAATGTATGACACAGTAGAAAACGATGTCGTGAGACATGTTTAAACGTTTAAGACTTCATCGGACTAAATTTGCTATGATGGTGTATTTACACATGCAAACGAAATAAGAATTCTGGGAATTATATATATATATATATATATATATATATATATATATATATATATATGATCTAGGCGATTTCATTTAGATTCTTTTTGTTTCAACCATTTTTTGTTATTAGATATCTGGCAGTATAATAATGAAAGATCTGCCAGAAAAGCCTTATTTCTTTTGAATGTGTTTGCACTATCATATATATAAATCTATTATATATATATATATATAATTATGTATATAATGTATCTACTGTCTATTATTTTCATAAATACATCTTATTTAAGTAAATGATCTGTTTTTTTTAATAAAATGTATTAATTACATTTATTGGCCTGAATGTCTGATAACTTTGTAGAATTAAATAATAAATAACTGTTGAACTTCATTCATTTCATAATATATATATATATATATATATATATATATATATATATATATATATATATATATATGTATGTATACCTGGATGGATGGATAATTAAAGAATACTTCGATATGATTCCTTTTCACAATAATGAATCGTCCATATATTTTCCCTTTATACAAGTTTTACAACATGCGTGACAATTACATCTTTTCAGTTGTATATACTTGTCAGGAGTAGCGTAATTTAGTAGAAAAGGTCATAAGCTCAAAGGGATACAGTGAGAATCAAAATTACTCTGTGAATAGTTCAAAATTAAAATAAAATACCACAAAGATTAAAAAGAATTATTTTTTTAAATGTATAAAAAGGAAAATGATCAATATATTAAAAGCTACAAATTATTAAATATTAAATTTTATAAACAAAGAGAGAAATTGAAACAAAAGTACGAAAAGTATATAGAAAGATAAAAAAAAACTAAGATAAAAACACAAGCAATAAATGAAAAGAAAGAAATTTAATTGATTTGGGAAAAGAAATACAGTTAGAATTACTGTTCTTTATAAAGTAATTATCTGCACAGAAGAAGACAACAAAAGTATTATTGGCTTGCAAAACGTTTAGTTCAAGAATCGAGGTTACTTGTCGATCGGAATTTAATTAACTTCAGACCTCTTCATTTGTAGAAAAAAATGATTTCATTGGTTTTGCCTGCTGTGAAGCGGTTATTTCGATCTTATCTCGTTTGTAGACATTTTCAATATTAGATTCTCTTTGCCATCAGAAGAAGGTCACTCAAAGATTTATAACAAACTGAGGTCACCCTACTTCCTGAGATAGAGTTTTTAATTCCTGAAATGTCAGACTATAAGCACATATGACGTGATTATAGTTATAAAATGTTGGGCAGAATCAACCACACTTTTCAGAATTACCGAATACAAATACCTGGGGTATATAGTTTGCCATGAGGTCTCTAACTAATTCTCCTCGGATTTGAAATCTAAAATTGTCCTTCTGCTAGACTTCGAAGCCGGGCGAGGAAGAAGCGATGGATTCGTACCAAAACAAGGTTATTTAAACCCTAACTGAGAGGATAAGCGATGGATTCATACGATCCCCAACGGTATTTGCATGTAAATAAATGTAACGAAATTAGCTGGAATTCGAATTCGTCTTTCCGACGTCTCATTGCCAAATGACATCCATTATACCAGATGCACCACTTCCGCACGCTCACACACGCGCAGGAACACTCACATACACATACACATACACGCGCAGGTACACTCACGCGCAGGCACGCACATACACATACACAGACACATACACACACACATGCACACATACACACACATATATATATATGTTTATATAAATATATATATATATAAATATATATTTATATAAATATATATATAATATCTATATAAATATATATTTATATATATATTTATATATATAAATAAATATATATTTATATAAATATATATATAAATATATAGAGAGAGAGAGACATATATATATATATATATATATATATATATATATGAATAAGAGCAAAAAGAAAACGTATCGTAGCCGACGCGTTCAGTCTTTATAAGAGAGGCTCTATCATGGCGAATGCAAGGATTTTATTTCATAGCAAGTATTTATAGACAAGAGCATAAATATTATTAGTTTTACATTTGATTTTGTTTTTTCAATTACAAAACGCTCATAAATATTCATCAGTTTAACTTAAAAGTCGAGGTAAAACATGGAGAACACTAAGTGACAAAATAAACGAAACGGTGTAAGAACAATTCTTGACATGTTTATGCAAATTCATATTTAGATTGTATATATATATATATATATATATATATATATATATATATATATATATATATATTGTGTGTGTGTGTGTGATTACCCAGCAATCTCTCTTTTATATAGGTTTCATTAAATACGACTAACAAAACACTGCGTTTAATGAATTCAATTCTTCTTGCATATAGAGTGGTGTTATCTTTTCTTGACATAAAGCGTGTAAAAACTTTTCTATATATCCAAGCACCTCCGGCTATCCTATTAGACGTTATTTTTGTTTTAAATGAATATGTAGTTTTTATATAATTTTACATATTTTTACCTGAATATATATATATATATATATATATATATATATATATATATGTATATGTGTGTGTGTGTATAAGGAAATAGTCTATTCATATAATAAACCCTATTGTGTACCAGGACAACGTAAGAACTTACTGTTCCGTGGTTCCCTCGGAATTCGAAAGACGCCATTTCAACCTTGTAAGTCTGGTATGTAATCAAAGTGATAAAAACGTCATAATTTTATATTATCTCGCGGCGAAATTCTACTTCCAATCTTTCTTTACATAACTAACCCACCATTCTTCCTACTTACGTTCGGAAACGTCTTGATGGTGCCATACATTTTGTATATAAGAATTGTTTCATCTTATTTCTTATCTAAATTCTAACTTCCACATTATATATATCATATCAATGTGTAAGAGCCGTAAAACGAAAACAGTTAATAATTATGTTTATATATTAGTATTACCACGTCTGTCAGAAGCTCTCAAGTTCTTACCATTGTGGTCCAATCTCATTGTCAATGGATTTCTCTAGTAAAATCATTTCCAATGCTATTTTATTGTAGAATCATAAAACAATGTTAGTTTATTGCGAAATCATTAACAATATATTTCTTTTATGCAAAGGGATCGCTGAAAGCTCTTAATCTGACCCATTTTCCTGACTTTAACCAAATGAACATACACTAGAAATATGTTTAGAAAGGCTTCTTAGATATAGAAGTGTCAGCACTACTTATACATAAGATTGATGAAAATACCCAGAACAGCCTTTTGAAAGCAACATTTACTTAGCTGGTCATTGCTGGCTACTGTCATCTTGTGAAGCTGTGTGACAATGTGAAAATCATATTGGGAATACATTTCAATAATGTATTAATGTGTTGTATTACTGAAATGTATTTAATACATTAATACTTTTCAATAATGTATTAATGTGTTGTATTAAGGAAATGTATTAATACATTAATACATTTCAGTAATGTTTTAATGTATTAATGTGTTGTATTACTGGAAATTAGTAATACATTAATACATTTCAGTAATGTATTAATGTGTTGTCTTACTGAAATGTATTAATACATTAATACATTTCAGTAATGTATTTAGTTATTAATTTTTTGCTATATATCAGGGATGTTAGGAAATCTTTGTACCTTCAGGATATTTTGGAAATAGCCAAAAATCACAGAGGCGTAAGAATGCTGAATAGTTGAGTAGGTTTTTTTTTTAATGGATTTTTTGTAGTCGTGGAGTGGGGGGGGCAGGATCTCACAAACTCTGTATGAATCATGCAAAAGAAGATTTTAATACTTGAGAGTTCGGGTCCTTTCCATCGAACGGATTCTCTTAACCCTTTCTGCACTACAAACTAAAATTCTTGATTGACAATTTAGTACTTGTAATAAAAATTTGTAACGTACATAATCTAAGAAATACATATGCAGTATCCTGAACATCGAGTGACTGATCGTGCTTCTTTTTTTTTTTTTTTTTTTTTTTTTTTTTGCGGACAGGTGAATTCTTTGTTTGCGACCCGATGTTCTGGCTTTTCTCAAGGTTAATATGCAGATGATAATGACGAACTATGTTGAAGATATAGTCATTCATAGTTGGGGCAAGAATGATATTGAATCAGCATCATTTACCGGAAATAAAATTCAAGAAGAAACTTTCTAAAACAGAAACAATGATCTGGAATAGGAATGAACATAATGATAACGCGTACCCTGAATCCTTAATAAAAATTCAGTATATGGAATAACTAAACACTAAACACTTTAAATACATAACTATGGATCAGTTCCAACAAATTTAACACAGGAGATAAATAAACTGAACATGGAATACGCTGTGCTATGGATAGTTTCCCACAACACCACAAACAGCTGCAAAATCAAAATTCAACTTAAAAATTCTAATCATGTGCTTACATCATCTCATCAGATCTTTGTATGGAATCTATGCATGGCTCTAAATTAATTCAGAAATATCTAAACTCTCGACTGTATACAACTACTTTCTCAAAAACGTTAAAAAATGCCATGAGTGTAGAACTAAGAGATTATTATCCTTCTTTGAACCTTGTGGACTGGCATTACGGAGCCACATCACAAAGAACTGTATCCTATAACAGAAACCAAATTATTTTTGGACTTTAAGCAGCAACAATTAAAATGGATAGCGCATGTAACTCGAATAGAGAACAGTGGCATAATCAAGATGCTGGCATTCTTCACTATCTCGAAAGGGAAATGAAGACGCCTCCATCAATAAAGGACAGAGCTATAACAGCTACTGGACTTGTGAAACATATTTTCCTAGAAAACTGTTTCAAGAGAAAGGTTTTGTATATTTCATCGGACAACAGAACTGAATGCTCAGACGATGATTGCCGAATGTTTCTTTATAAGAAAACGGCTAATGATATCATTACCCTTATCACTGGAAACTCCACAATTCATCATCTTTGCGTTATCCTTGCCTTATTTGTAACATGAATAAAACACGAAGCTGGTTTTCTTTATGATCCTCGGTCAATTTTCCCGACAACATTTTTAATGAAATTTCTGTAATTCACAAATGATTCGTTAGAATCAACCGCATTATTTGCCAATTCATATTCAGTTTTTCGACTATAACACGTAGACCTTCTCCTGAGTATATCAAGGTTCGCCACAATGTCCGCATTTTTATCTGCCCTTCATGATTTTGCTGCCCACGTCTTGTGATCTTGTGCATATACATCGTCCTTTTGTATGTCACTCAATTTGTGCACAGTATATTCATTTTAAATGAGGTTAACGTTTTACCAGCACTTGCACTGATTTTCTAATAGAACTTGATATTAAAACGCTGCTCCAGATTCCTTTCACTTATCTTCCGTTCACACTGTGACATGAGAACAAACAATTTACCCTACTACTTAGTAATGAATGACTCGAGTGATATGCGTCTCAAAAACCAGAATTCGCAACAGGTTTGAACGACCCAGAAACAAATATTTGCTATCTTATCACGGTCACATCTCGTATAATAGTCGTATTCGTTGAATAACGCTTGTATATAATAGTCACACCTGAGCTCTGATCATTCACAATACGACTTACCTGATTTTCCATGGATTTCTGTAAATAAATCTGTAGGACTATACTGATATGCGATATTTTCTGTTAATTCACTCCAAAATATTAATTCACCTCAAAATAAAAAGAATTTATATTTACTAAAATTAACACCAAATATTCCCAGTGTTAGGTCCTTTCATTGCACTCCGGTTCAGCTGAACTTTGCAATCGGCCCAAATGTGGGCGACTGATGGCAATTGTTCTAATGAGCTTTTGTCCTTGGTACTTAGATTGCGTGAATTTGGACGTACTACTAAATTAGCTGCTAGGGCTCACCATTTTACTGTTGGAATAGTTAGATGTAAACGTAAGTTCTTTTAATAGCTCCTTTTCTCGCACTTCTCACCTGTGGATATTTCTTCAAATGGCTTGCTTCCGTCCCACATAAAATAAAATGCAACGTCAATCGCAATCTTATGTTTTCCTGTTCTTTTATTGTCCTTTTTCCTCATCAAAGTCTTCCCATTCTCTCTCACTTCCAGTAAATCCTTGAGTCTTGCTTGTGATTAAAGGATTAAAAAATGTGGTTCTAACGACCTGTACTTAATAACATTAATAAAACATGTGAGCAATTAGGAAGTTTTAGGGAAATAGAAACGAAAAGACAGTATATACTTACAATCAGAACGATACAATTGTAATTTGGGGTATATATTGAAGAAAGAGGTCTCGAAGAATTGACAGTTCACAGAGTATCCTGGAGTCATGAGCAGCAGGGGACAAACGATATGAAGAGTTTGCGTGAATAGAGAGTAAAACAAAGAAAAAACACTGATTTTAAAATCCAAAAGCTACTTACAACAACAAATACAATGGAGAGTCGTGATCACCTACGTCCAGAAGGAATATAGTACGTAAAAAAGAAATATTCACTTTCAAAACTGCTGCTCCTCTAGACGCATACAGAAATTCTAATTTCGGAAAGAGACGGTGCTGCAAGCATTAACGAAAGTTTAGTGAATGCTTATCGAAAATTTGCATTTGATGTAAGTCCCATAAGTAAATAGGTCGGCAGAGTTAATAGCAATCCCAGAGAGAAAGAAGAAACGGACTTTAGTAACAGGTTCCACAGTAGAAGGCCAGCTGCTTCTGTGAATGAGGATGTTCATAATACAGCAGAAATTATTATCTGTGAGCTTTGACTGTACCTGGCAATCTCTTGTCTGCTCACTACGTCTGCACATATTCCCAGTATCAGTCAGTTATGTGTCATGCGTGATATCATATCTTTCGATACATGACGGACGAGGCAGATTTTTTTTCTCGCAGTAGATTGCCATTTCTTTCTTTTTGCCATCAAAAGCTATAGGTCTGTCCTGCTAATTTTTACCCATAGCCTGAGGCAGAAGAGAATTCATACCTTTCCCAAGGGTATTAGTACGTAAGTGAATGTAATCGATTTGACTGGAATTCGAATTTGGCTCTCCGATTCCACAATCTGAGCCGCTATCCTTTACTCCACCGTTCTTCCTATTCCCAAAAAGATTCTATGAGATTCTGGAATGATTACTGGGCGCTTTCAGACTTTCATCTTTTTGAGTCAATGAAGGATACACTCAGAGGACAGATATTCACTCAGAGGACAGTAATTATGAGGTGAATGTAGTCACTCGTATCTGGCTAATACATTATTATTTCAACCGTAATCTGAACATCAACGTGTTTGGAATCATCTTCATTTACTGTGTTGTTATTTTGACGGAAATAGCCGAGTCTTAGGAAGAACTTAGTTAAAGAGAGTATTGAAAGAGCAGATTAGGTAGAGGAAACAAAGTAGAATTTACTAAATACTCATACATAGAACGGAATAACTTGAGTAACTCAAATACTACTCAAACCCTACTTGAATGTGGCTACTTGCCATATTTATAAGTAGGAACATTGTCACAGTAGTAGGGAAGAGCAGGAAGCACTAATCTACAACATAAAGTCAGTTTCTTCATAATCTCAAGGATAACTGTTAAGAAACTTTTATGTAGAAGATATACAGACACCCATTCAGACTTAAAATACCTTGATTAAGAAGGATTGATTAATTAATTATTTAAAGCTTATCAACCCTAAAATAGAAACATGTTTGGGATTGTAAGAATAAATCTAGTTTTGTGAGTGAATGCTGTATTAACAATTTGGATTTGTGTAGAATGACAATGATTTTTCCTAATAAATGTTTTACTATTTAACCCATAGCTTGGAGGAGATGGATTCAAACGATTTCCAAGAGTATTTGCGTGTAAATGAATGTAACGAACTCCACCGGAATTCAAATTCGGCTCTCCGATTTTCAATTCCAAGCCACTATCTATTACATCACCCGCACATGCACTGATTAAGGGTAAAGGACAAGAGCAGACATGAGGGAAACCTTTTTCCGAACAGTGGACCGCCTCAGATATAGAACGAGCCTCACTAATAAAAATATTCAAGGTAATCTTTCGTTGAATGTGCCTCATTCATTTTCCCCTGCCGAAGACCATACGCGTAATCATCTGCATTTAAAATTGGGGAAAGGTTGATTGTTTTTTGAGGGAAAATATCTCACAGTAATTACAAAATGAGGACTCGTTATGACATTATCACGGATGACAGTGATTCAGACACGCAGCTGCGTGTGAGTTCTTTCTTATTTATTCATTCGAAAATATAAGAATTAATTTTAAATATAAAAGATATATTTTTCTCCAGAGAAAAAATTATGAGCATTCTGTTTCTAAAGTAAAAGATGCTTACACACATGACGTTCCTTATTGAAAATAGCCAATTGTTTAAAATGTTGAAAACGTTGCCGTCAACAAAATTCGAGAAACATTTTATTCAACATTATATTAATTTATGCGCTTATACATGAGAAAGTGTGAGTGAACAATTGAGAATGAAAGAACATTTTTAATAAACGTTATTTTCCTCCTGAAATTAGGTGTGCCATTCAGAAAATCAAACAGGCATTATGTAGCCGTGGGCTTAAGTTTGCCATAAGTGGACAAGAGTTACAATCCTAAGACATTATTTTCGCTATGTGTTGCTTGTTTCTGTTTTTAAAGGTTTCGTAACTATATTTAATGAATTTTTGATCGACCCTCACAACTGTAAGGAGTAATAAATAGTACTCTACTTCCTTGATTATTCGGATACCTTGGAACAATGGGTTGAAAAAACATGTTTGCATAATTCAAAATTCATGATAATTGCATACTTAAATTATCCTTCTTCCTGGGTATGAGGGTAAACTACATCCGACAGCAAAGCCTCTGCTTGGGAGATTTTGAGAGGCGTAGAATGACCTTATAATTGCTGTTGTTCCCAGGTGCCCCGTGACCCGCTGTGGTAGCAACCGTTAGGATCCCTGGGGTCAAAACTTTATGAAAGTATAAAAATGCATTTTGTTTTTAGTAGGAATGCCAGTAACAGGTTCTCATGGTAGAAAGGAGATTGTCATCAATACATTACTAGAAAAAGAAAAGAAAAATTGCCAGCCGTTAAACAAACCAAACCATATCAAACCTTAATTATCGAAAAAGGATAATGAAAAAATGTCATTTTCTTTATAAAAAGAAAATTTACCATTTACCACTAACATTTTCCAACGCTTTGTTCAAAGTTTTGTACAGTTTATTTTTTATGAAAATATATTTTAATTTTTTGCCTGTTTCTGGCTGGGTGCGAGTTTTGTTTTTGTTGCTTTTGTTGTTGTTTTATTTTTTCTGTCGCTCACTCTGGGAACTGGATTAGAGCTGAAATTTATTTGTGACGGAAACTTCTGGATAAAAACTCCTGGTCGGAAAAAGCAACCTACTTATTTCATCAGTTTTTTTATGAAACGTAGTGTATGGTTTTCTAAATTCTCAGACACGCTTGTCTGAGATAAAATATTAGAAAAGCGTTTAGTTCAAATAATTAAAAGAAATATTGATATGATTTCAATGTTTGATTCCATTTTACTTCGAAATAATAGAAGTCCGGAAAATCGAGTTACGGATAATCGAGGAAGTGCTGTAGTTAGTGGATAACTGTAATGAGCTCAATATAATCAAGAGATGTGATTGTCCTGTTAGAGTTATATTGCCAATACAGAAGGTCCTCTCGTTGCGTCGGACCAGACGTACGGCGTTTCGTAGTTATGGTGCCATCTCCCATAATATAAAACGCCGTCACGCTTGCTATATGAGGAAGACGGCGTTGTTTCTTCACCGGCTATAAGCCATATTGAATTGTGCAACATTCGCTATCTCTGGTTTGTGTCGTTTATTTGGTAACTTTTGCCCTGTATTATGGCTCTCAAGGGTAAGGCAGACTCGTGGGTGCTTACGTAGGTGAGTTCCAACCTACGTCAAAAATCAGGTTACTTCGAGTCGTAGGAACGGATTTCCGATGTAAGTCGAGGACCCCCTGTACTTGTTTGGTTTCTTGAAATATTTAAATTAAACGAAATGAACAAGGAAAGCATTTGAAAAAGTTAAAAATTAATGGGAGTAGAATTAATATAAAGGAGGTTGTAAATTCGATTGCATAAGCAATGCTTTATAATTTCCGAATTAAAATAATCTTATATCAGGTTCAAGTTTTCAAAAATACATGGCCCTCCACAGTTTCCTGTCTTTTGCTGCTATCACTACTTTGGCATCTTTACAACTCCTCTGTCTCTTTATAATGTTTTTTTTTCATCCATCAGTTACCTCAAACTAGTCAAGTTGGTCATTCACTTCTTTTTTTTGCTTCTCTTGCTTTCGATGTGACCTGTGTGTTTTAAATTTTCCAAGCCTTCTTTCTTTCCTTATTATGTATCCCAAACGTTTCAGCTGTCTCTTTTTTGTTGTTGTTAATAGCCTCTATATGGTTCATATTCTACTTACTTTGTTATTTATCGCATGCTTTGTTCCTGACATTCATATCTCGGTTGCTTGAAGTTTTCGTTTTTGTTTTTTATCATATGTAATAATGCTGTCCAACTTTCAGTGTTATTCTATTGCAGTCCAACTCTCTTTTCTTTGCAACTGGGACCCCCCTATGCCCCTTACACAAGAATGACTCGTCCCCATTTCCTTCGTATTTCATTCGTAAGAAGTAAATTCCACTTGGACAGTTTATTTCCAAGAAATTCTGCTTTGTAGAACAGCCTCCCAGCATGATTATTTTCCCAGTCACTACAATCTTTACCTCTTTAAGTGATGTAGTGGAATAACCAGTCACCCCCATAAATGATTACACTATAGGTAGTAAGAAGTACCTATAAAGTCCACTGTCTACGAGAGACTGGAGGAGGACAGAAAGAGAAGAGAGCAAGGTGACTCAAGTACGTCTGATCTTCCAATTAGTGGCACTTACTACAAGATTGACCTGTGTATATAACTGTACCGTATTTCATATTGTACTTGTGTACAATAAACCTTTCTTCTAGTATCCACCTGGTGTTATGTGTTTATTTCCTTAGCTTTAAGACTAGGGTTAACCGTTATCTTTTCTGTATGAACTCCACTTCTTGCATTTTTTACGCTCATACAACTCCAGTCACTAACCATCTACCTGGAGTGACGATGGGGTTTTGTATTAGGTGGACATTAGTTTAAAAAGAATATATCTGTAACAGTATATATTTGGACAAATGGCTGTAGCATGTAGCCAAGAGGCATATAAACATTGCCATTTCTTACCGAAAAAATCTGATTCAGATCAAGAGTAATTTAAAAATCGCGATCCGAAATGCAAGAAAATTATTTTGATTTCTTATCTAAATCAAATCTTTTTGACTTATAATGCGAAGTAATCCAGTTTGTTTGTTTTTTCAGAAAGAAAATCGATGATGAAGAAGAATGATGCCTTCCCAGAAAGTTATTTCCTTTCAAAGTCATGTTTTAATATTATGATTATCGAAGCTGCTAATGTTGTCGTAAAGTTTCCACAGCATGACTGGGGAGCTCACCACTTTGCCTGGGAGCAAAAATAGGACATGACTGACATTTGAGCGTGAAATCTTCGAAGCCCTTTTTCCTCATTATGTGTCCTAAATTTCAACCGTCTCTGATTTTCAATACAAGTATCCTTTTTACATTTTTTTTGTTGCTCACATGATTCGTCAATGATATCCTCAGTATCCTTCTTTAGAACCGCATCACTGAACCACATCAGTATTCACGTGATTCACATTAAGCGTATGAACGTTTCATTCTTGTTTCTTTTCTCGTTTTAACAGCACCTTCATAGAAATTAGATTTTAACTAATTTTCCCTTTCTCCTGAAGATACGAGATTATTAGTAAAACATATCAAAATAAAACACTTTCACAAATTCTGTCTATATTCCTGAGATGAGGTATTATATACACTATTTACATTATTCAGGCTATTGTCCTCATCTTTGTCGCCATATTTATCACAACGTTTCGGCCGTTGTACTCTCCGACCTTCATCAGGTGGTTGAAATGTTGAACTGAACCCTTTATTTCGCACACTGGGGCGTCCTTGAGAATACATGGCACAGTGGATAAAGGCCTTGGTTAGATCCAGTGACAAGACCCAAAGAGTGTGAGTTCAATGCCCGGTTAAGGCAGTGGAGAGCTTGGAGAGCGGAATTAAGAGGAAACTGATAACTGACATCCATTAGACATGGCACGTGGAACTAGAAGAGTTTACCCCACTGAGCGAAATAAAGGGTTCAGTTCAACATTCCAACCACCTGAAAAAGGCCTGAGCGCACAACGGCCGAAACGTTGTGATAAATATGGTGACAAAGATGAGGACAATAGTCCGAATAATGTAAATAGTGTACTTTCACAAATTACTTTTCATATATGCCATTGTGATGGACACCTTGACGACTGTAATAGTTACCAAACTTGTCTTGCTCGATCAGTTACAACGGAATATTGAGTTCGATCCTCACTGGATACCTCATACTTTCGGCCTTGTGTCACATTTAAGCTACGCTTAGAAAATCAGCATATGTACCATTGTGTCGGATTCTTATTCAAGTTTACCACCCCAACACACACATTTATTTAGTGATTTTTAGTAGGTACCTTTTTATAAATTATTATTTTTAATTTTATATTGGCCTAGTTTGTCGGAATTTTTTATTAAAGAAAATATATATAATGTACATATAACATTTATAGCAAAAATGAATCATATCATTGTATCAGGAGAGACCTACGGAAAAAAGGTTTATTCTCCAATCTCATTTCCCCTGTTATGAGCATTATTTTATTCGTTATATAACAACACCGTATTTCACGGACGGTACGAAATGCCTGAAAGGAAAAATAATGATAAATGCCCTTTGTTCTGCGAGAGATTTTTTATACTGATAAGACATGCACAAAATTATATATATGTCTATATATACACGTGTGTTCTACGTGTAAAAATTATATTATATATATCTACACAGAATGTAAGGGGAGATAAAGCAGAGTGTAAGGGAAAAGAAAAAACAAGTATCTTACATATAACATGGAGATATTCCAGTGTCTGGAGAAGCTATGTTTAAGACTCCAAATTCAATCGGGTCGGATTCGTTTAGTATGTCCCAGGCGAGAACATATTTACACGTACGAGAAACAGCGAGTCTTCGTTTTTCCCAAATTGATGACACGAGCTGGAATTTCTTTTTATATATGGGAAAGATATATTCCCAAAAGGAAATTGTACCATGAACTTGTAAGCTGCTGGGATTGGGGAGTAGATTTAGCCTCTACCCGGGCAATGGGGGGTGCTAAATAAAGCAACCTTTCGTTTTGGCTGCTACAAACAAACTGAAATAGATTGCCGCTTTCGTCGCTGTATATAGTGACGTAACTAATCGGCCTTCACGTGACCCACGTGACTTATCTCCGCGAAATCGCCTTCTGTATCCCTACATCGTATTAAAACTTCATTAATTATTTGTTTAAATATAATAGTTGCACGGTAGATGCCCTCCTATCAAGACACCTTTAGCCAAGTTATTAAAGATCTGTCTTCCATGCAGTGCTTTTTTCATTTGACTAAATTTGGCGAAGAGCATTGATAGAACCTGACACTTGCTGTTCTTGGCTGATGAAACTAACGCACAAATGAGTTGTTGCCATTTTTTCGAAATGCCTTGTGCCGCATTGCAATCCTTGTGGGAGTAAGAATCAAATTTATTATTCAAACATATTTAGACTTAATTCTGATAGATTTGTCTTCCAGACAAAAGCCGATGTAATTCTTGCCACATTCCATCTCTTTCAAAAGCAAAAATGAATAAATACGTACAATTCAGACAAACTTGTCGTTTTTTATTCGACGTGCCCAAGGCAAATGAATAGTCGACAATATATCGGTGTGTCTCTGCGTGTGTGTCTCTGAGCCCAAGGAAACACAAATGGAAATATTAAAAGAAAATAGACTTATTGTATTTTTCTGCGTACAAAAAATTATACACATTTTTTACCGGACACTTACAGTATCATTTTAGGAGATAAAATTGGCTTCTCTGTAAACAAAAATGGTTTCTTTACTCGTGCACTAGTCTTCTTCCCTCTTTAAGTGTCGTGTACCTTTAATATATAAACGATCAAGGCTCTGCACAACTTCCCATAATTTGTAACTCTTAGTAATTCAAGATTTTATTAACTCTGATCTGCCATCCATTTACACAAGTTGTGGTTACTAGTACAAGAACGTTACTTGATGTTTTGCTCTACCCTTCTTGCCTTCAGGGTGACCTGGGAGTGTCCAATCCCTCCTTCCACATTATGTGTCACAAAGACATGTTATACTGCTAGTATCTAATATTTTCCTCCAATACGGCAACTTCAAATTATCTACTCGATAAGCGACACCATGTCTTTTCTGCTTTAGGTGAGAACTCTTCCTCTTACCTGCCAGACTATATTTTAATTTAGACAATGCTACAATTCTTTACACGCAATGTATAGTTTCTGGATCGATTTAACTGATTCAGTACTAATGTGATCAATTAAAGATTGACTCAAATTCCTACTCCCCAGGTATTATTGCAATACTGTCATCGATGTCCTAGTTTTGCCACCAGGAGGAGTGGGGAGCTCTCCGGTTATGTTATGCTTACAAAA
This sequence comes from Acanthosepion lycidas, assembly GCA_963932145.1. Classification (NCBI taxonomy): domain Eukaryota; kingdom Metazoa; phylum Mollusca; class Cephalopoda; order Sepiida; family Sepiidae; genus Acanthosepion; species Acanthosepion lycidas. The sequence continues at coordinate 94,551,915 of OZ010577.1, read as the reverse complement.
TATCCAATCTGGATATATGTCCATATTATATGATCTTTATCTCAACTGTTCATCTTCCACTTATCAAACCAGGTTGATGTATACTGAAAAACACTTAATGAATGGCATTAGTATTTCTCCTATAAAAATTTACCAAATACACTTTGTCAACATCCGTAATATATTTTTATATAACATTGATTGTTGCAAAATGATTCAAACACAGAAAAATAATATTACTAAAAATAATTTCTAAATTAAAATTTACTCAGTACTAGTACTGCGATTTTGAATGAATCAAAATACATTTCACTAATTAAAATATATTTTCCCAGAAATTCTATGCTAGCAGTTTATTTTCTCACACTTCTCTCTTGTGGAACTTATTTCCGGCTATCAGATTTAAACGCAAAGTCAATCGCTATCTAATGTCCTCCCGATTACTCTTTTTGTTCTCGGTTATTATTAATGTTTCTGTGTCTGATTCTTCCACACCGAATAGCACCTAGCGTCTTAGTGGCTTTACTGCCTTGCATGGGGCGAACTCGATTAAAAAAAGAAATATCCGTCACTAGTCCATTATATGCTATCACGTTCGTTGGCATGAAATCGCGCAAGCGTTGTAAAATGTCATTCTACAAAATAAGATATCCGAAAAAAATTCGGTTATGTGTTATATCAGAAAATCCACAAGACAGAGAAGATGTCTGATATTAGAGTCTCCATTTTGTAAAGCAAATATTAGCTTGGTGCAAAAATAATGACGTAATAATGTCGTTTTTTGACGTATTTTTTAACGTCAAAAAACGACATTATTACGTCATTATTTTTGCACCAACCTAATAATATCAGATTTCATAATTTTGATTCCGAAAAACAATTAAGATCTGAAAGCATAGATTTTTTTTTACACCCAAGCAAGGCGGAAATGCCACTAGTACGAAAGGAGATACAGAGAGTGTATGTAAGAGAAAAGACTGGTTATGATTTGGAGGGGGGGAGTGAGAAAAGGAAAAACAAATTGTTGATAGAGTTGTATCTATGAGAAATCATTGTGCCTTATTCATTTTCTTTTTCATTTCTGACTATTTTCAAATATCGAGTCGGTAGGCAACTTATTTATTTTCCCAATTATCGCGTCTTAAGATGTCAATTTGTGGTTTCCTTTCGGCTTTATCATTTCATATTTATTCTTTACTATCATATTTGTTTTGAAATATATTTCATATGCTTGCTCCTAAATTAAATAAAGTTTGATTTATTTTGTGGAATTTGTATTTCATGTTTAAGGCATCTACTATTTATAGTCGATATTTGCAGTTTATGTGGTATAGTCTTTTTTTATGTTATTGAAAGGTTTTGTAGGATTTCTTGTGTATTCATATTGTGGTTAGGCATACACGTACAAAACTATGAAGAGAATAATAAAATTCTTCGATGGTGTCTTACGAGTGCCAGAAGCCCTAAAAGGACATTAGTCAATTTATGTTCAAATCCTCCTTGGAAATTAACGCCGTAGTAACATAAAATAAAAAAAAATATATCTTAAATAACCAACTTTTATACGTTTTTAAACAAAATATAATCTTTATCTAGAATTTCCACTATATATTGTAGTTTTTCGGCTACGATAAAGGGAGTTTACAATGGAAAATAATTCATCACTCACAAGACCTTTTCAATACTCTCAAGGCTGGAAAGTAAGTATTGGGCAGCTCTAGCAAATATGGGATTCTAGAATCTTCATGTATATTTGTAAACACTTGTTGATATTAGAGCCAATGGTTCCATAATGGCGCAGGTCTAGTGCTAAGGAATTGAGAATAAAAGTAAATTGTGTTATATCATATTACGTTGATTAAGATCCACACTAGCAGGTAAGCAATGATGTAACAGAGAGCATAAGTTTTTAGTGGGGGTTTGGGGGGGGGGGTTCAGTGTTTAGCCTTAGGAAATCGGTGAAACGAACTTCTGAAACACACCGTGGATAACAGTCAAAATTTCTCTCCAAGGACTAAGAAAGTAGTTAACATGCCATGGCTTATAATTTGTAAACACAGGGCATCGCATGGCAAAAAAAAAAAAAAAAAACTGCCAAAATAGAATCAATACCAGATAATCAAATGGCAAACTGGGAAACATATCCTTTCTGAATAATTCCTAAGGTACGTTCGATTTTATACTTCTATAAACAACAAAAAAAAACACAAAAAAAACATATTAAACACGACGCTGGCAATATACATATTCTGCCTTCTTGAGTTTTGGTCGGTTATCCGGTATGTTAATAAATATGAAAGAATATCAAAAAGCAACATATATATATATATATATATATATATATATATATATATATATATATATATATATATATATATATATGTGTGTGTGTGTGTGTGTGTGTGTGTGTGTGTGTGTGCGAGCGAGCGAAAATTTCAGATAGAGTATATCTGTAAAAGGACAATATGAATAACAAAAGAGAAGCTTATCTTTGCCAAACAAGTCTGTCCTCTGTTGGCCTTTATCATATAATTTACCCTCAGTTTCAGTTATCATGAAGTATATTTATGAGTATTCTTGAATTTAAAAATTCTGAAAAAATATCATTTTTACTTCTGTTTATGAATACTTGTTACAAAATAAAATCCGGGCATTTACTATATATATATATATATATATATATATATATATATGTATATATGTATATATGTATGTATGTACGTGTGTATGTGTGTGTGTACGTTGAACAATATAATATTAGTGTTACTGCTTTCCGCGACTTGTACTCCATGTGGATACTTTTTCTTTTTCTTTTTTTTTTTTTAGCATTTCACCCCAAGCAAGGCGGGGAGACACTAGGACGCAATGGGTTACAGAAAAATTTAGATCAAAATCAGATAGGAGTGATAGAAGAAAGGATGAGGAGGAGTGTAGTGGAAAGATCAAGGCAACTGGAGATGTCGATTGACATTACACTTGAATAGCTGGAGATTATAGCTCTCAGGGAAACTGAATAGGGAAGGGAGTTCCACAGGCGAGAGGTGCGAGACATGAAGCTATTGGAGTAGAAGAGACGGCTACATTTAGGAGTTTCGACAGTGAACGAGTGAGAGCGGGATGCCAGCTTCGTAGGGCGCTTGAACTCATGACGTCTGGGAACCAGCGAATGCAGCTCCTCGGAGCAATTTCACTGAAAGTATTTGTAGAACAGACAGAGGGAGGCGACGGCGCGTCTGTGAGAAAGTGACTGTAGACAAGACGACAGAGCAGGGCCAGCTACATTGCATATCCGCCTCTGGAGCCTATCAAGAACCTCGAGGCAAACAGAAGGGGTACCAGACCATATATGGCAGCAATATTCCATGCAAGGGCGAATTGTTGATTTGTAGATCTGGAGGATCGATTCCGGGTAGAAAAATTTCCTGGCGCGGCTCAGGGAGCCAAATTTCCTTGCGGTGGACGAAGCAATTGACTCTGTATTTATTCCATCTCAGGTCAGCAGTCAACGTGAGACCGAGAAACCGCAGAGAGTTGCTCTCGAGAAGTTGAGCGTCAGACATTCTAATGGAGGGCAGGCAAGGATCTCTGTGGTGATTAATAGAGAGCAGTTTTGTTTTAGAAGCGTTGAAGTTGACCAGCCAATTCTTGCCCCAGTTCACAACCGATTGGAGGTCCTTTTCGAGACGCATGGCTAAGTTAGTTTTGTCAGTGACACTAGATTTGTTTTTGAGGCAGGAATAAATTGTGGTGTCATCCGTGTAGATGCCAACTTGGGAATTCATGGCGTCAGGAAGGTCATTTATGTAGATAAGGAACAGAGTGGGGCCTAGGATGGAGCCTTGAGGAACACCTGCGTTCGTGGGATAGGAACTGGATGAGAAATCGTTGAGAACGACCTTCAATTAACGGTTTGACAGGAATTATTGTATTAGGTTATACAATCGACCCGTAATGCCATAACCCTGGAGCTTGCGAAGAAGGCCGACATGCCAAACCCTATCAAATGCTTTGGAGATGTCTAGTGCCACGGCACGGGCTTCCCCGTTATTTTGAAGAGTTCGGTAGACAGTTTCAGTGATAGTCGTAAGCACATCAGCTGTAGATCGGGCAAAGCGGAAACTATATTGCTTGTCTCAGAGCAGATTATGGGATGTGAGGTGATTAACCACCTCGGTATTGATTAGGGCTTTGAAGACTTTGCCGAAGAGGGGAAGGAGACTGATAGGACGGTAGTTGGAAGGGTCAGAGGGGTCCCCGGAGTTCTTGAAGACAGGAACAATCGAAGAGGACTTCCAGCAGTCAAGAAAACAAGATTCCTTGAGGCAGTAGTTGTATAGTTCAGAAAGGGTGGGCGCCAATTCAGGCGCGCATTTCTTCAAGACAAGCTTATGTTTAACCCACTCAATAGGGCCTCAGTTCTAAGATGGAAGTCGGGTATGGGTACACCGGAAGTGTCGAGCGTCGAGTTGACTGAAATTTTCCGAGCAAAGCATTCAGCCTTGTCGGTAGAGGAGGTCAGGACTTCGAACTGGTTGAATAAAGGAGGTATAGAGGGTTTGCAATTGTTCAATACGTTCTTGCAGAGACACCAGTAATCTATGGAACCAAATTTGTGAGATGCAATACTCTCCTTCATCCGAGCCGCAAATAGAAATAGTTACTTAGCATCGTCAAGGACACGCTTACACTCGTTACGGGCGGAGGCAAAGAGATGTCTATGCAGTCAGACATGTCACTACGGAATAGGTGGAAGTAGTGGTTCCTATGGGCGATGGCGACGGAGCAAGCAGCGGAAAACCAGTGGGAGGAGCGCGACTTGACCCTATATTTCCTTGATGGGATGAAAGGGTCGATTCCAGCTTTAACCCAGGATGAGACGTCAGAAGCACATTCTTGGACAGGGAGCATAAAGACTCCATCCCACGGGACATCGCAGAGGAAATCACGGAACGCGTCCCAGTCAGCTCGTTGATAGTAGAACATAGTTCTAGTGGTAGGAGGTTCTTTATTGGGGGTGGAGTTGAAGGAGATGTTAACAGATACTACCGCATGATCAGAGTTACCAAGAGGGCAGAGTTGCGAGGGGCTGCAGGACTCGGTTGAAGGCAAAACGAGTGGGGAAGTTAACTATCTGTGTGAGGGAATGAAAGATTGAAAAATTGAGCGTTTGAATGCCTGCGTGGTCAGTAGTAGCATTCTTATGCCACAAGGTGTAATGTGCATTAAAGTCGCCAAACACAAAAATATGAGGAAACGGGTGGAGGGAGAGAGCCTTATCTATGCTGTCAGAAATGCTATCGAGTATCGTACAGTCATGAGAGGATGGAGAGCGGTAAAGGAAGAAGAGATAGCTTACCGCATTGAGGAAAGATAGTCGGAGACACATGTATGACTGGTCTGGCGATTCGAGAGAGAACTCTCTGGTCAGAGGGAGATGTTCCTTGACGTAGACACCAAGACCGTGCATGGGGGTTCACTATTTGGTGAGGGCGGTGGATTGACCATTGTTCCCCCCCCACCAGGTCGACGCTTGGACTAAAGGTAAGCCATACATTCAGTTTCCATTATGGGGAAGGAAGCGGACAACCACTTGCTGCCTTGTGTGAGTATAGTTTCGCTTTAGCAAAAACCCATTTACATTTTTCAATTTTTTTTTTTTTAATTTTTTCCTTTTTTTTTAATCTTTAAATTTATTTTCTCTCTCCCCCTACTCGTCAATGGGCTCTACCATAGTAACACATTTTGTCCCAATCATTTTAACTTATTTGATAGTTTAGTACGAAATCCCGGTTCAAAAGAAAAATCAGGAAAAATGGAAAATTGAATGTCTTTGGCTAGATGCTAAAGTTCTCGTTAACTTAGATAATGATGTTGATGCTGTTGCCTCAAAATCTTAAGGCGTTGACACACACACACACATATATATATATATATATATATATATTTGGGCTGCAACCTTTCTTTGAAATGTTTCGTTGAATATGACAGACAAAAAAAATCGATGCATTTTTTGTTTAGTTTTGTTATATATTGTTCATTTTTCCCCGTTTGGTGGGAGCAAAGAAAATGTTAAAAAAAATGACCGTAGTGTTTATTGTCCCAAGCGCTTTCGGTCACTTCTTTATCCTTTTTCAAGATGGGTTGTTATTAATATCTTCTCATGTTGGTCTGCTTAAGATGTAGTTTTCTGGTTTCTAAATACTAGTATGTTTATTCCGAGCCGCGCGATTTGAGCGTGGCTGAAATTCTATTTAAAAAAAACAACTTTAAACACACCATTTCACCATTGAATAAGGTGATATTTATACTGTGTGACAAATGCTTTATTTAAGGGCCTCTATGACAGCAAGATTTTTTCGGTAACGTGACCTATAGAAGACGCTAGTTTTGTTAACCAGACTCTTCTTTATGAGTTATTGCAAATTGCCGTTTCCAGTGTGCTTTTTATGACAGTTTGGTCAGACAAGTGACATCAAATCTTCCTTCCCTGTCATATATATATATATATATATATATATATACAAACCCCTGGTTAAAAGCTGAATTTTTTTCTCGTCTGAAAACACTTTCTTCCATTTATCCACATCCTACGTTTGATAACTGGAAGCAAATTGTAAACAGGAGGTTTTATGATGAAGAAGGAGTCGAGGCCTCTGCAGCCATTTCAAGTTCTTAAACTCTTTCTAATTTAAATGCCATCGAATTGTTCGAGAGCTGCATTCAGCATTCGCTTTAAAATCTGATTTGATGTTAGGCTTGAATCCGTCTTAACTTCTTGCCTAATGCGCCTGTCTAGTGATGGTGAGGTTTTATTGGGGCACCTGCTTGATTTTTTAGAAACATAAGCATCCGTATTTTTTCAAAGCATAAGCATTTTAATGAATTTAGCAATAAAGGTTCTGCTACGGCCAATGTCATTTACAACGGCTCGTTGCGAAAGACTTCAACAATCATGTCCTGTTCGAACTTTGTTTAAATTTTGCCCTTAGCCATTTTAAAATCTTAAATTTAATTCTGGAAATGAGCTAGGTAGATGCCTGAAGCTTTGAGCACCCTGAGTAGTTCTAAAATTTTTGACCAGTAATTTGTTTTTTTCACAGATGTTCTTATCTTTATAACCAACCAAAAAAATCCTTTTTTTTTTCAATGTTTATCTAAATTAATGAATTAAAAGCTCAAAATTTCACTTGTCTTTTGATAAAATACATATTCTAATTAAATGTAAATGTTTCTCAAATATATTTTGATTAAAGTAACAGTATTTTATATTTTCTAACCCCTTTGTATCTGGTCTTAAGATTTTGACCATATGGAGATCAGTTTTAGTGGACTCAGCAATTTTCAATCTGCTTGTCTGAATCATCTTCAAGAACGGAGAGCAAGATCAAAAAGGTCAGCCAATCTAACAGTGATCTCATCTCACAATCCTCACACTTGCTTCATATGTGGCCTCCTTTGTAAATCACTAGCGGATCTTAAATGCCACTTAAGATTATCTCACAAAATTTCATAACTGAATCAAGTAAGCTGTCAGATCCTCATACGCCGAGACAGTCCATTATATATATATAATATTATATATATATATATATATATATATATATATATATATATATATATATATATATATATGTGTGTGTGTGTGTAATATTACTGTTGAGATGTTCAGTGTTTCCGCGTGAGTGTATTGAAATAAGGACAAACACATACGTAGGGAAAAATACTGGTATATTCGAAGAGGTATTTACAACAGAGAGATTAGTAGTCAAACGAACGCAGGTTAGTGAGTAACAATAAGAAAGAGTATAAAGTCAAACTGTATCTTCCGGTAGAGAGACGGAAGTATGATGGTCACCTGATCTCCCCAGAACTCTATAGAACTGTCCTATTAGTAGTAGAGAGATCAGTCCATTCTGATGAGAAGGTGGGTGCGCCCCAACAATTACATATATATATATATATATATATATATATATATATATATATATATGAAATGGACTCACCCGTCGGTTTCGACGTATGAGCATTTAAGAGCTTATTTGATTCAGTTATGAAATTTTGTGCGATAATCTTAAGTGGCATTTAAGACCCGCTAGTGATATATATATATATATATATATATATATATATATATATATATATATATATATATTAGGTTGGCGCAAAAATAATGACGTATTAATGTCGTTTTTTGACGTTAAAAAATACGTCAAAAAACGACATTGTTACGTCATTATTTTTGCACCAACCTAAGATATATATATATATATATATATATTGTCATATATATATATATATATATATATATATATATATATATATATATATATATATATATATACTCTCATATATATATATATATATATATATATATATATATATATATATATATATATATATATATATATATGTGTGTGTGTGTGTGTGTGTGTGACAGGGAAGGAAGATCTGATGTTACTTTTTGAACAATATATATATTGTCATCCACAGAGAGACTGTTTCACAGCTCTTCAGTGTGACTAGACATCCGATTGCGTCAAGTCGGAATCGATACCGGACCGATATGGTATCAGTCAAATATTCTACCACTAGGCACGGCAGAAATACATCAGTGGTCCGGAGAGCTAAATTCAATTCGGTTGAAGAGCAATGCGTTAAGAGCGGTATGAGCCACTGTATTTAAAATCAGCTTTTTCTCAAGAGAGCTCCTGGGAGCATATATATTGTCATCCACAGGCACACACGCACACACACACACACACACACACACACGCACACAAACACACACACACACACATATATATATATATATATATATATATATATATATATATATATATATATATATATGTATGTATATATATCATTGTTTATATATGTTCTGTAGATTGGTTGATGCGTAAAAACTGACTGGCACAGCACAGTTTAGATTTCCAAGTCCTTTCTTGATGATAATGATGATAATGATGATGATTAGCTCCTTGACAAGATGCTTAAAATATCAAATATGTTATAAATGACATAAAAGTCGCATAAAAATTAAAAATACTAAACGTTCAATAGAAAGACAATATAAGGTCAAACTATATTCATGGACAGAATAATACAAAAGTAAATATTGTTGTGCGTAGGTCACGTAACCAAAGAAACAATAAACAGTAAAGATAAGAGATGGAGGAAAAGGTTGTTTAACTTTTGCGCGTTACACATGAAATATCGTAGAAATATGAAGTGATAGAGAGGTTTCCTGGTCAAGCATGGCAGAGTAGATATTTACTCAACCCCCCCACGAGGTCAGATTGTGACACAAAGTCAGTTTAATGTGGGGAGCCCGACCGCGTACACCCGGGCAAGGAACAAAAATTCCCCGAGTCCCCGCAACCGTCGGTTTTGCTGGCTTCGGTGCGTGCACCGATCCTTCTCTCTAGTGCAATGAGAAGGCGCGGACTCGGGCAGCTGTTCACCAGGACCGGCACCTCTCAGTATAATCTTTCTCGGTTTCGACTCTGCCCTTTGAGGCAGTCGCCCCTGAGCGCACTCTGCCCAAAGACAGACGCAACTGAGAGAGAAAACATGGCAGAGTATAGGAAAGTTACTGCTGCTTCTAGTGATGATGACGATGATATATGAGAATGGCAGAGTATAGGAAAGTTAATGCTTCTGACAGTGATGATGACGACGATGATGCCAACTTCAGAAATAGCTGACGTTACGAACAGGAAATAGAATATAACATTTTTTTTAAAGGAAAAAATAAGATTAATAGAATTCAAAATAAAACTTGAATTCGAAAATCAATGTAACTGAAACATGTGTTTATATTTCGCTGTACGTCTGATTGTTTATCAATTCAACGTAGATATATTTTGCCGGCGACATGATACTGTGTCAAGCTTCTCGTCAGCAAACGTCGTAAATCGAATCGAATCTTTTGAGCAAGAGTCACCATTAAATGTCACTAGAACGTGATTATATTAATCAAATTCCAAGTAACTTTGGAGGAATGATTAATTTTGCAGGAATTTTTCTTTGATACTTAATGTGCATGGCAATAGCAAGATTCTTTCTTTCTTTCTGATAGTCTGTCTTTTTTTGTCTTGTTGTTTTTACTTTGTGATCTCCCTGCATAATTACAGAAATTTGACTGTTTGTTTTGTCTGTTTAACGGCATACCAGCTTCTTATGGGTCATTTAATGCTGACATTTACTTTTCTTGGGAGCTTGGAAGTAATAAAAATATATTTTATTCTGCTTTCACAACTGAATACATGGTAGATGATACTCAGATTCTGCGAATACACATGTTTGTGTGAACATAATTACTATTGGCGGTGATATGTGTGTTTTGTTGAAATTTTATTTTGGGATACAGTTTGGTTTATTTAAGAAATTGAAAGAGATTATCTGGAGTAATGTTATGTTATGGTCTAGGTTAGGACCAAGGAAGAACAACACAAACACAAGAGTAGAAATAACGAAGTCATATTGCACAAAATAATAATACAAGATGTGAAAGGTGTTAGTATGACTGTCAGTCTGGTTTGGAGTGAACTACTATCGGCTCGACTTGATCCGGTATCTAGCCACCCCCCACGAGCGTTGCATGTGGCACAAGGCCGAGTTTAACGTGGGTTTCCCGAGCCCGTAGGCTCGGCCATAAATGCTCGTAGAACCCGTATAAACGGCATCGGGTTGATCAACCTCCCCGAACGAGACTCTGCCCTTCGGCGGAGCCTCGTCCGGGTTCCTCTCCGCTCAGAGGCAGAGAGTTCCACCGTCAAGCCGAGAAGCTCTACTTGATTCGCCCCTCTCGGCTGAGAGGCATAGTATACATAGTGTTAGGAAGAGTTCATTCTGTAGTTATAGGTAAGGACCCATGACATGTTATGAAATAATTTTTTCATGTTGGTTGTTTTGGTCACTGTGTTTAGCGGCATATCAACACCTCTATGGGTTATTTAATGCGGAAATCTAAATAATTTGGACGCAACTGCATGCCTTCAACAACAGGTAAAAATGTATTGTTGGTCATTTTGCTATAAATATGTATCTTTATACTTTAATAGTGTTTTGTTTTTGGTTTTGTTTGGGGTTTCATTATTTGCCAATAGCTGGGACTCTAACAGGTGCTACCATCACAGATCAGGGTAGACCTGGGAACAACAGCAATTACCAGGTTGTTCCACCCTCCTCAAAATCCCCAATCTCCTGATCTCGCTGCCGAATGTAGTTTATCGTCATACGCGGGACGAACATAAATGTGACATCAACTGAAGTCATTCTGATAGCACAATTCTTGAATCCCTAGTAAAAGTTTCCAGCTTGTTCGCATTTCTTTCATTCTTTTCAATAGCATCTGCACGATTATTACGGTGATTTTTTTCCCTTAGATGCGGCACAAGACCAAAAGAACGGAGCACCCGATGATAGTCGAACTCACTATTCAGTGATAATTGTTCTAGCGAGATATACCTGCTAACCATTACACCAAATCACGATGTGCCAAATGATTTTCTAAGTATAGCTTAGATGTAGCACAAACCCGAAATTGTGGAGCATAAATCAGGATTGAACACTCTTGTCAGTGGTAAGAGAGGCTCGTTTAGTATTACACTACATAGAGAACATCTGAGTTTCTAAGCATAGCTTAGATGTGACAAAAGGCCGAACGTATGAGGCACCGAATGAAGGTCGAACTCAATTCTTTCTTTTTATGTACCATGTCCTTTCAGAACTTAGGCGATCATAGCTCTCCACCTCCCTCTATCCCTTGCAGCTCTCAAGAAGTTCCTTCCTTCTGCTTCCTCCCCCAGATCACGTACTGTCACCCACTTGCTTAAGCCCACCAGGTATGTCACGCGTTGTTTTCCCTTGTTTCTCTTTCCCTCTATTCGACCCGTGAGTATCACATTCTCCAGGCTCTCCTTCCTCATTATGTATCCCAGCTACCTCTTCCTTATGTTAAATATAAGTCTCCTCTTTGTTTGCATCCTCTCTAAGACTTCATCTTTGCTCACATGCTCGGTCCATAATATCCTTAGAATCCTTCTGTAGAACCACATCTCTGTTGCCTCGAGTCTCTTTTGCTCTAGCGAGACAAACTCGTTAACCACTGCACCCCGTCAAGTGCCTTTGCACGATTATTATAAAAACAGTTGTCAAAATGGCATGTCTTGAATGTCGTACAAAATCTTTCTTTTGTATTCGTCCGTCCTCTTTTCCACATTTTATTTCTTTCTTCATTCCTTCTTTCTTTCTTTCTTTCCTTTTTTTTTTCTTGCTTTCCGTTTATCCTTGTTTCCTTCTTTCAATGTGTAGGGCAATTGCAAGATTCTTTCTTTCTTTCTTTCTTTCTTTCTGAAAGTCCGTCTTTTTGCTGTTGTTGTTGTTTTCACTATATTGTGATCTCCATGCATAATTACAGAAATGTGACTGCTTCTTTTGTCTGTGTAACGGCATATCAACTTCTTATCGGTCATTTAATGCCGACATTTAATTTTCTTGGGAGCTTGGAAGTAATAAAAATATGTTATTCTGCTTTCACAGTTGAATACATGGTAGACGATACTCAGCTTTTGCGAATACACATGTTTGTATTTGAAAAAAGAAAGAAGGTAAGAAACTTCTTTCTTTCTTTCTTTTTGATGGTCTGTTCATCATAATAGGTGCCTTTAGTAATCTACGAAAGCATCTTTCTTTTTTCTATTCTATTTATCTCTCTTCCTTCGCCTTCTTTCTTTCTTTTTCGTGACCTCTGTATCATAATGTTAATATCTTTAATGGCTTACAAAAGCTTCTTTCTTTTCTATTCTTCTTTCCTGCTCCCCCTCTCTCCCTCACACACACACACACTCACTCACACACACACACACACACTTACCTTCTTATGATATATGCTTGATTGTATAAATATCGTGGCAATAGAAGCCGTCCTAATGGCACCAAGACTTGAATCGTTTAAAATGTTTCTTATTGTTGTTGTTGTTCTATGAATTTCTAGATTTCCCGCCTTTCTTTCTTTCGCTTTTCGTCCCTTCCTTCTTGAACAAATCAAATTCATTTGTGGAAAAGAAAGAAAGAAATCTTAACTTCCTTGATACCAATACCGACCCCAAAACTTCAAGTAATGTATTTAGTAGCAGAAAAACCAGTGATAAAGTCGGTAATAAATTATTTCATTTTACTTCAAAGCTTTGCACCCACTTAATTTAAATTACTTATCAGCACAAGTTTCTCCTTTGCGGACAGCTCGGGAAAACCTTGTCTCCCTAGCAACAACACGCCTCTCTCTTTCACAATAATCAGGAAGAAGCAACCTCTATTCAGCAACAAGAACAGCAACTCAATTTAAAAAGCATCAGGTCCGATGTGTTATTGGTTAAATCTAATCGCTGAATATGGTAAGTTCTCGATTTCAGAAAAAGATCTATTTTAATTTGAATCCTATTGCTTTACATACATCCTTTAAAAAATGCAAATATATTTAACTGACGGAGCTTATTAACAAGATTTGCATTTTATTGTCATATACTGAGATAGGAGGATGCTTAAACGCCCGGCTTTAGGTAAAACAGTTTAGCATTAAGTCGGACAGTTCATCTTTTCTGACCTCTGCTACATGGAAATATATATTGAGTCATTATTTTTCCAAGTATTTCTAAAACAATAAAATAATATCTTGGTTCAAAACAATAAGCTACAGCTTGAAGGGGGAATTTACTTTATCAGCTCAAATAATTGACACAAGGAATACATAGGAGAAATATCAAGGAATTTAAATAAAATTTATATGAACACGAAAGAAAATCTATTAAATGCATAAAATACTCTCAAAAATTAGTCCAACCATAATTTTTATGACAAAATGCTACTTGAATTAAAACAGAAAGCAGTTTACTAAGGCGAAATGGTTTTAGTCCGAAAATTATGACTGATGAGGATATTTACATAAATCTTTGGCAGAAATTGAGACATAAATTTGAGAGAATTAAAATAAAAATAGGCATAATATGTCTAGATTACATATATAGATTATATATATGAAGAAATATAGTTTTAACTAGGCATGTCCACTGTTTTCGCGGAAAAACAGCATAGCGTAAATGAAAAATGCCACAAAATTAAAGAAAATAAAGTATTATCGTCAAAATGTTTATGTTATTATTAAGATGAAAGAAAAAAGTATTTTTTAATTATTTTTTGAAATTTTTTAATATTTTCTAACACGTTCGAAATTTCGGTTAAAATCTTCTTTTGTTTACGCCATCGCGTGAACGTTAAAATAACATAGTTTTTTTTTTTCGCTTTTTTCCCGTTGAAAACACATTGATTTGGAAATTCTTGTAAAATTAAAGTAATTGTCCAATTTTAATGAAATTTTCAGGACTTATTCACAAATAAATGAAATTATTTTTGAAATATTTTGTTTTTAGAAATTTTTGGTAAAAAATGTTTTTTTTTTTAAATATGTTAACCCCACTTATTTAATTTCATGAAATTTCGCCCGAAACCTTTTCGGCTCCTCAATTTTTTTTTTTTTTTTTTTGTTAAAAGGAGGAGTCTTTGGAGATGATAAATAACCTACTTTTTTTTTTCAAATTTGCGCTATTTAACTGAAAATCTTGTCTGAATTGAAAAATAATGAATCCAATAAAACAATGATATTACTTAATTAGAAAAGTTTTTAATTGATTTTGTAAATAAGTAATATTAAGGACATTATTGTCTGAAGAAATAATTTTTTTCTGATGAATAATTAATTTTTACAAGAATTTTTTCGTTTTTTAAAAGATTTTAATTATAATAATTTATATTAGTTTAACATCGTGTAAAGGTCTGTATTAGGAGGGCTCCTTGATATTATGTAGTAATTAAGTAGAAAAAAACTTCACGAATCCAAAATTGTTAAGTTTAATAAATTTAGTTGAGCTACTTTTTTTAAAAATAATTTTTTATGTTGTATTTTTTTACTTAATACATTCCTTATTTCCGTGTATGATATACTGAAATTGCCAGTATTATTACACGGTCACGTGATTTAAGGGTTTTGTCCCTTTACGCGGCCTTTTCATGACATTTTTTATTTTCCATTCAACTTTAAAAGTGTAAACTTTAAATTTTAAAGTAATTTTTCTTTTTTTCATTTACTATTTCACTAAATAATTTTATTTTATGTATTGTATTTCCATTAGTGTGGGTCATACTCAAATAGAATAATAAACTCAGATTTTTAAAAATTATGTCATTGATGGTAATCCGTAGTAGCTGTCATCGCCTCGTCATTCAACAATCCATCAATAGGTGGGTCAGATTAACAGGATCGATCGTTAATAATTGGTTGTATATTATTTTTTTACGCTATAAGTAAGAAAGATTTCTTTCAAATCAGATTACTTTAACTTTAAATTTTTTAATTTTACTAAAATAACGTGTCAGAAATTTTTTTAAATATTTTCAAAATCGATAAATTTGTGTTTGTTTACAAATTTCTTAAAATTAAGAAAATGGCCGTTTTTAAGAAAATTTAAAAATTTAAAATTAAATTTGACAATCAAATGTATATAGTTTCTATCTGAAATACACCAGAATTGTTTAATTAATAGAAATCGTAAATTTAATCATTAAACTTTCAATTAAAGCTAAAATGAAATCTTCAAGTATGTTTTTTCGTTGTAAAAAATTCATTTTAAACTTCAATATAGAAAATTTATGCCGAAATAGTGGAGGTATCTAGTTTTAACGTGTGTTATATTTATGAGATAAAGTGCCCAATATCAGAGATAGAAATAGAGATAGAGATTCATGCTAGGCGCAATCGTCAGGCCGCCTGACGATTGCGCCGAGCATGAAACAGCCTGTCGCCTGTGAGTGTTGACTTCAATTTTTCACTTTTGGTTCAGGTTTATATTTATACATACGCTCTATCTCTGATATTGAGCGCTTTATCGCATAAATATAGCACATCTTAAAACTATACATATATATATATATATATATATATATATATATATATATATATATATATATATATATATATATAATAAACTAGAAAAGCAGTAATAAAGATTTTTAAAAATAACGGATTCGACATAGACATAAAAACTAAAGAAAACGAAGTAGATTTTCTAGATGTTACCCTCAACCTAAGAAAAGGCACATATAAACCATACAAAAATAAACAATGATAAACCACTGTATATACATACATCTTACAATCACCCGCCTTCAGTAATCAAACAGATACCAAAATCGACTAATCGCAGGCTTTCCAAGAATTTTTACAATGAAACCATATTTACCGAAGCTTAGAAAGACTACGAAAGAACCGTAAAAGATAGTGGATTCACGGCAACACTCACATACTCAACACAGAGCACAAAAATGTCCTATAGGAAGAGAGATATCATATAGTTCAACCTACCGTACAGTAAAAACGTAAAAACTAACGTAGGTAAAATATTCTTCAAACTCTTAAACACTTCGCGGAATCAAACACTACAGAAATATTCAGCAAAAACACAGTAAAAATCAGCTATAGTTACACCGAGAACATGGCACAAATGATAAAAATGCACAACAAGAAAACTATCAACAAACCACCTGAACAAATAAAACCCACAAGCGTGTAACTGCATAATAAAGAATGAATTTCCCTTAAAAGGTAATTGCTTACAAAACAGCGTAATATATCAAGCCACGGTAAAATAACGAGATAATGAAGAAAAAATATGCATAGGAGTAACTGAAGGACCCTGGAAACAAAGAAACTATCCACACAAACATGTTTCACAAATAGTAAATATGCGAAAGTATATCTGAGAAATTAAAAGCAAAACGGAGATCACAGCAAAAATATGGAAAATGAGGAAAAGTTAATCAGCGTACAACAATTAATCCAAAAACCTGCAAAGTTTGCTTGGAGGAAAAATGGCTATTATTACCTTCCCAGACCAAAATAAACTACTAAATAAACGATCTCAGCTCATCTCAAAGTGCAGACATGAAAACGAAGCTTTACTACGTTACTTAAAAAAAGAAAACTGAAATAAATAAATAAAAATAAACAAAATAATAATAAAAACAAGTAAAATAAATTAATCCAAGCAAATCATAAACAAATTAACAAACCACTCCCGTTAGAATAGAGGGAAAAGAATAAATAAAAATAATTAAGAAAATCGGGTAAAAATAATCGATTCAAATAAATAAATGAAGTAAATAATAAACAAATGAACAAACCAATACCGCCAAAATAACAGTTACAAAAATCTTGGACGAAAAATAGATAAAACTGCTATATAAACGATCAAAAGCATAAAAAATACTACGTTACTTAAAAATCGAGAATAAATAAAAATATTCAAAATAAAAAATAAATAAATAAAAAACAAGTAAAATAAATTAATATAAATAAATAATTAAATGAACAAATTAACAAAACGTTCCGGCTAAAATAACCATTTGAATAAATACAAATAAATAAGCAAAAACACGTAAAAATAATCAATTCAAATAAATAAATTAAATGATAAAGAAAAACTTAAAAATTGCACCCGCCACAATAACAGTTGGAATAGACTACAGCAACCAATCCAAAAGTGGATGAAAAATAGATTTAATTAGCTTCACAGACCAAGACAAACTATTAAATAAATGATTTAAACTAATCTCCAAATTTTTTTACTATGTTACTAAAACAACGAAAACCGAAAAGAATAAATAAATATATAAAAGAAAAATAATAAAAATAGAATGATTTAACCCAATTAAATAAATAAATAAACCACTACCGCCAAAGAAACATTCAGAATAGACTACCCAAAATGCGCCACTGACCCGTATATACAAATAGTCGAGAAAAAACACGTGTGGCCTGACGATTGCGTCTAGCATAAAACATCCTGTCGCTTCTGAGTGTTGACTTCTATGTTCATATATATATATATATATATATATATATATATATATATATATATATATATATATATGCCGAGTGATTGAAAAGTAACTCCCAGCCAGGAAACTTGACTTAACACGCTGTGACTTTTTCCTCTGATGTTAAAGGAGAAAGTCTACTATACGAAACCAAAACTTTCGAAGAACTTGAAGGCCGAATACAAGAAGTTATATGTTCTATGGCAAAAGAGTTCCTGGTGATAACAGTTGACGCATTTCTTGGGCAGCTCGTGAATCTCGTAGAGAAATCTGGTTCCGATCACGAATTTTAAATAAAACCTCATGCTAATCACTTTCCTCTCATATCCATTTCTTGTAAAAATTAAAGTTAATAAATAAATTACTAGTATCCTGAAATGGGGAGTTACATTTCAATCACCCTATCTACCTATATATATTGTTGAAATATATATATATATATATATATATATATATATATATATATATATATATATATAAAGTACAGTATACGATGGTATAGTGTAAAGGAGGCTGTAAACAAACGCGCTTAAAAGATACAATCAAAAAAAAGCTCTGAATGCAAAATTCCTAAAATTTTGAGATATACAGCGAAATATAATCAGAAATGCTAAAACCTGCCTGAGGAGACCGAACAGGAATCTAACTTGTATTCTACACGGAACCGTCATATAGCCTGATGGGAAATTTGTAGTATAAAAGCAGTAATTCTACCTTGCTATCCGGATGCTTCCTCTGTAGCTAAATGTTATAACACGTCAAGTAGGATACAGGTTCGATTCCAGTTGGAAGAAAAATTGCAGTACATCTTTTAGAGATTAAAAACTATTTTTTTGAATACATGAAATGTCATTAATATTATTTGCAATGTTACAATCTGGACATAATTTTAAACATGATGACCTTAATCATTAACAGTTCATCATTTCGACTTGTAGATTTCTCTCGTTTTAAATACACTTGCTTTTTGTTGAATTTTTTACTCATGTTGTCAGTCCATGGTACTTAGCAAACAGCGAAAAATGGTAAGAGATGAATAAATGATATTATATGACCTCACATCTTTGCTTGTGGTAAATCCTGCTCGAGTGCATCCGCTGTTTCAACAATTTTCTGCAATTCTAACATCTATATATATATATATATAATTATTATATATTTTGGACGTTCTTATTTTTTGTAGCTTTCCTAGTAACTAATACATTTGAATGCCAAGTTAATTGTTATAATAATGCTTTTCTTGTGTAAACAATACATACGTTGTTAGAAATATTGCTGTTAGTATTATTATTATTATTTGTAATAATAATAATAATAATATTCACCAATTGGTGACGACCATGTTCTACATTTTTCGTTTGATGTAGTGGGTGACTAGTTTAAAAGGCAATATATGCCTTTGGAGTAAGGCATGAACTCACCTCTTCCATTACATCGACTCAGTTATTATTCTATTCGTCTAGCAACCTCAAAACCACAAAACCCATCAGAATATCATGACAAGATACTATTTTGATAACGCTAATATATATATATATGTATATATATATATCTATATATATATATATATATATATATATATATATATAAATATATATATATATGTGTGTGTGTGTGTGTATATATATATATATATATATATATATATATATATATATATGTAATAGGTATTGGGTTAAAATATCTATGTGCTAAGAAATTAACGACGTTTGTCTCAATGAATATATTAAAATATGCAAGAGTGGATTAATTCTGCCCTACTCTATTTTTTTCTATCTACATATTTACTTGATTTTGAATTATCAGCATTTTTCTTTACAGAGGGAGATATTTTTCTTTAGGCGTTACATACAGAATTCAGATTCGAGTTTTGTGAAAGGAAAACAAAATTAACTGGTGAAATTTATACCTGATTTTCTATGCGATATAACAAATCGATTTTTGCGTAAACACATTTACTATGCACAAATATCATCTTGACTCTTTGCGGACAGGCATTCTAGAATTACACAGAAAAATCCTCCATTCTGAACTTCTCAACGCAGATGTTTTGCATTACACACAAACATATATATATATATATATATATATATATATATATATATATATATATATGTTTGTGTGTAATGCAGAACGTCTGCATATATACATATATATATATATATATATATATATATATATATATATATATTATGAAATGGACAAAGTCCGACAATTATTTTAAGACATTTTTCATGTTTATACCTTCTTTTTATAGATACAAATATTTATAAATGTCTTAAAATAATTGTCAGACTTTGTCTATTTCATAGTGTGTGACGTCATTTGTTTACATTTTGATACGCGTCGAATAGATATGAATGTACGAGAGAAAATCTGGGAGAATTTTAGTTTAAAAACACTAAAATCGACCTTGCTAACCGAAACGACCCTCTGTGTCTTAATCGGTAAAGCAAGTCAGCCTATATGACGGTTCCTTATAGGATACAGGTGGACAGATATTTTCTATGAAAATTTCTCGGACATTCAGGCCGATAAATGTTAATACTGTTTATTATAAACAGAGTATTTAATTAAATATCTGTATCTATAAAAAGAACGTATGAACATAAAAAAGTCTTAATATATATATATATATGTGTGTGTGTTTTTATATTCAGATTTTGCATTTAATATGGTAATAAAACCTTTCACTGTTAACATCGATTTTACCAAAAAACATATAGTAACACATGCATGTCACGTTTATAATACGATATTAAAAGCATAATTTTACACGATATATTGCTGTATCCCCAGAATATTGAGTACTGTCGGCAGAAATCTACAATAAGCTCTTAATTGAACTTATATATATATATATATATATATATATATATATATATATATAATTATTTATTTAAAAATATGATTCCAACGCTACATAAGAGTTCTCATGTTTCAAAACAAGAGCCGAAAACTTCAATATAATTATTTGAATTAAACTGAATATAAATAACTTATTCCTGAAATTTTATAAGCATATCCATTACTGAAATTAAAATTACTTAGGTAACGGCTAGAGCAATTGTTTAAAGAAAAGGGGCGTAAGGATTAATAATTTGTATCAATATCTCAGTAATATTCACAGACGTCAAGTCAGGGTAAGGTTGGGGTGTCTAAATTTAAAGCGGAAGATGACATCGTCTAGTCTGGTTACATGTCTATGGAGATCTTTGGATTCTGCACAGTCTTCTGACCTTGTCGGTCTTTCAATACTGTACTACCAGACCACGCACCCTGAAATAGATATTAAGGACATCAGACTGTATAGAGATGACGGACTCATGGTAGTGAGGATTTCTACTAATTTTAAAATAGAGAAAATTAGAAAGATTATTTATAGTGAATCTAAAAATCTAAATTTAAAAACAACAGTCTGTACTAAATTAAAAGGGTAAACTTCCTCGACCTAACTCTAGATTTAACAAACAACACATACCAACCTTATAAAAAAAACTAATACTAACCCCTTATATATACACCCGAAGTCAAACCACCCTCCATCCATAATTAAACATATACCCTCATCAACAGAAAATTTTAATTTCAATAATGAATATGCTTATAAAACGCGTAAATTTCCGGAATACGTTATTCAAAAAAAATTTCGCTTGAAGATGGAACAGAGCTTAGTACTTTAATTCAATTTAATTCAAATAATTATATTAAAGTTTTCGGCTCTTGTTTTGAAACATGAGAACTCTTATGCAGCGTTGGAATCATATTATTAAATAAATAATTATATTTATGCTCTACTTTTGTATCGAACACTATTCTTAAAAAATAACAAAAATACTAAAGAACTTTGGATTATTTACCTAAGGAGTTCTTTCCTATTTTCTATATATTTTTACACACACACACACACACCCACCCACACACACACACACACACACACACATATATATATATATATCGATATATATATATATGTACATATATATATGTACATATATATATGTACATATATATATGTACATATATATATATATATATATGGTTGGATAGATGTGAGCTTGTGACCCTGGGTTTCACGCTAAAGCGTGAAACCCAGGGTCACAAGCTCACATCTATCCAACCATATATGTTAGCTCTATCTCTGATATTGCGCGCTTTCTAATAAGTACAGCGCATATCATATATAAATAATTATACATATATATATATATATTTATTTATATTTATATACACACACTTTTTGCACACACACACACACACACACATATATATATATATATATATATATATATATATATATATATATATTACTTCGAACGTTAATTATGTGGATATACTTTTTTTTTTTTGTTTAGTTTTTTAAACAGTAATTATTTCGTCTCCTGATCTACACACTCGAGAAAACTTATAAAAGAAAATGTGACCTCAAGCATTTTCTTTATTAAGTTTTTCTCGAGTATGCAAGCCGGTATACGAAATAAAAGTTAAATATTAATTGCATAAAAAAACCCAAGTACAAAATTTACTCACTTTCGTTTATTGGACATTAAATTATGTCACTTAAAATCCTCCATAATTTACCTAGATCTTTCAGTTAACCTGAGTAAATTTATGAACGTCTCTTAAATTTAACAATTTCCAAAACTTAACATCAGTTTATAAATACTTGTTGCAAAATAAAATCTTTACATTTGTCTTGAAGGGGTCCATCGAAGAACGGGACGCATTGGGTAACTTTTCCTTTTCTTCTATATATATATATATTTCTTATATATATATATATATATATATATATATATATATATATGTGTGTGTGTGTGTATGTGTGTGTGCAAGTGTGTGTGGTCTCGGGAAATAATAATAAATTAAATATTCACTTATCTTCCATCTACTTTGAGTTTCGCGGGATTACATGTACTTTTCTGATGTTATAATAAAATTTTCAAATTAGTCTCCTGATATAAGCATACACGTAATTTCGTGAAACTCTAAGTAGGAACGCGATAAGTGAATGTTTTGTTTTGTTTTATTCATCAATATCAATGGTCTTCCTCTTGATAAAAATCACTACATCGATACTAAAAACGCATTTGTATAACAAAGAATTTGAACACAGATTAAGCTTCAGTAAGAAGATTTCTGTCCGACGCCGCAAGATGTTACAAAAGCAAAAACATTGACCTAAGAACTTGAGTGATGTTCTTAAATAGCCTCATCAGATGGAGACTTACATCTGGAGATCAGGCACGCCGCCCAACCTTTTCCGCAATGTCTAAGCGCTTTCTAAGATCAATGATTAAAAACGGCTTCAGAATCACAAGGAACGGAGCCAAATAACAGCACCAACGTCACTTGATGACTTTCAGCAGCATCAACAAGTAAAATGGAAATCGTAGATATTAGGTTGATGCAAAAATAATGACGTAATAATGTGTTTTTTTGACGTTAAAAATACGTCAAAAAACGACATTAGTACGTCATTATCTTTGCACCAACCTAATAAAATAATGACATCAGAAAAATGTTGAGTTATCATACAGCTTCGAACAAAAGATTAGGAAGGAAAGCTCTATAAATACTGAAAAGAGATATAACAGCTACTGGACTTGAGGAAACTATTTTCCTAAAAAAAATTTTTATGAGAAAAGTTTAATAAATTTCAACCGACAATAGTTTGAGCGATTCGGTCCACGAATGCCGAACATTTGCTTATAAGGAAACAGCTGATGTTGCTATTACTATTTTTGTGATTAATAATGTTTAATAAACTGAACACAAGTCCCCTGCTGTGGTACACCCACTGTGGATTCAATGCACTACAACAGTATTGATCTTCAAAAATAAAGCGCTAAAAATTGTTTCAAAGCATTTCGTGACCCCCAACCATATCTTCTGATTCTTCAAACGGGAAAAGTTCACGACTAACCACGTTTATTTCTTACCCCGCGTTAAAATAGCCAACAATTTATAAGCGACGGTATAGCGTACATTGTTTTCGATTGCAATATTGAATTATATCTCCCACTTTTGCTTCCTCGTCAGCAAAGTACTTGAAGTTAATTATTTTCTTTGCCTTTGAATCTATTATACATCACTGAACAGCGTTGTTGAATGTGCTATGCTCGGAACAGAAGTGATCTATATGGCATGATGGCTATATCCACCCACCAGGATTTAATTGGTCCGATTTCTTGCCGTAAGGGAACCAACTGAGTATGCGGATTAAAGGAGGGATCAAAGTTTAAACAAATAAAAAGCACTATAGGTTGAAATAGTTCGTTACAGTTTACGTAATCTGCAGATTTTACAAAAATGCATCCAGCCAAGCAGGGAAGGCTGTTGCAGATGACTGTGTTGATTTTAAGGTAAAAAGCACGATTCTTTCAATCGAATTCCCATTATTCTAAGGAGGGAATAAACTAGAATTTCTTATTAATTTATAAAGTTAAAGAGCATATTTGTTTTGCGGTTTGAAACTCTATCCTTGTTTATTTTAGTGTATGTTTTTTTTTTTTATTCATGCCGAAATTCTGTTCTTTTTTGTATTATTTATTTTTCTCAATACAAACATTCTGTGACTTGTCAATGAAATTCAGAACATTCCATTAAAAATAAAGAGGGTAACGCTAATAGTAGCAATCATAGAAATGGCCATTATTGAAAATGTTGGTAACGTGAAATGTTTAGGATCAGTGGCAAATAGGTATCAGATGCTATCTTGCTTTATTTCTTAATCAATTTGACTTAAGCAAAGCGAAAACGCCACTAAGACGCAAGTAATTACTGAGAGGGAGGAGAATGAAAAGACTTAAGAAGAAACCGAAAACCCAATATTAAATAAGAAACAAGGGATAAACCTTTACCGCCGTTTCAAAAGACCGGGAAAGGGTATGAACCGGATGTTGGGGATTGAAAGAAAGACAACAGAACGAAAAGTCAGAGAGGCGTCAGAAACTAATTTAACATCTTTATATTCTTGCAAATAAACAGAGACGTTGGGACTCTATCTGCCCAGGTAAGCCATACAGATATAAGACCCCTTCTAGCGGATAGATCTTTTTTATTTGCCTTGTCCCTTCATGCCGTAGGTGATCACAGTCGTCCAATTACTCAAGTCCCTTGTAGCTCTTTTTTTTTCTCTTTTCGTTATTTCTCCCATACACTGTTCTGCTATCTACTTGCCCAAGCCCATTATGTCACGAGTTGCTTTCTTCTGTCCCACTTTCCCTCTATCCGTCAGTGAGTACAGTGTAACCCTGATATAAGAGAGTTGTCGGGTCCGGAGAAGAGGTATCTTATATCCGGGTTTATCTTATATCCGGGTTTGGTCTATTTTGTTTAGGTAAGTATGCTCTAATTTGGGACCAGAGAAAATCTATCTTATATCCGGGTTTCTCTTATATCCGAGTCTCTTATATCCAGGTTACACTGTATCAGATTTTCCAAGCCCTCCTTCCTCGTTATGTGTCCCAGAAATTTCACCTTCCTCTTCCTGATGTGAAATATACATTTTCTCTTTGTTTCTATTCTCTCCAAAAATGGTTTCCTTAACATCCTTCTGTATAAGCACTTTTTATGTTGCTTCGAGTGTCTTCTTCATTTTTGAGGAGATTGCTCGACATTCGCTGCCACAAAGGAAGACAGATATCACGTAACAGTTCAGTACTCTTTTCTTTGTTTCAAACGAAACCATCCTGTCTCGTAATACTCTGTTTAGATTTCGGAATGCGTCTTTGTCTATCCTAATACGTCTTCCTATTTTCCCATATATTTAAATTTCTATACGTGCTTGATTTTAGCGTCCCCGACCAGTAAATTTAATTTTGCTCTCATCTTTTTGCTAATGACCATGCATTCTGTCTTCTTGTAGTTTATGCTTAGTCCCTTCTTCTAGCTCTCCTTTGCTATCTTCAGTGGGAGGTTTTGTAGTTTCTTTCCCTGTTTGCTATCAGCACTGTCATCTGCATATCTTATGTTGTTAAGATTGTTGCCGCCGATAATGAATCCTGATACAATTTCTAGCTCTCTCAGAATTGCTTCGCGATATAGGGTGAATAAATCCGGTGAGAAGACACATCCTTGCCTTACACCCCTTTCAATTTTTGTATATATGCTGAATTCATTTTCTATTCGTATGCAGGCGGTTTGCTGCCTATAGAGATCTTTGCTTATTCTAGTGTCTTTCCCGACATGTAAAGGTTGTTGAGTAGCTCTAACAGATCTTTTTGGCGTACTTTGTCGATCGCCTTTACCTGGTCTATAAAACACAGTTCTTCTGCCTTTCTATTGCTTTTTTGATAACATTCTGAACATAAATATCGCGTTTTACTTCCGGTGTCTTTGACGAACCTACATTGTCCTATCTCTGTCCTGATTCTGTTGCGCGTTCAGAATTCGGACGATGAGTTTTGTTATTTGGTTCATTAGGCTGATTGTTCACTTGAATTCACATTGGTGTGCGCCTGGTTTCTTAGGCTATGTTATGAAAATAGATCTGTCTAGATCAACACTGTTATAGATTTAATTTATTACTTCTGTGATCTTGTCTACGCCGAAATCATCTAAGGTCTCCAGCATCTCTATTACATTTCCGTCTGGCCCTGCCGCTTTGTTTCTGTTTAATTTGGCCAGTGTAGCTTCCACTTGGTCTTTTAGTATTTCCGGTCCGGTGTTATTTCTGTGTATTTTCGGTTGTTCTATTTTGTCGTGGAAGAGATCTCCAATATATTCATTCCAGCACTGAAGATTTTTCTCTCTCTCTAATATATTCTGTCTTTGGATTTTATACAACCTATTGATGAGCATGTCTTCTGTCCTGTTTCTTCCGTTATTTATTTATTTTTCTTGCGTATCTCCTTTATCTGTGATTCCCATTCTAACTATTTCTGCACATTTTTCGTTGAGCCATTCTTATTTATCCTGCATGCATTTGTTCCTTATTTCATTGTGTAGTTTTCTGTATTCCGTTCCATATGTTGGCATTGTTTTCTGTCTCCTCTTGTCGAGAATCGCATCTGTGACTCATTCGTTTTTCTTTTTCGTCTTTTCCCCTTTGCTGACGCCACTAAAGTTTCTCTTCGTGTGTCCCGTTTCAAGTTTCCATTTTGCTTCTCGTATCATCTTTTCACGCTGTTCATATATTTTTCCTTCAGGTTCATGTCGTTCAGGAGTTTGTTGCATTGCAATTTGGGTGCTGCGTTAGGCTTCCTTAGTTGCCATAATTTCACTCTTAGTTTACATATAACTTGGAGATGGACGCTTCCGCAGTTGACACTTATAGAGATAGGTTTTGCAGTGAACATTTGCTTTCCCGAATCTCTTGTTGGTGGTTATATAGTTAATTTGTTTTTTTAAATTTCTCCTCCTGCACTTTTCCGTGTCCATAATTGTTTTGGATGTTCTTAGAACCAGGTGGTAACTATTACCTGGTCACTGACCGTGCACCACTGGAACCATTTTTCACCCCGTTCGTTGCTGGGTCTGTTGACCATGTTCACCTTAGTCTATGAATATACAATACAGCACAGTACTTCAATGAAACAACATTAAAGATTAACACTCACGAGTCAGACACTCTACTGAATCTGACTATATCGCCAATACCACCAGCAGCTGTCTCATAATTCTTCAATCTACGATTATCAAATGTTGTCAGTACACATTCGGGAAAAACATGGCCGCCTTTATCCACGTCGCATTGAATATTTTGAGCCTTCTGATTGATTAACCCTTCTATTGGTAAACTATAAAATGAGTCAGCTTATTTTGGCTGGCTCACTAGTACACCAGGGTACCCAAAAATCCAACGAAATTACCGGCTATCTCCCCCGACCTTCGTTGCCTACTTTCGCAATCAGGTCTCCCATGATAATTATACCTTCTTGAGATTTGCACTGAGCCTTAGCGTTGTCTAGAACGGAGTAGAAATATTCGAATTCTTCTTCCGTACTTTCTGCTGCCGGTGCATATACTAATATAATAGATATGTTGAAAGGATTTTTTTTCAGTTTAACTACAAGAATTTCTTCAGATAATTGACAGTATTCCAGAACACATTTATTGATATCTTGATCTCGGACATAAAACCTTCGGTCACTACTGCCAACGTCACGCCTCGCTGTGCCAAGAACCGTAAATCACTGGCTCAGAGGATGAGTGTTGGTAATGAGTACACTAAACCGCACATCACTTTATATCCTGACATTACAATTGATCTATTTCTGGCAATCGATGACAGCATGCGATTATCGTAGATAGGAAAATATAGTCTCAGACTTCGTTTGTAGAATCAAGATAAAGTGTAGTTACAATTCATGTTTGTGCCGTCGGCTACTAAATCAGATCCCTGTTCCCATTTCGAAGTATTATTCTCAATCCTAAAAGAGGAAAAAAAACTATCAAAGGGTCGATGAACTTCAAGATTCGACGGCTAAAAAACGTTAGCATCAACAGAGTCTCCATTGTAAAAGCAAGGAGAAACCACTTCCCTTTTACTCCTCCAGAATAGAAGAGCTTTCCAAGAATTACTATACACAAACAAACGCACACACACACGCATATATATATATATATATACATATATATATATATATATAAATTTCTAGGAAAACTAGTTATTGCTGACGCGTTTCATCCAATGTGGACTTTATCAAAGCAAAAAACGAAATGAATTTAATTAAAGAACGTAACTAATAATAACAAAAAACAGAATGATCTACATTTCTACAGTTGCTAAGAACATATATATATATATATATATATATATATATATATATATTATTTTATAATTCCTTTTAAAGCTTTGATTCATAGAACCACCATGAAAATCTGTGCGAATTAATCCTAACTAAATCAAGCAACAATGAGAGCAATATTTACTTGGACTGAATATATTTTAATCTCATATTCCTCAAGAACAGCTATGATCAGGACTCTGCACGTACTTTTTCCTCATTACCTGTAAATTACCATGAACTCTGAGGAAAAAAAATGAAGTGTTGTCGTTTTCCACTGTTTGGAGATGAGAGTTTTCCTTCTTTCAGCCTGGTTGCTAGATAGCCCATTCTGCTTGGCTATTTAATCCATAGTTGGCAGGAAGGATCTGAAAAAGTTTCATGCTTTTCCCAATGGCATTTGTACGAGATTAAAACAAACAGACTAACCTAGAATTTTGATTTTCGCTCTCCGATTCCACTTCCATCAGCGTTATTAATTAATAATGCTCGACGATTATTGTTTGTCCCAGACCGCAGCCTTGTGGTAAACTAGGCTAAGATTAGTAAATTTGATGGGCCGAATAATAAAACTAACAATTGGGAAACTGATGTATAGAGAATGAATCTGAATTAGACCGGAAAGAGAGGAAGAACATTGTACCTTTGTTCAAAACACCGGAAGAAAAACTGCAGATTTATGGCCAGAATGCTATAAGAGCAAGCAAGAGCATTGCAGAAAGATCAATACCTACATTTCATAGAATTACACAAAGACATTCAATGAAATACAACAAAAGCATATTCTGAAAAATGAGGAAAGCCTGATTCACACAGAAAATAGATTCAAATAACCCGTAACCTGTACGGAGAACAAACAGACTGAATGCAGGTAGAGTTAATTGAATATACAAAATAAAAAGAGGAGTACAATCAAGATGTGTTTTTATAACACCGGATTTATTTATAAGGCGAGATGATTCTCAGCAAAAAAAAAAAAAAAAAAAAAAAAAAAAAACAGCTGCCATGATTTATTATCGACAAGCGTAACCGCAAGAACATGCTTTACACCGATCCAAAAACTATCTGATTGGTTTGGTTTGGTTTGGTTTGGTTTGGTTTTTTTACGGCATATCAACCACAATGGGTTATTTAATGCCGACAATTTTTATTGCTGGTAATATTTTCCTTCAAAAATGTATAGCTGGTAATATATTGTTTTCAAAAATTTATTGCAGTTATAATTTTTTACAAAGTGTTTCTGGTATTAAAACCTATTTTTACACTTTCATAGCATTTTGACCCCAGTTTGCGGGTTAACTATTTGCCGATAGATGGGAGCCTAACAGGTGCTACCTCCCCGGGTCAGGGTTGACTTAGGAACATCATCAGTTAAGAGGTGGTTCCCCGCTCCTCAAAACCTCCTGATCAGAGCCCTTGCTGTTGGATGTAGTTTATCGTCTTACCCAAGACGTAAACTATCTGAAAGAAGTATTAGACAAGGTAGTCGAGGAAGGTAAGAAGAAAGGTCTTGTCATTAACTGAATAGAGACAGGATACACCATTATCAGCAAAACATATCATCATCAAGGAGGTACAGACGACAACCTTCAGGAAAGTAACTTGTTGCGTCTTTTTGATGTCACCTTTTCACCTGACATTAAGTGGAGTGATTATATTGATTCAATTGCTAGGTCAGCTGCTAGAAAAGTTGTTCACTGTGTCGCATTAGTCTATTTCCTCCGCTAGATTCTGTTTTGTATATTTATATGTCTACCTTTCGGTCCCTGCAATGGATGTTGCTGCCAGATATAGTTTGGTACTCCTGTTATACATCTCGAGTTTCTTGACAAAATCCAAGCAAGAATCAGCAATGTTATCGGTCCTGACATAGAATCTCGCCTTCAGGGATCTACCCACCGTCGTATCATAGATTTCCTGTGCCTTTTCTATAAACATTTCATATCATTTTTTCTGACGAGTTTTTCTCTTTCATACTTCATGAATTTAAGCGTAGTACTGGATTGGTTTTACAATGTTTTATCTTTTTTTACTCTTGAAAAACCTACATGTAATCGTAAGTTCTATTCTAATAGATTCTTACCTCGCACTTCTCGGCTGTGTAACTCTTTTCCGACTTCTTGCTTTCCTGTCAACTACGATCTTCCAAAATTTAAATGTAATGTCAAACGCCATTTCCTGGTTTATTTTTCATCCTGTTTTATTGTCCTTTCTCCCCACTAAAGTTTTCTCATTTTCTTTCATTACCAGTAACCACTTTCGTCTTAGTAGCTTTATCGCCTTGCTTGGGATGGAATATGTTGTGGATTCCGAGATGAATTCGGTCTCCAAGGAATGACAAACGCAATAATTAAATATAAGAAATAAAATGTATTTACATAATCATACAAAGAGTAATACTGTTAGTAAGTCCAGGAACGTGGTTAGTAGCAAATACAGATAGATATATACAGTCTCGAAGTAGGACTTCCTTAGAGTCTAAGTGCTTGTAACTGACTTCTACAAGAGGTTACCTCGTCACTATCCGACTACCGACTACCAACTGCCGACCATCGACTGCTTCTCACTGACTGTAACTCTGGGTATTTAACGGCAGCAGTCCAGGTACACTTGGTAGAGTCCACTTATATGAAAAAGGGGTGGGCCCCATAACAGAATGAATAATAAATGTTTTGTAGCAAACGATAGAAATCCGAACATCCACATAAAGAGCGAAATATGCTTTTCAGAAACGAAGCAACATATTCCAAGAAAATGCCTTGCTTTCAATGTTCTATATCATATATGGCAGTGAATGCTAGATAATTACTTCGCATATGAAGATTGGAAGCGGAAGGGATGTTGGTCTACCAACGGATATTGTGAATACCACGTACGGCGACGACCACCACACGCAAGGGACAGTCTGCGCGCACGAGGAGCGTTGAATTGCGCGTAGAGAATCGTCCTGCCGTTCTTCAACTTAGGACGTTCGCTGTGACCGCTTGACGACGACCACCACACACGCATAACATTTTGAAGGATAATAAGAAGGGCAATCAGAAAGAGATTTGAAATTTTGCAAAAATAATGAGGGGAAAAAGACTTGAACAATTTAGCGGCCTGAAGGCAAGTGCAGCAGGAGAAAAGGAGAAATTACCTACTTGACGTGTTTAAATAAATCAATTGCGGAACATGTACCAGAAAGACAAAAAGGAAACTGTTATATAGGAACAAACACAGGCGATCCCATTATTGAATTAAGTAGACCACGTGAACATATAGGGAACGCATAGGTAGGAAGTGGCATGACGTCCAACTGATCCTCATTTCTAGTCTATCCTCTATACTATTCGCATCGCTATTTCTAGTCTATCCTCTTTACTATACGGATCTGAATTTTCAGTCTATCCTCTATTACTATACGAACCGCTATTTTCTACTCTATTCACTATACTATTTCTCTATTCAGATCACTATACGGGTTACTATTCGTGCGAGCATTATCGAACAAGTGCTATTAGTGTGAGATTACTCGAAGGCGTCTGACACCATTATTGTTCCAAGGCGTATTATAGTTGTATTTGCGATTACAAAGTCTCTACTACAACGACCATTGCGAAAGTGACAACGAGAATTCGTTGCCATTACATTAG
Source organism: Acanthosepion lycidas (assembly GCA_963932145.1). Taxonomy (NCBI): domain Eukaryota; kingdom Metazoa; phylum Mollusca; class Cephalopoda; order Sepiida; family Sepiidae; genus Acanthosepion; species Acanthosepion lycidas. The sequence goes on along the minus strand of OZ010577.1, from coordinate 94,519,634 downwards.
TGTCAAACGAGTGTTCGTTGGCATCAGTAAAGAAACATGAAAAATGTTGTAATTTCTTCAAGCAATAAATGATGGGTAATTGTGGAGAGCCATAATCTCCCTCGCAATGAATGTACATGACACATGAAGTCAGTTTTCATTAGCCTTTCATCGAGAGAAGTCCGCCATCATCATTTCATCATCCTCACAGTGGTTGGGCCGGCGCGATGAAAGACGCGTTCCTATTGGTCACGCTCATTCGATCTTTTCTTGTCACTCAACCTCATTGGTTCACTTCGAGAGAATGCAAGTAACAATTCGCTTTGGTTCCCCGTCTTCGAAAATATAAAGGACGACAAATATAAATCGCATTCACTTAAATGTCACTGGTCGTTCAATTTGGCCTTGTCCTATGGTGACAACCTCATTGAATGCAGAGAGAAAGTATATGGAAACTAAATGCTGATATTAAGGTTATTATTGCATGCCTGAAAATAATGACCATAAACGTGTACTTTCACACACAAGCCCATAAACATAGATAAATGCAAATACGCAGAAATATAGATTACACAAAAGCACGCACACAAACAAGTAAGCATATATGCATACGGAGAGAGAATGGGAAAGGAAAGGTTATATTAAAGCGAGCATGGCCTGCTAAAAAAACATGTTCGGATTACCCAGTACGGATCGAACTGATTACACTATAGTATATTCTAACGAGACAATGTAGATTTAATAGTCCGGCTAATAAATTTATAAATTATATCAATATTGGCAATAAGATTAATATTTCTTATATTAGGTTGGTGCAAAAATAATGACGGTTTTTGACGTTAAAAAATACGTCATTATTTTTGCACCAACCTAATATATTAGACTTTTGTCTAAATTGAAGCACGAAGAGAAAGATGTTAAAGTCGAAATTTTCGAACACGTCGGTATCCTTTTTCAATGAGACAAGGAATAAACAAAAAAGTAGGATTCATTCTTTCGGGTAATGTTGTTGTTGTTGTTGTTAGAGTGGTTCCTGTGGAAAATATATTATCTGAACAAATACCTGTTTAATCCCTCAATATGTTATTTTATTTTGAAAATATATTTCAACTGCGATCTGTGTTTTCTTGTCTGCTCGTTGAATGAAGACGCTAAAAGCACGCATCTCATCATCAATGCATATAATGATTATAACGAACTCTCCCGTAGATTTCACGTATGGCGGCTCAACAGACTTTTCATTTTATGTATTATGTTTATGCCATCTATGCCGCTTCAGTTCAGCCGCTGATTTACACATCAAATAGATTTGAACTAATCTTGGTGTTAGATCTTAGATCAGGAACATGGACCAAATTAGACTTTTCGAAGTTCATTGGATCTTCATGGTTCGCTTAATATCGTACTGAAGCTAACTCTATAGCACATGGTTTTACGATCCTCAGCCATCCATAGGATATGAACAACGCATATGAGTTGGGGTTGCATCAGAAATTACTCAATTCCACTGATGTTGCACCTTAGATACCCGACCAGAAAGACAATTACACATACGCACAACCATATATATATATATATATATATATATATATATATATATATGTCTATTTTTATTTTAATTTCCTCAAATTTACGTATCACTTTTTGCCAACGAGCTACGTAAATATACTCATCAGTCAGTTATGTGCCATGCGTGATACACGCTTAGGCGATCATGTATCTTTCAATACATGATTGACGAGGCAGATTTTTTCCCGAAGTAGGTCGTCATTTCTTTCTGCGGTAGAACAGTTGCCATCCAATGCTATGTCTGTCCTGCTATTTACACATAACTGGGGGAAGAAGAAGAGGATTCATACCTTTCCCAAAGGTATTAGCACGTAAGTGAATGTAATGGATTCGACTTGAGTTCGAACTCGGCTCTCCGATTCCTCAAACCGTACCGCTATCCATTACTCCACCGTAATAAAAAGCTCATAAAACAATATCATCGTTGAATTAAATGAACCCGATTATAATTCAAAATTACATCAAATAGTTGATGATCACACCAAATTTAAAAAAGTCAACAAAAATCCGATTAAGCAAGTGAAATAGAAAATCCCCAAACTGATCACAACGAACAACGCAAAACAAGACAACGTAAAACTACTCAAAATAATCGGTCACTACAAACCAGGATACATGTATAGAACTAGAAATATACAGAAACCTAATTTCCCTCTCCGTCCTATCATATCCCAAATCTTCGGTTTGACATTTAACCAAAATCACTAACCAACTCATTACACTATACATAACAAATAAATACAGCATTAAATCAACTCATGAACTAATCCAAATCTTAAAAACACAAAAATCTCATTGATATTAAAAGTTTATTTACCAATGTGAAAGTCAGAGAAACGATTGATATAATTATAAAGAATATTTACAACAATCCATCTCTCCCTCAATTAAAAATTAAACCTAATATATTACGGAAATTACTCTTGACTTTTACAAATTATGATTCCCTTCTATGACCATCAAAATAATATCTACGTATAACATGATGGTGTTTCCATGTGTTCAGTTCTGGGACCAACATTCAGTAACTTCCACATGGCTAACCTTGAAAATAAGATATTTAATACTACTAAAATACTTCCATCTACCTAAGATATGTCGATGATATTCTCATCTAAGTTAAAATCATACATGAAATACAGGAACTACAAAAAAAACTTTAAAAAAATCACACATGAACTTAACAATAACAGCAGAATTTCTTTTCTTGATATATTGATAGACACATAATATTAGGTTGGTGCAAAAAAAATAATGACGTAATAATGTCGTTTTTTGACGTGTTTTTTAACGTCAAAAACGACATTATTACGTCATTATTTTTGCACCAACCTAATACATTCACTAGCCCCCCCCATATAAAAAAAAATCTAACTAGCATAAACACATGCACTCTCAACTATAAAAGTGAATGCCGTAACTATTAGAAAACAGACATTATACAAAATTTAATAAACCGTGCAAAAGTTAACGCTTCCACGAAAAAAGATTTCCTACATGTAATTTAAAAATTTAAATAAACTCTTATTGTTGATGAACAAATTATACGAGCTGTTAGAAATATTAACATAAGTCAGTAAGAACATAATACTTCCTCAAATAACCCTAAATATATCAACTTACTATATCACAATCAAATACACTGTAACTATAAACAAGATGAAAAAATTCTTAAAAACTCATTAATATTAATATATCCCCCCACCCACTGATTTTAGTAAAAAATGCAACTAATTACATAAATTATAAAATATATATCTTGGTTTCACGACATTATCGAGGCTTATATTAGACATGACAGATTCAAGTTTTATTGTACAACATTTAAAGAAACATTCCTGTCCACATTCAGGATTTAGAAAAATATTAATTAGCAATACATGTATACTCCACTTTCCTAATTATATTGTTGATGAACAAAGTGAACGGTCTGTTAGAAATAGTAATATAAGTAAAAAAGAACATAATAATTCCTCAAATAACCCCAAATATATCAACTTACTATACAGCAATCAAATACACTGTAACGATAAACAAGATGAAAAAATTCTTAAAAAAAACTCATTAGTATTAATATGTCCCCACTGATCTTAGTAAAAAATACAACTAATTATATACTATACCAAATTTAATACAACCAACTTAATCATCCGCAATAACACTTCTACATCAGTTAATGTTTTGCAAAATATTAACATTGTATATCAATTTAAAAGTCATCTGGGAAATTGTATCTCTTTCAGAAAAGCAAATATATATTTTGGTTTCGCGACATTATCGAGGAGACTTATAGTACACATGACGGATTCAAGTTCTATTGCACAACATTTAAAGGAACATTCCTGTCCACATTCAGAATTTAGAGAAATATTAATTAGCAATACATGTATATTCCACGATGAAAATAAAAAAAAAACAATAACTTCAAATTCTTGAATCCCTCTATAAAAGAAACACTAGATAATATTATGTGTATAGAAACAAAGTTTTAAAATGTCTATAACAGGAAGGTTTTAAAATACCTGAATTGCAATTTTTCGAAAAAATAAAAATATAACCGCAATGATTTAAAATAATTGATTCTAATTTTTAATATTTTTTCAAATATACATTAAGTTACCTCCCTAGATGGCGTTAATTTCGAATCAAAAGAGCGCGTTTCATGAGCATTTACCAAAAATAAAATTCACAATTATCTATTACATTAGATTTTGTCTTAACAATTCAGCCTTGAAGATGATCTTGGGTGACATTGAAAGTAATTGGAAAAATAAAAGGAATGAGAAAAACTACGGTGTCTTTCTTAATTATTTTAATGGCAATATTAAGAAATTAATCCGTGGATGAGTTTTAAAATAAAAATAGAGATAATATGTCTAGATTATTAGACCAAACATGCTTGAATGAAGATATGCTACAATTAATCAAGCTTCTGTCTTTACTCGTTCAGATTTATTTGAAAGTCATAACTGCTCAGTTTTGTATTCGAAAAGTAAATAATGCAATATCTAAAGAATTAACGGATGGCGCATTTTTCTCGAATGTTCAAGGCCGGTAGACGAAAATAATACTGTTTAAAATAAACGGAGAGTCTACTAAAATATGGATATTCTCTAAAAATATCGTTTAAAGTAATATATATATATATATATATATATATATATATATATATATATATATATATATATATATATATATATATATTAGATGAATGTGAATTTTTCAGCATTTTCGATAAATGTTTTTCTTCGGATTAATTTATAACTGTATTATTTAATCATTAAAGTATTTCCTGTGACTTTCTATGGCGTTATTCGAAGGGACATTTCAGTTGGGCAGTATGCATTGTATGTGGTGTATACCCCCACCTCTAATCCATATTTTTTTTGTTTTTGTCTTTTTGGGGGTTTTTGTGTGTGTTTTCTTTTTTACTGTTGCATTTGGAACGAGACGAAAGGCGCTGACATTCCGAAAAGTCTATAGTCAATCCAAAAAAAAAACGTTATTTCAACTTAAAATGTGTCAGCCACGATGCACGGTTCCACTCTCAATAAGGCTCCGTGCTTGTAACGTCTCCTGACTCTCAATTTCACGTCAAACCTTAAGCAGATCTCCTCTACTGGATCGACTGACAAAGCTGATGGGAAAATGAAAACTTGAGCCATGTTCTAAAATAGCCTCGTCTGACTGAGAGTTTCATATAGATGCCATGCATGGCGCCAAACCCGTCCAGAAATATCTAAACTGTCAGCTGTATACAATCGTTTTCTCAGATCAATGATGAAAGAAAGATTTGAGCAACTGAAGCCTGAGTATCTTGGCAAAGATCAACCTTCTTCAAATACTGTTGACTGGCGCTACAGATGCGCCAAGAACTGTGTGATATGACAGAAACCGCATCACTTAAGAACTACCAACGGCGGCAGAAACTAAAATGGATATCACATATAACTCGAAGACGTAATAAAGTGTTAACATTCTACACCAATTCTAATAGAATATTAGGAATTAAATCTGGATATATACTCGAAGAGTGACTACTGAACTTGATAAAACTATTCTCGGGAAAGATTTTAAAAGAAAGACATGCCATGTCACTTCAGCGAAGTATAACCAACTTCATGTCTTCAATGTTCTCAAATGTAAAATATTTCCACGCAAACAGCGTAACATTAAGAACGGCCACTTTGCGGAATATACTTCTTTGATCAATGTCAAGCGTCAATATTCATATTTCCTTCTTATTCTAATACTAGCAGCATGGCCTGGCGTTGCCCGTGCTTGATTCAAAAATCGTACGACTCATACAGCAATCGCTATCACTTGACTTAAAATATTTTTGCCCTTCCTTGCCTTTAAAGGAGTGCCCTTTGCCGTGCTGATGTTGCTACATGCCTTACTTCTTGCCTATCTCACATTGCGAATTTTTTCTAAGCTCTATACTAAACATTAAATCTGTTACGAAAAAAGAACTAAACAAAATGAACACAAAACGATCAGCTTTAAAAAAGAAACTCGTAACTGGAAAAACTGAATGAAAAAAGAATGTTAACAACAAATACTTTTTCACTCCCAACCCAGTTCTGCGGAATCAGAATCAACGTTAAGTTTAAGCAAGCGAATGAGCCAATTGGAGTAAAGTGCCATGCAGATTTAAATTTTTCCAACTTGTGACGAATGCAGCTATCGATTTTCTTTTGCATGCTATCATGCTAGTTAACATTCGTGTCAGTCAGCTGTTGGCTCTCACGCTGGCCAATAGAATCTTTCTGTATATTCGTGGCAGCCAGCTATAGGCTCTCACTCTGGCCAGTAGAAAATGGCCGTAAACTACATGAAAACTGCCGTAGAAGCATGAAAAAAATCGATTATTTCCACTATCGATGAGAGTTGGGAAATGCAAAGTCGGTCTTGGCCTTTCCGCTAACTTGGAACATGTGCATGTAAATTTTGGTGCAAAACCATCGAAAATTGCGGCCGTGCATTCGTTACACACACACACACACACACACACATCCTGCCTTTTATAGATAGAGATTCTTCCTTTTTACCATTTGTACTTCTAGTCAGGTTTTCATTGTCTTTTATTATTATTATTATTAATAACGCAACAGCGAAATGTAGAAAAAAATGGAGGCAAGAAATATAACAATGACCACCGGAAACAGGAAGAAAGTTGGAATGATCGAAATATTAAATTAGAAAAAGCGTCCATGACAGTGAAAGAGGCACAATGTAGTGACGTACACTTAACGTCTGCAAATGAAACACAGTGGTCCGAAAGTCTTGTTACAGTTACATAATACAGTTTTCTATTTCAGATGGCTGACACGAGTTCCTACACGAAATTGTTGATGTTCGTGCAGACCTTCTCGATGCGTGACAGGGTCAATAAAAGTAAAGAAACTGAATCTAGTACATGTTCTTTGTATTGTTGTAATCTTGTTCTTCTATTTATCTCATTACTTTTTAGTAGCGGGTGACAAGAGTTACGGACCACTCTGTACAGTCGATACAAAAAGTTATTATAACTGACTGACGTGCCGGAGTTTGTTTTCCATATGAAACATTGAAATTTCTTCGTGTTTAAATATCCGACCTTGTTTCGATAGGCAAAGACACACATTGATCCTTTTCTTGTGGAGCAGTAATTGTCGTTCAGTTTTACCTGTAAGTCCTGGTAAGTTTTCAATTGCATAAAAGCAACATTAATTGCGGTCTGAAACATAAAAACATAACATTAATATGCAACAAAAATTTAGTTGCCACCTCTTCTAATTTTTCGTAATGTCACTTGAAATTGTTCAACGACTTTGTGAACATCCTGTATATTTATAAAATAAGAATAGATATCTTATGATTATTCAATTTATTGATATTCTTTTCATGTGTGCGAACTTACGTTTCGTAAATGTGGCTTTTGTTGTTGCATCAAAAAATACCAAGGTTCATACATCCACATCAGCCACAAGTGCGAAACATTATTCGCACATTGGAATGTCAAAATATAACATATATATATATATATATATATATATATATATATATATATATATATATATATATATATATATATATCCCTGTATATATATATATCCCTCTATCTCTCTCTCTCTATATATATATATATATATATATATATATATTTATATGTCTGCCTCTGTCTCTGTCTCTCTTTATCTCTCTCTCTCTCTATATATATATATATATATATATATATGTCTGTCTCTGTCTCTCTTTATCTCTCTCTCCCTCTCTCTCCCTGTCTCTCTGTCTCTCTGTCTCTCTCTCTGTCTCTCTCTCTCTCTTAGTACAGGGTTTGTTGACGTTATTGATGAGTACACGTACGCATACAAGAGACGCTGAGGTTGGGAGCCACACACACACACATATATATACATATATATATCTATATCTATATACATATATATATATGGCGTCTCAAACTCATTAGTCAAATAGAAAAATATTTCATATCTGTTTGCGTACTTTGCTTTGCTTGTTTCGATAAACGAAGACACATGCTACCTTTTCTTGTTGAGCAGTCACTGTCCCCCAATTTTAGGGGTAACTCCTGGTAAGTCTTCAGTTTCATAAAAAACAACATTAATTACGGTCTGAAACATAAACATAACATTAATAGAACTGTTAATATCATTAAAAGCACTTTAATAATAATAACATTAATATACAACAAAAATTTAGTTGCCACGTCTTGTAATTCTTTCCTTAGTAACTTTTGTAATTCTTTCCTTAGTAACTTTTTGAAATTGTACATCATGTTTTCAAAATATATTTTGATCTCACTTTAAACGTTTACGGCCAAATCACGTTAAAAATACCAGTTCTCGTTTGATCACCGGAAGTATGCCGTGTTGATCCCGGTCAGTGTACTGCTTGGGTGTAACTGTTATCGTAAGCAGGGTTACTACAATCTGAAATATGTTCCAGCTTTAAATAACCTACGAAGGGTTCATAAAAAAAATATTTTTTTTGTAAACGTCTAAGGTTTAGCACTCACCTCATTCAACACTAAGGCATTGTTGATTGATAACCTCTAAAGTTAATGTATCTCGACCGTTTTATTTGGTGAAATATTAGTATTTATTTAAAAAAAAACACAAACGTTAAGGCAGTTCCCGGATTTATCTCCTTTTTCCCTTTGTTTTTTTTTTTTTGCTGCGTCTACCTTCAACCTTCCTTCCATTATATCAGTTGTTAAATTCTGAACTCTCCTTTTTTGAAAATCTTTTTCAAACAATTCCCAAGAGTTCCACTGTTCCATTATCAAACTTGCCTTGTACTTTTCCCCAGATTAAGCATCAAGAATAACAACTGTCGAGTATGCATCATATCTTCCGACATTATTTTTAATAACATTCATTTCTTAAAGCGTATGCGCACACAATCAATAAAGAGCGAATAAAACTTTAAAGACAACTCTAACATTAACAACTTTGTCTCAGACTCATATATATATATATATATATATATATATATATATATATATATATATATATATATATATATATATATATAGTATGTGTGTGTGTGTGTTATTAAAGGTAAAACCAGCTAATCGTAGACAACCCAGTCGGATAACAAGAGGAAGCCTAATTATGAACAAACTAGTGTCGATATGACGAACTTGATGTAAGTGTTCTGTCAGTGACAGAACTCGTTCCAGTATTCTTAGCCTCGCTATGGGGAAGCATGAACTGTGGACTTTAGACTCTTTACAAGCACAGCTGGCTGTGTATCTTAATGGACTGCCAGTCTGAATTCTTAAAGAAAATGACATTCTTCCGTGTCATTCTTTACAAATATATATATATATATATATATATATATATATATATATATATATATGGTTGAAAGTTGGGTTCTTGAGGTTTATATTTAGGCCAATATTTATTCATATTAACCCAAATATAAACATATGCCCTGGATTTTTGCAAATATATATGTTCTTAAACAAAATGCTCTTTTCTAAAGCCTCCATATTTATGGTGACTTTCCACGCATGGCTTATATGTGGCACAAGGCCGAATGATTAGGGCACCCAGTGAGTATCGAACTCACTACTCAATCGTAATATAACGAGCGAGACAAGTTCGCTAAACATTACACCACGTCGACGTGTCCTTATTTGCTAAGTGTTGTTTTCATGTGGTAAAAGGTTGAAAGAATTCAACACACAATGAAGCTTGAACTCACTAGGAATTGAACTAGTGAGACAATCTCTCTAACCATCACACCACGTCGAGGTACCCAGGCCAGTATATCTATGTGCGGCGATAGAAATTTTCAAATATCAAAGTAAAATGGCCGACACATTGCTTTAAAATCAATAATAATAACAACTACATTAATTCGCTTTAATTTAAACAACGTATGATAAATGTATGTCGCTTCGCGTCCCTTTCATTTCCTTAACGCGTAAAGATTATCGAATTCAAATTTTAGACGATATTTTAATTATTCACGGTTAATTTTTCCGTTACAAAATTCTTCAAGGAACGGAACGTGTTGGTAAAAAGGTAATTTCTTTTATTAACAATGTCTTTTCAGATACCTTAATTTATCTATGAATTCTATATATACAGACACAAACGCAAACATATATAAATATCTATGATTTGTATATTCCGTTTCTTATGTATATAAGAGTGCACCATTTTAATTACTTTTAAAATAGATTTTTGAAAATTAAAGTGTCTGTTTCACGCAGTGTGATTTTCAAAATGGGCATTTGTTTACATTGGACGCTCTATAGTACTTTTCAAGTTTTTCATATATATACATATATATATATATACAGTGTAACCCGGATATAAGAGAAACCCGGATATAAGAGCGATTTTCTCTGGTCCCAAATTAGAGCCATACTTACCTAAACAAAATAGACCAAACCCGGATATAAGAGAAACCCGGATATAAGAGAAACTCGGGTATAAGATACTTCTTCTCCGGTCCCGACAACTCTATACACTATATATTACACTATATATATATATATATATATATATATATATATATATATATATATATATATGTTTGATTTTTTTAAATTTATTTTTTGTTATTGAGCCTGGCCCTTTAGAACGGCCTTTAATCGTTAAACACACCAATAGGTTTTTTGGGGGGGTTTTGTTTTTTTGGTTTTTGTTTTTTGCTTATTATCTTTTTCTCCTGTGAGGGTGTGGTTCTCAATATTTTAAATGCAATTATTTTGTTTACTTTTCTCCCGTTATGCCTTAAGGTAAGCATTTTCTGGCCATGTGTTATATGAATATGGTCCCTCCCATTGCGTTCAAGTCGTTTGAGGATAACGTGAGCGTGAAACTCGGGTTAAAACTAGGGCCACCCTTTCATTGGAATTAACGTTGTCTAGAGTTTTTTTTTTCTCGGTGTAATGCAGGCGTTGAGCATTTTATTTTCTTTACTGAGTCGGATGGTGTTTACATGTAGGTCTTTTTTTTCTTTCTCTCTTTTCTTATTGCTATCCTTGTTCGAGATTTTATTTTTTATAAAGGGTTGTAATGTCTTCCGCCGACAGTTTTGGTCTTTCTTTTATATATATATATATATATATATATATATATATATACAGGGGGGGAGGAAATAAATATTCGTACACATGAAAAATTGTATTTTTATAAATGTAAAAGCCTTAACTAAAGCAAATTTTGATACATTTTATGTGTAAAGATACATTTTATTAAAAAATAGTAATAAACATAATTAATTCTTATTTTAACAGAAATTAATGTATTTTCTTCATTTTAACTGATGAAAAAAGTATTCGTACAAAAAAAAAGCATATTAACTTAATTTAATACTTTGTGGAATATCCTTTATTGAGTCCAACAGCTACCAGTCTATTCCTATACGTCTCAACTAATGATTTGCACACATTGAGTGGTATTTTGTCCCATTCTTGGCATATTATCTTCAAATTCTTGATATTTGTTGGTGCTCTTTTCCCAATTTGAATTTTCAAATATTGGCATAAATTCTCGATTGGGTTCAAATCTGGGGACTGACTTGGCCATTACAAGACATCAACGTTACTTTCAGCTAACCATTTCCTTGTAGATCTAGCGGTTTGGTTAGGATCATTATCCAGTTGGAAAACCCAATCAGGAGGTAGCCGAAATCTCTCAACAGAACGCATTAAATTGTCTTGCAGGATTTTCTGGTATCTTTCGGCATTCATCTTGCCATCTATTATTGATATTCTGCCAACACCTTTTGCAGAAAAACAGCCCCAGGTCATGATACTGCCACCACCAAAATTTACAGTTGTCAACGTGTTCTTTGGTAAGTAGGCTTCACAGTCCTTCCTCCACACATGATTTCGATAATTATGACCAAACAACTCTATTTTAGTATCATTTGTCCATAGTACATTTTTCCAAAATGAATATTCTTTATCCTTATTCTCTCTAACGAATTTTAGCCTATCATCTCTGTGTCGTTTCAAGAGGAGTGGAGACTTCCTTGGGATGCGTGATTTCAGACTGTTTTTGTGTAGTTCATTACTTATTGTGTGGCACCCTGCATTTTTTAGAAAGACTAAAAAGAGATATTCATAGAAATATGATTTAATTTTTATTCGGTTTATTAACCAGTTGTTAGTTATTTAGAAACGAAGAATAATTGAGTTTTGAGAATAATTCTCTAACTGTATTTAGGCGATCCAAAGAGAAGAAGAAAAAAAAAATAATAAAAAGAAAGAGAAAGAGGAATAGATAATACAAAACCCGGTCATAAGTAAAACTAAGACAAGACAGGTGTCAAAATATATCAGGTCAAATTACCTGACCGAAATCCAGGGAAATAGAAATTGTTATATTTGGTTGAAGAAATAGAGTTTGGAGATAATAAAATAAAACAAAAAGAAGAGGAAAGACAGAAACATAATACGAAACCAGGTCGTAAGCGAAAACACACACGTACGACCAGCACCTAACAAGTGTCAAAATTATCAGGTCAAGCACTTGAACTAATTCCATGTCCGCGTAGGATGGAAGTCTGTTAAGGTTGGCTGAAACAATAAAGATTTTTTAGAACAATGGAAACGAAATTTTAATCGGAGGAAAGGTGTTTTTTTTGTGTTGAGGGGGTGACCGGTGGAACTGTATACAGATTCTGACCTGTTAAAAATTGGAACCCCACGATGATGAAGTGGAGACATTTTCAATTCAGATAATTAAGATTTTTGACTATCAGGTCTGACCAAAAACAAAGAAGGAAAGAAAACGATTGTCTCGGCTCACAGATAGCGCCAATATTCTTTCCTGAAGTCACATCTAATTAGCGGCAGGCTGTTTTGACAGAACCCAGGTGAGAAAAAGCCAAGATTATCATTTTTCGTACGTGTGAAAAAGGCCAAATTAGATTTTGTTTTTTTTAGAAAAAGAACGATGTAAGCCACGCCCGATTGGAGACGGGAGGCGTCCCACCACAGTCTCATTAGCCGAAAGCGGTCACGTGATATGCGGAAAGAGGAGGGAGAATGCTCGATCAAGAACCATTGGTCGAAAACGGTCACCTGACATACGAGAGACCGGGAGAGATGGGTGTGCGTCTTCCCCTCAGAGGCACTGTGAGGAAGTAGGGGTGAAAATAATAGCGATAATGGGAAATCAGAACTAATGCGACTTTTGGGATTATCGAGAGAGCCCTGACGCCGACAGACCCACCCCGGTTTGCTGCGGCGTCAATAAAAGCAGGACCCCAATCGACAAAAAAATGAGTTCAGCCCCGGACGGCAGCGAGAAGAGATCACCTCGGACGACAGAGAGTTGCGGCTGAGTTGCGGCAAGAAATCCTTCCAGCCCAAGTCGAAAACAAGAAATCCTTCCAGCCCAAGTCGAAAACAAGAAATCCTTCCGGCCCAAGTCAAAGACAAGAGAAGTTCTATCTAAGTCGACGAAGGAGAAGATTACTCGAAAGCCGCGGAGAAGTTGCAGCCAAGTCGAAGACAAGGCCAAAGAGTTACTGGACGGAAGAAGAAGAAGAAGTTAAAATCAAGCCCAGCCGAGAACAGAATTCGACCCAACCAGATCGAAGTGAAGAAATACAACTCAAGTCGAAGAGAAGAATCAACTGCGAATGATTGATAGAAATTAGCCCCAGTGTCGAACTAAACCACACTCCGACATACACAATTCTAGAGAGTAGACAATTCGAAATCGTTAAGTTGTATGATAGAAGCTTGGTGCCATAGTCCACAGAGCGGGTCGGGAATGAGAACAATTTTTCTTTATGTAACGGACATTAGATATAAAAGGTTGTCACCCTTTTTTTTTATCAGTAATTTTTTTTGTCTCGTGAGTTTTTTTTTCTTTTACTTGTGTTTTGCCACCCCCGTCGGACTCAACTTGCATACGGCCCAATCCCTGCTGGTCCCGTCTGTCTAAGATCTAAACACAGCGTGGGTAGACAGACCGGAGATCAGTACAGTTGCTTTAGCAACCAGGTATTGGAAGCGGGTTGGGAAAGGCGAGGCTGGTGATCATCTAACCAAGAGGTTGGAGCGGCACGCTTGGAACCAGGAGGAGCGACCAGGAGGAGCGACGTCACAGTTGGCGCCGTAACCAAAGGATTCGACCCTGGGCCAGGTGTGTACCCGTCACAATTGTACACTTGGTTACTTTAATCCCTAATGCAGCTATTCTCGGGTAACCTGTGAATTTTGTTGGATCTGGCGTCCTAATATCCTTGCTGATCATAGAGAAATCTTCCTCGGAGCAGCTGTTCGTCTTTGGTTTTCGACACTGTTACCAGTTTTAAACCTTGCAATGAACGAAGCAATTGTAGTAAAAGGAATATTCAGGTTGTTAGAAATCGTTCTGTAACTGTTCCCATCTTTCCAAAGAGACAAAATGTGTTGTTTTTGTGAAATAGTCATTTCTTTACCTTTAGACATTATTGGAACCTTCTCGTAAGACTAGAAATTGCAGAAGGCTCTGATAATGGCTAATAGCGTTAACTATAATTACTGGAACATTCTAGAATATACTTTTTTCATAATTAATTGATTATTTTATTCTAATAATTAATTTGTACGAATACTTTCTTTACCAGTTAGAATTTTTAAAAATGCATTAATTTCTGTTAGAATAAGAATTAATTAAGTTTATTATTATTTTTTAATAGTATGTGTCTTTATGCATAAAATGTGCCGAGATTTGTTTTATTTAAGGCTTTTACATTTATAAAAATACAATTTTTCATAGGTACGAATATTTATTTCCCCCCACTGTATATATGTAAGTTTCATTAAACATGACAAACAAGGTGCTTTGATTAAGTTTTTTATATAATTTCTTATATGATCTTATAATTTTTTCTTTTCATTAGATAAATTATACAAAAACTGTCCAAATGTTATATTTTTTCGAGTTCTTTCGGCTATACATTTAGCCATTTTCAAGGATGAAATATATTAACTGTTAACTAGAAATTGATTGCTCAATGTATATATTTAATATTATAGAATGTTTTATTTTCAAAACACAGTCAACATATTGTGTCAATTAGTTGATATTATTGAGTGTTCTTTTTTTGTTTTTATTAATAAGGCTTTCATTATTTTAGCCTTTTTTGCATGTAGTCGATACTATTATATTTGTATTATCAACAAGCATGTTGCGAATAGGGTCCAGTTTGTCTCCATGATTATTTAAATGAGACGTTATAGAGCTATGATCAGGAAGATGTAGCGTGAATCTTCTTGTCAAACATGTTGTAGTGTGGCCAATATAATGGTTTACAAATTTTGATTAGGAACACAATTTCTTAATGAACATTTAAATGCGTAAATAATATTTATTCTATTTAATTTTAGACCAAAGAGGTGAATTATTTTTGGCTATAAGATTGGCGGTTTAAATTTTTTATAATAGTCTAATTTATTTTGCTCTTGCCTACTGCTGTTATGCATTTTTATAATGTTAAGTCTAGTTTCATCTTGTTTGTATTAGGTTGGTGCAAAAATAATGACGTAATAATGTCGTTTTTTGACGTTCAAAAATACGTCAAAAAACGAAATGATTACGTCATTATTTTTGCACCAACCTAATAATTATCATTCATCTGATTGTTATAATTTTTTTTTTTATAAAAAATATTAATGCTATTGCTTATGTTTGTATTCTCATCGTTGCTATTAGCTACCTTAGATAGAAAAAGCCTAATATGGAAATCCAACAGTTGATTTGGAAATCCGTTATTGATAAGCGTTTGCTTAACGTTATTTAATTCTTTAAAGAAAAGCGTGCGTGAGGGTGAATTCTCGAGCTCTCTCTTGAGGAAATTTTTAATAACACCTATTTCATATCTAAGACGACATTCACTAGAGAAATAAGATGGCGACAGTCTTTACTAGTGTTATTTTTATAAACTGTAAGAGTTGTAAATGTATTATTGCTAAAATCAACAAGAACATCTAAGAAAGGGAGTTATATATATATATATATATATATATATATATATATATATATATATATATATAAAGAAATATAAAGGTCTGATATATTTATGGGATAAAGTGCTCAATATCAGAGATAGACAGTATGTAAATATAAATATAAAAGTGAACAGTCAAGTCTAAATTCAGAGGTGACAGGCTGTTTCATGCTATACGCAATCGTCAGGCCGGCTGTTGAATTCTATATTTTCAGGGATATCATTTCTTATTTCCCCAGTGACACAGAAACACAAAACAGGATTCTCATCAGGAGGCTTGCTCGGCTATGATAGTCAATTAATAGCTTTTCAATCGTGCCATTGTTGGTTCTTTTGTGATGAGTGACATATCTCTAGCCTCCATCAAATATCTGCCTCTATATATATATTCGGAGAAGTCAGTTCTCCAGACTTGATATACATTTTTATGATTGCCTTTCCTCGTCACGCACCTCAGAATATCTCAACGTTCATTTCTCCCAACATCATAACTGAAATAATCTGCCATGTTTGATGCTGAATTCCAGGCAGTTCGCGTACCATTCTTGACCCAACACTCTCCAGACCCACGTCCTATCCTTACTCAGTGATGAGTAATCAACCCAAAAGATGACAGGAGGCCGAATAACCATTTTAAATGTCTACCACACATCGTTACTGATTAAGAAACTACTTTATTCTATTCCATCAGTGAATTACAAGATTGCGCGATTCTAATCTAAAAGTGGAATTCCTGATATAGATTTAACTAATTCCACCTTTTGGTCAAACAACAAGCTCAAAATCTAACATTACCTTTATTCCAGGAGTATGTTTTGTTTTTAACTAGCTTCGAATGTATTCGTTGGTTTTTGTCAATAAATTGAATATTTGTCAGTAAATATGTCTTTATTAAATATCGAATCTAATGATTTTTCCGGATTTTATTTGGTTGTTATTATGGGAATAGAAGTATATTAGGTCATTTTTTATTAGTTGATTTTCGGCAGAAGCCATGTTTTAGGCCCTTGTCAACTCGGTGTAACGTGATGTCTAAGAAAAATAAACGTACATTATGAAATGGACAAAGTCCGACAATTATTTTTTAAGACATTTTTTATGATACATTTTTTTATAGATACAAATATTTAAGTAAATGCTCTGTTCAAAATAAACAATATTAAACGGCCTGAATGTCCGAGAAATTTTCATAGAAAATATGCGTCCTCTGACAGAAATCGAACCTGTATCCTATACGGAGTCTTTATATAGCCTGATGTGCCTTAATCTATTGGGCCACAGAGGATCGTTCGGTTAGCAAGGTCGATTTTACTGTTTTTAAACACAATTCTCCATCATTTTCTCTCATTCATTCATATCTGCTCAATGGGTATCCAAATGTAAACAAACGACGTCATGCATTATGAAATGGACAAAGTCCAACAATTTTTTTTTTTTAAATGTCTTAAAAAATACTTGTCAGACTTTGTCGGAGGACGTATCTTTCACTATCCCAATGCGCCTTCGTGTTTTGGTGTCTTATATTTCATCCTGCGTTAAAATACTTCCTAGATATTTACATTTTTGCACTTGTTTAATTTTTAATCCGACAGATTTTGATCGCTTTTATCATTTTTTAGTGAATCAGTTAGTTATGTGCCATACGTGATACACACTTTATCGATCATATTTCTTTCGAGCATGTATATTTCATTACTGATGAGGCAGATTTTTTTTCCTGCAGTAGGTTTCCATTTATTTCTGAGTTATACTGGTTGCCAACCAAGTCTAAAGAACCCAGTCTATCCCGTTATTTATTGAGGAAGAAATGGATTCACACCTTTCCCAAAGGTATTTGTGCGCAAGTAAATCTAACGAGCTCAACTCACCCCGAGCCAAAATCCATTGCACCACAACCGCACATCCAGTGGACACTGGTATTTTAGCAGGCACTCCGTTTATTTATTAAACTGTATATTAACTTATTTATTTTCGTCTACCGGCCTGAATGTTCAAGAAATGTTATTAAAGAAAATTTCCGCTACCAGACCGGAATCGAGCCTGTGTGCTTCAGGGCAGAGGGAGATACCGTTTAGCACAGCACGCTTTGTCAACATGGACCTGTAGTGCAATCGGCCATGCGAGGCCAAAAACATTTCGCTTAAAAGTATGAAATAAATAAATATACTGTTAAATAATGAAATGAAGTGTCTACTCAAATACGAAAAGCCACTAGAAATAACGTTTAAAGTGATAAAAATATTTATATAATTTCATTTTAAATTGATCCCCCGACAGAAGTCAAAGCAAATATGCTCATATGATGTAATTTCTTAAATTTTATTATTTTTAAATTTCGTAATCTGGTGTGTTTCATCGATAGTAAGAAAGAACACCATATTACGAATTTTCTTTACTTTTTTTCATTTTAATAAATCTCATTATATAAGAATATTTTCTTTTGAATTTCGTAGAAAGATCAATTTACAAGGAATTTGTATAGCAAACTGGTTCTATCTAATTAACTTTTATAAAATTTTATTTTAAAAAATCTAAATATTTGTAATATGGAGAATTATCTTTAATCTTTATGATATGAAAAAAATTTAAAAAATGATTATTTTTTGTCGCACTGCCTATTGTAATACAGGCGTTGCTTCTTGAAATTGGCAGTATGGAAATGTGAGTTTCATTCCTGAGCTGGCTAGTAAAGACTCGTGGAAACAAGTCAATGAATAACTGAGCAGTAATTTAAAAAAAAATGAGATATACTTATGTATTAGTGAGATCAATCTACTCCCATACATTAAATAAAGGAATTGAATTATTTGAAGTTTACGCAGATCGAAAGACAACTAAAGAACTCCGTTTAGATTAAGACGCCAAAAGCTGCAGATAATTTAACTGCAATTTTATTCACTTTCGATTCTCGAAATCGACCATTTTTTTCATTGCTGGTGATGCTGTACATTAAAAACTACTTTTTCGTAGTTTATCCAATTCGCGGCAAATCTTCCGTTCATTGTAGCGCTCCGCTCTGTTTCATGCTTAATTATTCTAATTTTAACATCATGGCTTTAATTTAAATTGTTAATTCATTATACCAGGTAAATTGTTTGACGGACACCTCAACAGATTTTCCCGAACCAATTTCGAAACCATTTATCTAGAGTATTAGTGCAAGGTGAACTTAAATGACCCTAAACGAAATTTCAAACACGACGTCATTCCGTTTTCTGTGACTCTATACGTTATGCCACCCGCACAGGGAATGCGAGGAAAGTTGTAATTAGACTCTATACCATAAACTGCTCATAGTAAAATAACATGTGAAACACATGATGGACAAAAATTAATCAAATCGAAAGGAATTATGGAATCTGTAAGCGCAAAGGGACATATGGATAGGGGAGGGTATGCAATGGATTTTGTAAAAGCCAGATGAGCCTTGATATATTGTGCGCATGCGTATGTATTAGGTTGGTGCAAAAATAATGTCGTTTTCTCACATATGTTACTATGTGAGAAAGCGACATTATTTTTGCAGCAACCTAATAACATCAAAATAAAATGATTGCCATTATAAAACAGTGTGAAAACCGAGTTATGGGGATTTTAATAAGGCAGAAAGTATGGGGTACTCCTTCAGGATCAAATTTACTATTCAGTGGGAATAGTTCTAGTAAGACAAGCTTTCTGTCCCTTACAATACGTCAAGGTGCTGAAACATAGTGTTATGAGGTGTAATAAATCTCCTTATATTTGATTCATGGTAGACCCATTTTTATAGTGGAATAAACTATTTTTTCCTAAATATTCTACGATTATTTCATTATTCTATATACTCTATATAATATATACAGGGTGTCCCCACAAAATTTATATCATTTTGTAATCTAACAATTCCCGCTAAAATGATCTCAAATTTTAACAAAATGTGTAAAAACTAAGTTGACTGTACGGACTTTTCTCAATGAGAATCTACCAGGAAGATGGATCGAGTGTGTCAGTGAAAATGACAATGTGCTGTTGAAATGGCCACCAAGCTCAGCCGACTTGACACTTTGTCATTTTTTTCTTCTATGATGCTATTTGAAACGACAGATCTATATCTCCTTTCTTCCTAAAAGCCTAAATCGTTGTAGAATGTTACGCCAGACATGCTACAGCGTGTTTGGCAGGAGCTGGACTACTGACTTGTGTCCTGCCGCAGGTGGTGCGCATATTGTGAAGCTTTGTGAAATCGGTTATAAAAATCTACATTCCTTTCAATATCATGTTTGAATTTTGATCAGTAAATTTATTATAGTTCAACATGAAGCCTATTTAATTTCGTTTCTATGTAGTTACTCAGATATTCACATTTTAAATGATGTCAAGTTTTTTGGACACCCTGTATAAATACACACACACACACAAATACACACACACATATATATATATATATATATATATATATATATATATATATATATATATATATTGTTTTAATAAAAAACAGACCACTTTAAGGTTCCATGTAATAAATTATTTCACCACAGACCTTTTAAAGGGCTCTGGATCATCAGACTTAACTACCAAAGGTTGAAATGCAAAATTTTGCATTTTAACATTTGGAAGTAAAGTCTGATGATCCAGAGCCCTTTAAATGGTCTGTGGTGAAATAATTTATTACATGGAACCTTAAAGTGGTCTGTTTTTTATTCAAACATATTTGCTCTGAATTTACATTGAACTCTCCGGATATCATCCTCCTTGGATCTACCCATGCGGTTTACTTAGTTTTGCATAAACTAAATATATATATATACACATATTCCGTGACTGTTATCGTCACATAGCAAATCTCTATGTCAACATATCATTTTTTATGATGAATATCTTTGTTTAAATGTCCATATTACCACTCTAAAGATGGCTCATGTGAGCCGAAAGTTTAGATCAAGGAATAGCATAATAAAATATATCTCAATACTGTACAGTTTCTGTCTTTATTTTCTCCTGAAATTATACGAAGCCTAGAACGGCTCATGATGAAAAAATAATAGACATTCGTTGTCTATTATATTTAACAATATATATTTGTTTGTTTGTTTGTTTGTTTGTTTTTGTGTGTGTGTGTGAGGAAGAGAGAGAGAGAGATGCCGAACAAAAGTGGATATATCAGATAGTGTTAAAGCTGTTTTTACTGGCAGCGCGTTTCGACTTCGAAATGCAGTTGAGTAGACGCCTTCAGGTTAGGTTTGTCTTTCATTCTGGAATGTAGACGTCTCTTTAACTATATAACGAAGCCGAAAAGCGTTGTCAAAAAAAAAAAAAAAAAAAAACTTTCCACTAGGTTTGATTTCTACAGACATACACACCTACACACACAGGAACACACGCATATATAGATACGTGAGCGAATGATCCGAAAGTTCACTTTTCAACCATGAGACCCGGATCTCACCATGGTTGATTGGTTATCGATCACAGTGTGCGGCACCTTTGGAAACTGGAAACAATACCACGGATTGAGGCAAGCCTTTTCAGTGAAATTATCTAGACGGAATTTTTCGTGTATGGGTGTGTTAGCACGAAATCACTAATCCGCGGGTTTGAGAGTGGTTCAAATATTGGCGTGGTTCAAACTGCTGATCATACCAGATTATCTCTCTCACCAACCACCCACCCCCTCTCTCTCTCTCTCAAACACACACACACACTCGCTCCTTGAAACTGCAATTAAAGTTCTGCTCAACATTGCTGCAGTATAAACCACATGTGGGCTCTGTGAATATCTAACAAAAACAAATATGCCTGAGCAGGCGTCTGTTGTAGGGATTTACTTACCGGCGTGAAATTGATCAACCACTATTACTAGTTCATGCATTTAAAAGCTATCATCAGGCAGTTGACATGTGTTTCTTTTTTTTGTTTTTGTTTTTTTTGTTTTTTGTTATTTTTAGAAATTGACATCTTATACGACCTAAGCTAGCCCAAGATGTTGCAGTGATCTGTACATAATATGCAAAAACCAACTAAACTCATCGATGGAGAGAATAAAACATACGGTCAAAATGAAAATGCCTTTCTCCGGTGAGAATATATATATATTTGTTGCACACTTCTTCTTTGTGCCCTATCTTTTCAGTACGTAGGATATCATGGCTCTCCACATTTTCCTGTAGCTTGTAAAAAACTTTGTCTTCTTGTTATCTCTCCTGAACTATGATCATTTACTCGAGCTCGCTGGGTAGATTATACGTTGATTTTCTCTGTCCGTCTTGCTTTCGGTCTATCTTGTGAGTATTAAATTTTCCGAGCACTTTTTCCTCATTATTTTCAACTGTATATGTTAAGTATAAATATATTTTTCTTTCCTTTTTCCCTAAAACTGTATTGTTACTCACATGTTTAGTATTCCCAGCATTGTTTTGTTGAACCAAATTTCTGTTGTTTCAAGTCTTTTCTTTGTCTAAGGAAGTTGCCCAGAATTCACTGAAATATAGGAGGACTGATGTTACATAATAGCAGAACACTGTTTTCTTTGTTTCTAACGATTTTTTTCTGTTTCTTAATACTTTGCTTAGATTTTAGAAAGCATCTTTACAATACTAATTTAAAATCAGTAATTATAAACAATAAAAATGTATATAACAAACCGAGATTTGTTGTCCAATTGCACTAATAACTTGTTGGTAATGAATCTTGGACGAAATCAAAAATTCTTACAGATCAATAAATCTTTATTTTAATCGTTTCACCCAAAGCAAGGCGATAATGCCACTAACACGCAGTGCGTTACATTAGATGAAAGGGCGTGAGAAGATTTTAGTGGGGAGAAGTGAGAAAAGGAACCGTGTTCAAAGAGACAGAATATGGCGATTAAAGTTCCGTTTGAAATTTTTAAGATTGTATATGGCAGGGAAACAAGAAATCTGAAAGTCCTTGCACCTATGATCAAGAAAAAAGTTGCTGATCACCTCAACAGAAACAACTTTCTGAGCGATAAATAGTATGTGTTTCGCATCTCTAGATTCACTGCTGATGATATAACTATCAATATACACAGAATATGCAAAAACTCGATAATAAATTCATCACAAGATCGATTACCTTAGATTTCTTAAAGTGTTTTAAAAAGATGTAACATAAGTTTTGCTACACGAATTCTATAATTATGGCAACTGTGGAAGAGTTTCCGCAATTATTTTTCTTATCGCGTAGGTCCACGAAGGCCTCGAAGTATAGCCATAAAAAATTGGAAGTCTATTGAAGAACTGAAGACATTCAGGGTTAAACACTATTAATATAAATACAGAGTCCAGGAAACTGTTTCTAATAATATCCAGTAATATTATTGGTGCGATTATCTAAACTTTATAAGTAATAATAGCTGGCCGCTCGTTTCCGACGAGTGTACCTGTCTACTTGAATTTTTTAAGATTCTATATGGCAGAGAAGCAAGAAATCTGAAAGGAGGCTTTCCCAGGTGAGAACTGAGATTAGAGAATGTTTTAAAATAGAAGTCTCTTCTAAAGAATGTCCCACGGAAATAAAACGCTAATCTTGATTGTTGGAACTGCTCTATGCTTAAATAAAACTAGAGAAATCCTAGGAAATGTGAAACTGACAAACTACTTTGATAAATTTCTACAGCCAAACGGAAACTCAAATTAGTGAATAGACATCTCGCTCGTCGCCGACCTTGAATTCATACAATCAATCAAATTATTCTGGTGAAATGCATAGTTTTATTGTCTATGTATTCAATTTCATCGATACAAAGATATTAATCTACAAATTATTACGTCCACAGAATTGTTAAATAGATGATAGGAAGTTGTATGATCATTTATATTTTCTTAGATATAATCTTGGACAACCATTAAAAAGCCATCAGTCATTTTCTCGACACAATCGTTTCAATAGAAACTGCAATAAAAACAAAACTTTGGAGATTCCGTTTGTTTTTCCTTCCTTTTTTCATCTTATTTTATCGTGGATGGGACAGGTGTTTCTAAAGAAGATTTAGGCCGTTCTTTAACTTCAAATTTCCGCTTTTTTTTTAATCCCAACATAAATAATTATAGTATACACTGTGATTAATGGATACTGACTCAAAATGAGAAATCTGAGAGTCGAGTTCGAATTTAAGTTGGGTTTGTTATATACACTTAAGCTCCAATTCTCTTGAGAAAAGTACCACTTTTCCTTCAAGATATGGGTCTTATATCCTCAGTTGGCATTCAAGAAACGCTACCTAATGCGGGTAGATCTTCTGTTTAGTCAGCCATGAATTGAAAGAAATATCATCGTCTGGACGTGTATCATGTATGGCGTTAAACTGATTGAATATATTAACTATTTATTATGACTTTTAGGTTAAATAATATATTTAATATTATTTGTTAATTATTTGAGAACTTGTTTTTATCTATTCATTTTGATGTATATATTACTAGCTAATTAGGGAAAGCTTTCAAGATACAATGTTCAGGCTCATTAAATGTATGGCTATGAATTCTGGACAGATAGCTCACGGGCGACGAAGTAGCCTGAAGCAACAGTGAAATTGTTCTATTGATTAATACTGAGAATAAAATGGAGAGAACATTTGAGAAACGAGCAAAATAGGAACTACAAGGGAACTATACTTACAATAAGAAAGAGACAATTGAAATTGCTGTGCCATTTTTTTAATTTAATATTCAAATGATGGATGTGCGAGTGGTGCAATTGATAGCGGTTCAAAATTAGAAATGGGTGAGCCGAATTCGAATTCCAGTCGATGTTGTTACACTCACTTATGCGCAAATACCCTTGCAAAAGTCATGAATCCACCTCCCTCGTCTTCCATCTATGCGTTAAACAGTAAGGCTTGTATCTGGAAAAAATATTTTTATTCCCCAAAATCTGCTGATTAAATATTCTCTCAGAAAGAAAATAATTAAAATTCAAAATAAGATTCAACTCTAAAAGAGAATATCGATCTATATCTCTGAGATGAGGTATATGGCTACTTGCATTATTTACATTACTCGGACTTGCCATATTCACAACGTTTTCGATCGTTGTACGCTCTGGCCTTCTTCAGATGATTAGAATTGCGAAGTGGACCCTTTATTTCGTCTACCCGGGTAGATCGTTCAAGTTCCACGTGCCATGCCTCTTCCGAATGTATCAGTTATTTCCCTTTATTTTTTACCGCCATTTTTATAACATCAAGACAACCTTCAAATTTAGTTCAACACTTCGCAGACATCTCTTCCCAGTAAGACCGCACCATAAAGGCGAATATGACGAAGGACTGTGTATAAGCCATCCTGTGCAGCTGTAGTAAGAATTACAAATGAGAAACAAGCCGCCCCCTGAAGGTAAGACTACAAGAACATCGTAAACCGGTAACACGAGGGGAAATAGAATAACCAGGCGTATGCAATGGACTACAGAGAGTGAAAGTGAGGGAAAAACTGGGTATGGGGGGATTGAGGAAAGGATAAACAAAAGAACGGCGATCAAAGCATCAGAAAATGTCGATTGACTTTACATTTAAATTTCTAAAAATAAAAGTTACCAGGGCAGCAAGTAAGATGAAGGGAGTTCCACTGTCGGGAAGTGCGACAAATAAGCTGTTGGAGTAGAAGAGGCGGTTACATTTAACTGTTTCGACAGTAAAAGGGTGGGACCGACATACCAACCTAGAAGCACGCTTAAATTAATGCAGTTGGGGCGCCAAAATAGCTCGTCAGAGCAGATGCCATGAAAATATATATGGAAAAGACAGGGGGAAGCCATATTACGTCGGTGAGAATGAGACTGGAGTCGAGAGGTTAGGTCAGGACCTATCACACTGCATATCCATATTAGGATTTTATCGACAACCTCGAAATGAACAGCGGGGGCACCAGACTATATATGGCGGGAAAAGAAAGATCACCGCCCTCTGGTGATAACCGAGACATCCGAAAGTGGCATGGCGCGTGGACTAATATCTTACTCAATTCAGATGAAACCTATTTATGCAGGTACGAAATAAAGGGATCAGTTCTAAATTCCAATCATCCGAAGAAGGCCGGAGTGTACAACGGCCGAAATTTTGTGAATACGGCAATAAAAATGAGGACAACAGTCCGAGTAATGTAAATAATGCTTGTGTAGATAAGCCGTAAAAAACAAATCAATCAATACTCATGAGCTTGTGTCAACAGATGACAGAACAAATACAAAGATTCAAAATTTGTTTGAGCAAAAAAGACAGGAAGTTGTGAAGAGTAATGATCATCCACGTCCCAAAGAGACACGTTATATAAAAAAAGAAGAAGAAGAAGAAAAAGCGTAATTATTCAAACTACGCACACAACTGTGAATAATATCAGTTTCATTTGACGGGAAAGTGCTTTTAGTAAACGAGGATAAAATTTCATTTTCTCAAATAAACATTTCAGTGAAAAAAATCAAATGAGATGTTGACCCAAATCGTGAAAGAATAAGAAAGATCTAAATGAGGTAGTGGACAACTATTCAAAAGTCTTAGCCAGAGAAGACACAGAAAACTTCCATTAATCAATGGAAGCCATCTGAAATCATTTAAAGCCGGGCGACAGGGGAAAAAATACCTGCATATATAGGTTTCATCTGAATTGAGTAACATATTATATAGCTTCTGCTGTCACACATGTACGTGCGGGGGAGGTCAGTTTAGCGACATCATGGTGTAGGTTGACAGAAGTCAATTTTCGATCGTCTTTGTCCTCTGTAGAAGCAACACTGAAGAAGGAATGTGTTTCCAGAACGTTCTTTCAACCCGTTTTGCTGCCATTCCTGCAGCAGGAAGGTGATGTGCTATCCCAGCAGGATAAAATACATGCCAAGGTGATGTCTACATCACTCAACTTGCTCTGCAATATGTTAGACAAGATATTAAGACCTGTTTCCATAGAACATGATGGGTCTATACCTTACTCGTTAAATTACTCTCCTACAACTCGTGCTGCACTTCATCAATAATGGATGGGTATAATGCATCGCTAGATAGTGTAGTGTATAATTGGATACATAAGAGATTACAGGTTATCATTAAGGTTCATAATGAGTTGATTTCTACGTCCATATTGCCTATATTTATAAACGCTGTGTCTTCGATACGGAGTAGTACCAAACCATATTTATGTCAAAACTGAAATAATATGATTAAAATTTAGTAAATATATCAGGTAATTTCTAAAAAAATGGATTTTGACATATTTCGCCCATGTGTTGATGTTACCAGAAAAAATTCCTCGGCAAACTATACCAAAATAGAGTTTTTCTAATCTGTCTTATATATTTACCTTATATATATAAAAAAAAAAGTATGATTGTAATGTATTCTATATTTATTGGTAAAGGCGGTCAATATCAAAGATAGAGTATATATATATATATATATATATATATATATATATATATATATATGTGTGTGTGTGTGTGTGTGTGTGTGTGTGTGTGTGTGTGTGTGTGTGTGTGTGTACACCGAGGTCAGCATAGTGTGTCGAGAGTCTATTTCAAGTCTGAACGGCATCAGACCAATTACCATGAAAATATTTATAGAAAAAGAACAAGGAAGCTACATTATGGCCTAAAGATCGCATTCACAAATGAATCAGCACTCCTCCGATCGGTGTTAACCTCAATATTCACTCAGATTTTATACGGGGATTACAGTTTATATTTTAAGAAACTATATATTTGGCATCTAAAATAAATGAAATATATATATATATATATATATATATATATATATATATATATATATATGTGTGTGTGTGTGTGTGTGTGTGTGTGAGCGCGCGTGTGTGTATTATATTGATTATAGTAATTTCATGAAGGAAGAAACGAATTACTTTAGGCAATATAATTACATAAACAACACCGCTCTCTCAAAACATTTGTGGCAATTAAAGAATTACACCCATTATTACGTGGGATATTATAGCTAAAGCCAAATCTTACTATAGGAAAGGCCATAGATGTAATTTATGCCTTGTGAATATTTAGTTATTTTAAAACACTTAAACAACCTTACATTATTAAACAAGAGAAATGAATTGATGGTTACATATAGGCATAAAAATAATTATCTGCTAAAATACCTTAATCCAGATTAATTTTTAATGTAAATTGTTTTTGTTCTTGTTTTTAAAAAAAAGAATCAATTATCTCCCGTTATGCTAAATATAAATAATTAATATTCACAACACTAAAATAAGTTTTACACACGCACATTATATATATATATATATATATATATATATATATATATATATATATATATATATATATATATATTTAAAAATATGATTCCAACACGCTATATAAGAGGTCTCATGTTTCAAAAACAAGAGCCGAAAACTTCAATATAATTATTAGAATTAAATTGGGTTAAATTGGGCTCTCTTTCATCTTCAAGCGAAATTTTTTTGGAATAACTTATTTCTGAAATTTACGTGTTTTATATAGGAATCAAAAATTCCCGTGGTGACAGCCATCGTGAATTTTTGAAATACGTAGGGGTGTTGTCTTCTAATGATATGTATCAACATAGAGTTACTTTCATAGATGTCAAGTCAGGGTAAGGTGGGGGTGTTAATTTAAAGCGGAAGATGTTTTCAATCAGTCAGGTTTACTTGTCTATGAAGATTTATTTATTTTTTTTATTTTATTTCTTTATGAAAGGGTTTTGTGTATATAAAAACATTCGTAACATTTGTTATTTGACGACTTCATAAAGGGCTATTATTTTTTGTAGGGTGTTAAAACTTTTTATTGGGGCCATGGATTATAAAAGTTAATTTATTGTATGTTAGTTTTTAAGCTAAATTATTCAATGCGTGAATTTGATGATGTCGGCAAAAAACCGTTAACTCATGTCTATTGTTTAATAGATTTTTATTATTTAGAAACTTGATAATGTGCAGTTTCTCATGGAGGCACAAAGGGCACGGGTCATCCCAAGTTTTACAAGTTCTAATCCTGTTTATAATTTTCCATTTTACCTTAGGTGTCCTATTTAGTTCCTTCAAATGCCAAAAATATTTAGATAGAGAAGTCTGATTTCTTTTATTTATATTGTTGAAAGAGCACTTATGTTGCCTCTATCTTGCTTTAAAATCATTCTTTGTGGACCCAATGTATATCATATTAGTATTAGGACTCTCAGTGGATGAGATAGTACATTGGTATACCACAGATTTGATGCAGCATTTATTTTCTAATGGGCAATCTTCTGGGTTTCTACAATTACACAATTTTTCACTGTTATTGTCAGACTTAAGTGTAGGGTTTTTATTAATACTATTCAGGCATGGGCGTTTGTTCAGGATTTTATTATTATGTTTTTTTATTATACTTTCTAGGTTTTCGGTGCAGCTGTAACTCAATTTTAGGGTGTTCTTATTAAATATATTACTAAGCCTACTATTGGTGGGAAAGTGTTTATCAATTAGGGCTAAGAATTTATGTCCTAGTTTAATACTAACCATTTGGTTGAACGGAGGGGTATACCAAATGATTTTTCTTTTCCTGTTTTTTTTTCTTCTGGCTAGTGTAACTGTTTCTATAGTTAATGTTTGCATTTTTGTAACCACTATTTTTTAGGGCAGCGTTATAGAAGCTATCGTGTTGTTGGAATATTTCTTTATTAGCGGAGTTAATGCTAATTCTATTTTCTATTGCTGAGGGTATATGTTTAATTATGGATGGAGGGTGGTTTAACTTCGGGTGTATATATAAGGGGTTAGTATTTAGTTTTCTATAGGGTTGGTATGTGTTGCTTGCTAAATCTAGAGTTACGTCGAGGAAGTTTACCCTTTTCAATTTGGTACATACCGTTATCTTTAAGTTTAGAATTTTAAATTCACTAAATATAATTTTTCTGATTTTCTCTATTTTAAAACTAGTAGAATTCCTCATCACCATGAGCCCGTCATCTCTATACAGCCCGATGTACTTAATATCGATTTCGCGGTTAAATTGTACAGCAATAAAAGACCAACAAGGTCAGAAGACTCTGCACAGTCTAATGATCCCATAGTAATGTCAAATAGGTCGTTATTGTTTTTTATCCATTGTTCCCCATTATGAACGAGAACAGATTTTTTGCGCTGAGGATTATATCTGTTTCTTCCTTTGTCAGGTTAGAATAGACAGCAGCAAAGTCCAGGGCTGTCGTAAATAGATCCTTCGAAATTGATTGGTAGTAATCCACGATATCGAATTGTATCAGGGTGCAGTTCGGTTTATTGTCAATATTGTTAAACCAATTGATTACATCTTTAGTATTGATCCATAATTTTAATCCAAGCTGTTTTTTTATTTGGCAAGTGATTCTTTCTAGGATTATTTTGCTGATCTTTCCTATGTCGGGTCGGGTAGGGTTAACAATCCTAGCAGTAGGGTTTACCAGAAAATCGTGCTTATGGTCCTTAAGAGTTATGTAACATTCCTTTTCAGCAAGCTTGCCTACTCTGTCGCTAATTTTTAATTTATCAGTTGTTTTTTTACTTGTTCTGTTTATGCTGTCGATCATATTTATGTTGTTGCAAGCTTTTTTATAAGTCGTGGTTAAGTTTTTCTTGATTAGGTTGTTGTAGTCATCAACAGCCAATTTGTAGAAGTTGCCCGTTTTGTCAGACTTAACTAGTATTTTATCACAATCATTTATGCTTTTAACTATTTGGTCTATGTTTTTGCAAGTGGCTTTTCTTTTTTTGAAAGGAGATGCTGTTGATAATGTTGAGTAGGTCTTTTTCAAATTCGTATATATTCGTATATATTCGTATATATATATATAAGTATATATACATATATATAAACAACTTTTTATTTTAAATGCCAAAAATATATATATCTAATCCCCGTATAATATTTTACTGCGCCAAACAGATATTTTTATTAAAATTTAAATTATGAAACGATCATTCCATACTCTTGTCTAACAGTGAAATGAAGGTTGTCCTAATGTGTTTCTGATCTTTACCAATGATCTTCCTGACATCATCGGTTCTCGAGTAGGCATCCACGCAGACGACACTAACATCTACTCCTGTTTCAATAGTAAATCCGACATTGCTGACTAAGGTAACTTGGCCGTTGGTCTCGAAAACGTCCCCCAATCTGTGGTTGACTGGAGCAGGATTTTAATGCATCCAAAAGAAAACTGCTGTCATTTACTCACCATAGAGAAACTTCATTATTTCCTATCACCGTGGCTGATGCTCAACTCCACGGAACCGCGTCACTACGACTTCTTGGTCTCACGTTTTCCACTGATCTGAGGTGGAACGACTACAGTGAATGAATAGCTGCATCTACCGCTAGGAAAGTTGGTTCATTGTGTCGCATCAGAAGGTTTTTATCGTCTGAATCCATCCTTCACATCTAAAAATCTATCATTTTCCATAGAATACCGTTACCATATATACTCTGGTGCCTCCGCTGTTCCTCTTGAGGTTGTCAACAAAATCCTAATATGGATATGCAATGTAATAGGCCCTTACATGACTTCTTGACTCCAGTCTCATTCTCACCGCCGTAATATGGTTTCCTTCTGTCTTTTCATGGCATGTCCTCTGACGAGCTATTTTCATTGGTGTCCCGACTGCATTAATTTAAGCGTGCTACTAGGTTCTCATCTCGGTCCCATCCTTTTACTGTCGAAACAGTTAAATATAACCGCGTCTTCTACTCCAACAGTTTCTTCTCTCGCACTGCTCGATAGTGGAACTCCCTTCATCTTACTTGCTTCCCTGGTAACTTTTATTTTCAAAAATTTAGATGTAAAGTCAATCGACATCTTCTGATGCTTTGATCGCCGTTCTTCCTTTCATCCTTTTCTAAATACCCCCCCATACCCTGTCTTTTCTCTTACTTTCACTCTCTGTAGCCCATTGCATACTAGTGTCACTCGCCTTTCTTGGGGGACATGCTTTAAAAAATGGTGTCAAGATGGCTAAACGTTCTATTTGAAAACCTGGAAAAAAGAAACTCAGTTTAGTAGCGTTTAGATATTAATGATTTTGTGTGTTGGACAAATATGCTGTTACACGATATGGATAAATTTGCTGTTACATTTTGTTATCTTAGGAGAACTAAAATAGTTTTTGTCTGTACAAAAAGGAATAAGCCTTCTTAAGTAGAATATTAATGTAACAGCCAAAATGGTGGCTTCTAAAAACTTATGTACGTGAATACATAAAATTAACGCTACGCGAAGAAGATAGAAAGAGATACGTAAGAAGAGGTAAGACATTAAATACAAATAACCAAAAAAAAAAAAAAGAAAGAAGTCAGTGAAAATAGCTTGCCATTTTTTAAAAAAAATACAGACTTTAGGCTGCCGTTACGACTCGTGGCTATGCGGTCCGGTCGTCAAGAGTTGGCCGTGCGAACGAATATCGATCGCGCTTTGGACGAATTCGGCTGAACTGAGTTGTTTTCAATATCTAATGAATTCGAAATTGATACAAATCCGATCAGATTAATCCAACGATATTCTTTTATTTAAAGCAACACTGCAAAGCGATTAGCGCTAAATGGATATGAAGAAATTTTATTGACGGTCCTCTCATGTATTGCAAGTTCGAATGACAAACAAGAGATGTTTATGGCCATTAGGTATATCCGATTTTACAAGTATACGAATGCACGGACTGCTGGAGGGTTGGCAAAAATAGAAATGGTGTGGCTGGATTGAGTGTCAGCATTAAAGCTTTTAATCTGATCTTCAAAAATGAGCCAACTGCATAGTTCTTGAGGCACCGAAGAATGTCTACAAAGAGATAGATAGATAGATAGATAGATAGATAGATAGATAGATAGATAGATACATACATACATACAGACAGACAGACAGACAGACATACATACATACATTATTCGGACTAGTGTCCTCATCTTTGTCGCCATGTTTATCACAACGTTTCGGCCGTTGTACGCTCCGGCCTTCTTCAGGTGGTTGGAATGTCGAACTGAACCATTTATTTCGCTCACTGGGGTAGACTGTTCTAGTTCCACGTGCCATGTCTAATGGATGTCAGTTATTTCTTGTTAATTCCTGAGCCGACCAAGCAAAGAAATGAATACAATATGGGAACCAGTAATAATAATAATAATACCCAGAAATTCATACACAGATGTCCTCAAGGACACATGGCACAGTGGATAAAGGCATTAGTTAGATCCAGTAACAGAACCCAAAGAGTGTGAATTCAATACCTGGTTAAGGCAGTGGAGAATTTCAGAGGAGAATTAACAGGAGCTAACTGACATCCATTAGACATGGCACGTGGAACTAGAACAATCTACCCCAGTGACCCAAATAAAGGGATCAGTTCGACATTCCAACCACCTGAAGAAGGCCGGAGCGTTGTCATAAACATGGCTACAAATATGAGGACAATAGTCCGAATAATATAAACAGTGTACATAATATCTCATCTCAGAAATGTAGACAGATAGATAGATAGATAGATAGATAGATAGATAGATAGATACAGACAGTTTATCAACATTATTCAGGGTATTTTTAAACCAGGAAGTATTTTTAGATTGTAAGAATCATTCTTATAAATAATAATGGTTTATTGAAACAAGTCCTATTAATTAACCCATAATAGGGGGAGAAGAGGTGAATTCATCCATTTCCCAACTTTTTGCGCGTATGTGAATCTAACGAAGCCAGCGAGAATTGCAACTCGGCTCTCCCATTAACAATTACGAGCCATTATCCATTACACCACCCACGCATACAAACTTCTCAAGCGGTTACTCATCTGGTCAGGCTCGGCATTGCTTAACTTCAACGTGATGCGGCGGTAAGGATAGATAGATAGATAATGAAAAGACAATGAGAGATGAAACTCATGAAGAAAGAAAGGAAGGAATATTTTCTCGAGAGACGACAGTATGTTTCAAAAGGAAGATAATAAGACACCTGCAGAAATCGCTGTTATATTCTATATGAATGTTATTAACGATTTCTTTCAAAAGGATTACTCCCCCAATTTCTCCTCGACTTGGTGCCCAGGGCACGCATGCTGTCTCCATAAAATCACACTACTGCTTCTCTTAAATTAGTCAAAGGTGTTTAGTAGACTTCACCCATTCCCGGTTTATAGATTTTTAGCTTTGTAACATTAATTTCTATTTTAAACATTTGGTATATTTGGACCAATATTCATCGTCGACAGATTCATGGTACTATGCAAGCTAACGTGACAACTACTCAGCGATATACATGCTGGGTTCTGTTCGAAAACACTGACGTCTATTTTTATGCAAAGATCTTAATAGAAATAAGATTATTTGTTGTGTATAGGTTATTTGCTTGGGATTTTGGTCTGGGTTAAGATAATAGTCGTGAGATATCCAATTTGGAATTTAATAAACAACTGAACGGCTCGGAAAGAGATGCTTGCTGGACATCAAACGATAACAGGCGCTAAAATAGTTAGTGTTAAACTTAACTTTAATCAAACAGAAAGAAACAGTTTTGAGGCCCCCAAAGGGGATCGAACCCACTGAATCTGCGAATTGGTCTTGCGAGATGGACTTGCTTATCAAACAACCATATTATTATTATTATTACCAAGACAGTTGAGATTGGAGCTAGTTATTCGACTTTTTGGTATAACTGCTGAAATCTTGAAATCATTACACGATTATTTGCAGAAATAAGTCTTGCAGGTAATGCTATATACTAATGTCGTAAAATAACTAAACTGAATTCAAAACCGCAGTAAAGGCAAATATATATATATATATATATATATATATATATATATATATATATATATATATATATATTGAACAATAAAAAAAATATTAAAAAATTAAAATCTTCAGACACACTGGGTTGTATATTAATATTCTTTCGTTTTTATTATTATTTCATTTAGATTCCTCGACTAGTTTCGGACAAAATTGTCATCATCAGGAGAAGAAATATTTCTGCTTGCAGTAAACTACAGAAATGAATGTCTTAATGGAGAAAATGAACTTTTGTCCGTAGTTTTTATTTGTTTTTTTTATTTTTTTTATCTTTTTAACATGAATCTTTTAACATTCCTTGTGTTGGTCAAACAGTCTCTTTAAAGTTGTTATTTGAGATAAGAGCTGGGTGGATCTATGCTGCTCTTAATTCCCCTGGTCAGTTTGACAGTTTTATTGGTTCCTGGAGAGGGGATGTGTCACTGTTAAGTGTGTGTGTGTGTGTGTGTGTGTGTGT
Source organism: Acanthosepion lycidas (assembly GCA_963932145.1). Taxonomy (NCBI): domain Eukaryota; kingdom Metazoa; phylum Mollusca; class Cephalopoda; order Sepiida; family Sepiidae; genus Acanthosepion; species Acanthosepion lycidas. Next base: position 94,484,380 of record OZ010577.1, on the reverse strand, counting down.
GTGTGTGTTATTTGGTTCTTAGGGAGTGAGTAAGTATGCTATGTGTAAGCGTGTATTTTGCTGTGGGTGTGTGTTATCATTTGGCTCATTAGGGAGTGAGTGAGTATGATGTGTGTAAGTATGTATGTTCGTGTGGGTGTGTGTATAAGTATGAGGTCTCAACACCTATATATATATATATATATATATATATAGAGAGAGAGAGAGAGAGAGAGGACAATCCCAGCGTGTGGCACCATTGGAAAGTGATTGAAAACCATACCATGGATTGACCCAAGCCCTGTAAGTGAAACTGGGTAGACGGAAAACTTGTAGGCCGTCGATAGCTGTGCTAGCATGAAGTCACTCGTCATCGTGCTCGAGGGTTTGAGTGTGCTGGCCTTGTTTAGATTGTTGATCACGTTTCTCTCCGAGAAACTGTAACGGAGGTCTGCTCGGTATAGTTGCAGTATAAACCACAGGTTGGCTCTGTGAGTGTTGAACAAAGATAAATGTGCCTGAGGGAGCGTCTGCAATAGGGATTTGAAAGCCACCCTAGTAGATGGCCATCCTCGAATACGAGTGGCCAGCTATTCTATATATATATATATATATATATATATATATATATATATATGCACTCACACAAACACACACACACACACACATATATGTATACATAGTGTGTGTGTGTGTGTGTGTGAGAGAGAGAGAGATAACCAGGGATGGTAAAATAGTAAAATGCTCAATTTAAAAATGATGTTAAATGTTAGTGAAATTATATGCATTTTAAAACATTGCTACTATACACATCATAAATTTTGTTCAGTGTTGTTTGTTTGCTTTTGATATAAAGGCCATCAAGAATCTTATGTTTTTGTTTATTATTTTCATGGTGTAATATATTGGTCTTATCAACAAGTATTTTCTAATTTAAATAAAATATTTCACCTATCAAATTTTGCCAGCAATTTTTCTTTTTTTGCCAACAGAGTATATTTTCAGATTATACTTTTCTCTTTTAAAATATATATCTCTTTGTGTGTTTGTGTGTGTGTATGGAGAGAGAAAGAGAGAGTGAAAGAAAGAAAATGCATTAATAGTTCTATATCATTGTCTTTTGCCCAAACAAATCGACAAACAAGACGATCGAGCAGGTTATTTCTGAAAAATTATGCTTTTTAGACAACTTTTTTTTTAATTATGGTGTCAATAGCTGAAAATAAAACTTATATGTTCACTTATTTGTCTCTACTCTGAATTTTGTGGAGATTACATCTCCTCTTCAAGCTGTTTGAATTCAAAATTGAATTTTACATTAAAGCTCCTTTGTGTAACTCATTGTAGGCGCAAATAAATGAACATTTGATTTTATTCCTTATGGCAGACAGATAGATAGATAGATAGATAGATAGATAACTTTTAAGGACATTGTGTGTAGTGAGATATATAGATAGATAGATAGATAGATAGATAGATAGATTACATTACCATAAGAATTGCATCTGGATTATGAATGTTTTATTTCTAATCAGTAAAAAATGTTCACTTCAAATTACTCCGCGTTTGATGTCATATCTGTATTATGAAATTTTTCTTTTGTAAGTTACTTTCAGTGAAAAAAAAAACAAAAAAAAAACAGAAATATTTGCCAAAACACGATTTTCTAAATATCTGTTATTTAATGTTTAGCATTATTTGCCTGTGCTTTCCAAACTTTCATCCTTCGTATGGTCTTGCTAGTAACAGCAAGTTAACTAACAATCATTTCGTGGTTAAGTATGATTTTATCGTTCGTTTTACAACTCTTAGGAACTCGTTCAGCAGGAAGATACGTCTCTCATAAAATTTAATCTATTCTATTCTATAAAACAATGTGACGTCATATATTTATCGCACACTCGGTCACATCTCATGTTCTTATTATTGTGTTATTAACAGAAACTTTATTCGCCGGTAATAAAATATCATAACTCGTGTTACCATAACAATGGATTATCTTATTAATATATATAGAGAGAACATGCGACTAAAAGTTATATTTACTTCTTTTTTTATGTTTTTTTGTGTAATGATTAAAAACAGAAATCATGATTATTTTTACATTTAATTAAATTTTCGTGGTTAGAAAATTCGCTTCCCGTCCATAAGACTCGGGTTCGAATCTCCTCATGGTCGATTTGTCAGGAAGATGACATTTTAATATTATCGGCTTGGGGAGGCGATCCGAGCGACTACACCATTGGAAAGTGCCGGAAAATCAGACAACGTGTTGACCCAAGATTCGTGAGTGTAATTGAGTAAACGGAACAATTTGGGAACCGTCGATAGTTTCCAAAATATTTCGGTCACAAGTCAGCATAACCGACGGTTTGATCGTATTAACCTTTGTTGAAACTGTTCATCACGCCAGATAATACGCTTTTCCCCCAGAAAATCTAAGGTCTTCTCAGCATGGTTGCAGTATAACACGCAGGTGGACTCGGCAGGGTTTTTTAACAAACAGAATTATGCCTTAAGAGGCGTGTGTAATCGTGATTGGCTATCCGCCCTTGTAGTCAGAAATACAAGCGGCCAACCACTACTACTACTGTCGCACAATACAATGCCGAACAGCCACTTAAGGGAGAAGTTTACTAAATAATACTGTTTTCAGAGCGTACAGGGAGAATAGATAACGGTTGATCCTTGACTTAAGTGGTTAAGATTGCAGTGATCGAGGAAGCATCCTCTCAGGAGGCCACTCTGCAATGTAACATTATTGGAAAAGGATCTGCCTAAGCGGAACTTCCTCAAAAGGTGTACAGAAATAGACATGGGTAGGAAAGGTGATCAACTGGGTATTTTTGCAAACTATTTGAATGCCTTACCCTCAAAACAGAAGCTACCTAAGGACATTAAAGTGAAAAATAGATTACCCAATCTAGGCCAGAAAACCAATTTTGTCCTTATCAACCAGATTTTTTCTCAGATACTGGACGACACTAATATAGCAAATCGTAGATTTTTTTTTTTAAAATTCAAGTAAAAAGCACAAAAATTATTTTGATCTGACCCCCGAGATTGAAAAATGTTGTGCAACAATGACAGTAACAGTTATCTTGAAATGCCTTATAAACATGAAATTCCAGTGGGGTTGATCTTAGGAACCTTAACCGAAAATGATCTCCAATACTGGCAAAGATGTTTAACCACCGTCTGAAGAATAAATGATTTCCAGGTCTATGGAAAGTGTCAGTTGTTTTCTGTTTTCCAAAATACAGATGTGTGCTAATACACTTCGCAATAACGCTCAATCAGCAGTGGCATCGACAAAGTCCTTGAACCTATGATCAAGAAAAAGGTTGTTGATCACCTCAACAGAAACAACTTTCTGAGCGATAAATAGTATGTGTTTCGCATCTCTAGATTCACTGCTGATGTTATAACTATCAATATACACAGAATATGCAAAAACTCGATAATAAATTCATCACAAGATCGATCACCTTAGATTTCTTAAAGGGTTTTAAAAAGATGTAACATAAGTTTTGCTACACGAATTCTATAATTATGGCAACTCTGGAAGAGTTTCCGCAATTATTTTTCTTATCGCGTAGGTCCATGAAGGCCTCGAAGTATAGCCATAAAAAATTGGAAGTCTATTGAAGCACTGAAAACATTCAGGGTTAAACACTATTAATATAAATACAGAGACCAGGAAACTGTTTCTAATAATATCCAGTAATATTATGGGTGCGATTATCTAAACTTTATAAGTAATAATAGCTGGCCGCTCGTTTCTGACGAGTATACCTGTCTACTTGAACATCTAGCCAGTCCCTGTTAAAAACGCATGTTCAGACACATACTTTTTTTGTTCAACATCCACAGAGCCTAACAACTATATTGGACTGGCTTTAGCAATAGTCTCTGGAAGAAAGCGCGTTATATAGCATTATAAACAGTTTGAAAAGGGCCAAATATTCGGTCACCATCGACAAAAAATTACGTCTATCCGAATTCATTCACAAGGCCTGGAGCAACCCGCGATATGTTTTGCAAGAACTTACCGAAAGTGTCACACCCTTAGATCACTTCCCCACACTGGTATCAAATCGGTCTTGTTTAGATTGGAATCCGTGTCTCAGGGTTCGAAAGCGAACGATCCAAAAACTCAGCGACGCACAAATAACGGACAAGTTCGCCACCTCAGCCTAAAAACGTCAAAGATTTGCCTTCTTCACAAATTGATCTTGTTGATATTCGAACCTGAGTATAATTGTTGGAAAGAGATTGTTTTGACCAATCTAACCAAGTGCCCATGACAAACTTAATAAGCATATAGAAATTATCATTGTACAGAAACAAAGACGAGACTATCAAGTAACAATAAGAAATTAGGCTTTTTTACTGTGGTGTTCACATTGTGCAAGGCCCGAGGACAACTAGAGGTAGACAATTGCAGAGTGAGAGACACAACTTTTCGGATATGTGTGGAAGATAAAGGTTAACCCTAGAATTGAACAGGTTAAGATTGTAGTGATTAGGGAAGTAACTTCATGGGAGTCGGCTCGACAAGGTTCGTAGGAAGAAGCTGCTTGAGCGGAACTTACTGCTCACCGGAGGAATACAAAGAGAATGGGAGTGGCTCGTTACAAATTACGCGGCATGACGGTTGTTAGCCATGAATGTTAGGAATGGTGGAATTAATGAATGTAGTTTATCTGAACTCTCTCCATGGAAATAGCGACAGAGCAGCGATAGGCTTGTAACGTCTCGTCTGCGAGAAAGGGGTTGCAGATTGGGAGATAATTCGTCATTTACAATGATATAGAGATGCTTTTGGACGATATCAAGAGTGGAAAGTGAAGACTGTGCAGCTCCTGCCCATATATGGTAGCAGTACTTTATTTTCGGCTTGATCTGACTTGTAAAAATAGAAGAAAGGAGAAGGAGTGAGTTACTTGCTGAAGCAGTAGAAAGAACCGACCCTTTTTTTTTCAGAATCTTTAGCCAAGGATCGTATGCATGATTTACATTTGAGATCTGGGTTGAACCGAGAATGAATACAAGATTGAGAGATGCAGATATGAATGGTGATAAACTAGGGATTCTGCATACAATTCAGATTTGGCTCGATACGAAGATTCTGTAGATATAAACTAGAAATACCAGTGAAATTGTTTAAATCTTAAAATTCAAACAGATTCGCTATTCCAATCAAGTAACTATAAATTATGGCATTTTCTGTTGTCTCTAGATTGTGGTGGTCTCTCGACAATCCCTCGGGAGGGACGCCAACGCTGCATCGACAGACTGAATCAACGACAGTTACAATATTTTTAGGTATTTTTTTTTCACACTTTATTTTTGGGAGGACGTAGTTGGCATTGTCTCTTGGAGGAAGTGAAAGAAAGAGAGAAAGGTAGAAAGGATGTCCACAACACGATAAGCTTCTTTCCTGTCCACGTGCACAACTAGTCTCCCATCTCAAACTATGTTTAAAAAAAAGTAATGAAGAATAAAAAGAACCGGACGTAGTCAATGTCCTTCTCTCCTACAGAAAATTTGTTATAAATGATCCCTACACCCAGGGAATGAAAATCATTAGAGTTTATTAATTCCACATTCTGAATTTTTATGACGGATTCTGTATATGGAGATTTTCTAAGCACAACTTCGATGTGGCACAAGATCGAAAGCATGGGGCAACGAGTGTGGATCAAACTCAATTCTAATTGTCCTAGCGAGACGAGGCTTGCTAACCATTACACCACATCGAGGTACCTGAGAGATTTTATATATGAGCCGTAACTATCTTCATTCTGATTGCAGAATCATAGTTTCTCTTTTGAAAAAGTTTTATTTTGTATTTGATTTTTTATGATCATTTTTAAAGTAAGTTTTTAAATCAGAGTGATTCGTTTTTTTACGGTTTATCAACGCAGTGCAGGTTATTTAAAACCACAAAATATTTTTAGATTGTATGATTTTTTTTAAATAAAAATGATTTTGTGATACAAGTTATAGTAATTAATCGATAGGTGGAGGAGGCGAAATAGTTTCATACTTTTTCCAATTGTATTTGCGCATAAGTGAATATAGCAGAGCCACCCAGAATTCGAACTCGGCTCTCCGATTAACAAATCTGAGTCGTTATCTGTTACCACGTGCACATCTAAGCTTATCACACCTGGTATTCCCAAGCGTTCTCTCATCAAGGTACTGACAAAGCTCGAAGTTGCTTAACTTCAATGATCGTATGGGAACCGATGTTTCAACGTGATATGGCCGTAAGTCCCATCAGGCAATAAATAGAAATGAGTCGCTCTGTGGAAGTAAACTTAATATTTTAGATGCTTAGCGTTTTGGAAAACACCTTCCAGTCATTTCTCAGAGTTTTGCTTCTTTTTTTTTTTCTTTTTTTTTTTAAAAACACAGGAACATTAATTAATACAAACTCCGATGTCTGACTATTAGAGATTCTTGCCAATAAATGGTTTTAATGTTTTAAGTTAATAAATATTTCCCGATATTACGACATAGGATAAAAATTATTTTCTCGCTTATTGATCATCTTTATGTAAAACTTAACAGTGTTATTAGGCTGGTGCAAAAATAATATCGTTTTTTGACGTTAAAAAATACGTCAAAAAACGATATTATTTTTGCACCAACCTAATAATTAAATTTTATAATTTCTAAGAAGCTCAAGTTTGAGCATGTCATTGAAATAAAAAAAAATAAAATTAAAGGCATGAGAAATAACAGTCAGAAATTAATTCTGCTGCTTGTGTCTTGGAGAAACGAAATACACTAAATTTGGAAGATTCTTTCGAGCTGCTCAAACTTAATTTCCCTTTCACCTCTCTTTAACTTGTTCAAACATTACTTACTATACATTGGATTGTCCTCATTTAATTCCTTAAACTGAATAGATTCTTGAAATGAGAGCTAGACAGATAAAACCTGTATAGGCCAAGTAATGCCAGATTATTAGAGGCAAAATGATCGAGAATTATAGCTATTGTCATCAGATATTGATCGGACACCATTCATAAAAATCAAATTAAGTCAGTCAAGCAATGATGGAAATCTTGGAAAAAAATTCCGGGAAATTGAATGGTTTTCTCGGAGATATCTATTGCTAAAGACCTATAATAGAAATTACAGCAATATTTCTATTTTACCAGTGTTTTTTTATGGTTTCGTATAAATAGTTTGCAACGAAACTGATGCCAAAACAATTAACCGAAAATGCTCTCCACAAATCTGGGATTTTTATGAATCTTGCCTACACCAAAAAAGAAAAGAAAATAGATCATACGAGCTTGAGCCCTTAATTTGTTAGGGCCGTAGTGACACCCCATGTAGCGTTAGTAGGTCGGCAAATTTCAAGACAGTCTCATCCATTTCATATTTAATTCACAGTTATCTTTCTCCTAGATTGGTTGCCTTCCAAGGCAATAGATTCCAGGTTACTCAGCTGTTTATTCTTTAGCCGGTGGAACATGGGTTTAATCCTTTTTCAAGGGCATTACTTCAAAGAGAAGGAAGCAAACACGGCCATAAAGCGTTTATGGTTGATGAATTATTTCCCATCCTGCAACGCTTATCCAACAGACAAAACCTTGCTAGCCTTTCACTACTCTGTTTCTATTACTATATTCAATGTTCTAACAATTTTCAATCCTTAGTTCCACCAGCTCAAATCTTCACAGCATCCTGGGCATGATGATAAACTACATCCGCGTCCTGGGTATGACAATAAACTACGTCCAACAACAAGGCTTCAGATAATGTTTTCAGAAAAATAATGTTGCAAGCTATACGTTTTTGAAAAAAATAATGTTGCCAGCTATACGTTTTTGAGAAAATAATGTTGCCAGCTATATGTTTAATAGTTAAGTGTATATATATATATATATATATATATATATATATATATATATATATATGTGTGTGTGTGTATGTATGTATACTTTAATTTGGCATTAAATGACCCACAGTGGTTGATATGCCATAAAACCCACACACCAACCAACCAACCAATCAAATATTCACAGCTTGGACCCGCCATACCGCACTCACGGTGGTCATTTTCTCCATGTTCTCCTGGTAAGGAGTAACTTCCATTCGTACAGCTTCTCTCCTGGAACGGCTACTTTCCTTTTTATGTGCCATGTCCATGACGTAGGCGATTATGGCTCTCCACCTCCCTCTATCCCTTGCAGCTCTCAATAATTTCTTTCCCTTTGCTTCCTCCCTCAGACCACGTTCTGTCATCCACCTACTCAAGCTCGCCAGTTATGTCACGCGCTGCTTTCCCTTGTCTTTCTTTCCCCTCTATTCGACCTGTGAGTATCAGATTCTCCAGGCCTTCTTTCTCATTATGT